>CAUJRU010000326.1:0-600000 GCA_963277665.1 Viscum album | reverse complement strand
GAATGTATCTGGTACTAAGAAAATAACTCTAATTTATATGAATATGTCACACTTTGATGTCATTGAAAAAATATGGGATTTGGATTATAAAATATTCCAAGTGTCAATTATTTAATGCAAGTGAGTTGATAAAAGAAGTGCAGTTAGAATAAATGAATTGGGATTCATGAAAGTGGATTTTAATAAGGAAGGGTAACCATCCATAATGAAATCATAGGCAGTACAGGTATTTTATATCCCAGATCCTACAAACAAAAAGTGGTCAATTATCATAATATCGACCAAATTTACTACAAGGTCAAATTCCAATTCAACTAAGGATGACCCTTTCATTGGGACATCACAATACTTTTACAGTGGTCCCAATGTATACATGGTTTTTTTATGTTATAGGATACCATAATCATAGGATTTGGATACTCAATAGAGGGGTTAAATCTATTCGACATTTAAATAAAAAAATATTTCAATAATTAGGTTAATCTTTTTTTAATATAAATTTCATTACCTTATAGTATTATGTGTTCACTAGTTCATTTAAATAATCAAAATTAAGTATTCAACCACTTCTATAGATAATGGATTCTCCATAAAATGATTCCCTCAATCCAAAGGAACAATAGGTTTCTCCACATTATAATGCTACTAATCCTAAGGAATAATATATTAATAATGTTGAAATTGAGGAAATGGTAGAAGGTGAACAACATATTAATGAGAAAAAAAAAGATAATTATAGTATGATTGTATTAACATAAATTAATAAACCGATAAGTAGAGGCATAAAATTAGAGTTTGGATGGAATTTACATGACCTTCATGTTAACCCTGACAAATCCATTTTCATTATTTACATTGGGTCACCACTCAAAGGAATATATCTATTGATGTAGATACATGGAAGAGTGTTGTAGCCAGAATTATGTCACTAATTTGGGAAGATATTAAGGTAAAATTATGGTATACCTTATATATTTTACTAAAAAACAAAATAATGAAATGTTTATTTACTCTAAATTTATCCTCTATAAAGTTCATTTATACTATAATACTATTGAATGAAATTTATATTAATGGTAAATGGAAAGGATCAGAGATCCTTTTAGAAAATTATTACAACTCAACCTATCAAGGATTATAAAGGGAAAGTTAACCTACACTCACCATAGATATATATACACATGATAAACCAAGAAACATGGAATTCATTTATTAGCCTTTATAATGAGGAATCATTTCAGGTATATTATGATTTTTAATACTTTACTTGGAAATACATGTATAAATACCATTGATTTAGAATTGTTAATTTATAAAACAACAACTGAGTGCTGAAAATAAGTATTGTGCATAAAAACCAATAAACCCCTATCATAAAACAAGGATGTGGTATGCTTCACTTGAAAAAAATGGTATATATTTTTAATCTATAAAAATACTTTTATGTGGAATAAAACAAAAAAAAATAGTTATGTTCCTTCATTTATATGTATATTGATGAATCAAAATCAAAATCCACTTCCATCCCACATCATATTCTATAGAAGGAGGCTTGTGTAAATAAAGACGAAATACTAGTAGATGAAAACACACAAATGTCATGGGAATCATGTGTAAGTATGGCATAATAAACATTTCTTCTATTTTAAATTGGTGTTACATAATAATGACTAATTATTTTCCTATATTTTTTATCTGATTTATACACAAGAGTCTTCATCATATGTACTCAATGAGAGACTACTTTTAGTGGCCTTGGAGAATCTATAACAATATGGTTGTGTTAGAGGTGTGGGTTTCAGAGTGTCACCTTGAACATATTTTGAGAAAATAAATGCACAATGGGATAAAAATTAGAAAATGGATGATATGAAGGAATAAATAAATGTTCTATAAGAAAAAATTAATTTTAATTCTGAGTTTTTAAAGAATTATATGATAAATAATCAAATAGAAAACAACATAAAAACAACCACTACATAATGATCCACCCCCATTTTTGAGGCTAGACATTCCATTTAAATCTCTACCTTACCAAAGGTAATTTATATTTTCATATCTCTGCCAGAAATTTCCTCTATCCCCACAAATATATACCCATGATTTATAAAGTCATGGGTATATATTTTCATCCCAAACCTATACTCATGGTTTTAAAAAACCATTAGTATAGGTTGAGTTACACCAATGGTTTTTTAAAAACCATGGGTATATCCATTTAATTAGGCAGCCTTGCATGGGATCCTCCCCACATTCTCATTTGAATCCCTAGATATCATCTTCCACTAGTAGCCAGGTGACCTTGGTGTCCCCCTCTCTCCTCATCAGGTGACTTTGGTGTCCCCCCTCTTTAGGTAACATTTCACCCATCAACCAAGTGTTCTTCCTCTATTTCTAGAAGTTTTTTGATATATTTTAGAGGTAAGATTTATTTATATCCTCTTATTTCTTATCCTGTATTCTATAGCGGCTAGGTTTTATTTCTCTCATAATGCCTCTAGTAAGGTTGTGGTATGTTATGATTATTCCATTGTGAAAAAAAAGTATTTGTTTATGTGTAAAATTGATTCTATGACATAAATGTTTTTTATTCGATGTGGATCTTTAGGGTTTGTTAGTGAAATGAAATATGTTTTTAATACTATTTGGAGTTTTATCACAAAGGAAATTATACACTCTATATGGATATTTTACAAATGGTTATTCTTAATATGTGATGTGTGGGGGATGTTTTTGATTATGAGATATTTTTTAATGGTAATTATTTTTATAATCACGATATAATGGTGTTTTCAAAAAACTTATTTTGACATTAATCTTTATAACACTACTGGAAAGGGGATCTTTACCCACGCATCTATCCCCATGGTTTAGAAAAACCGTCGGGATATCTCTCTTTTTATCATCTATTCCCACAGTTTTAATAAAACCATGGGAAACCTCTACCCAATTCCCTGGATGCCATCGGGCTCCTCCGCCCCCTTACCCTCGCTTCCATCACCCTCTTCTTATTCTTCTCTTCCCAAAATCTTGGCCATCTTCTTCTTCCTCACTTCCCCAACTCCCGAACCTCTCCTCCCCTCCCCGACCATCGCCACCCGGCCATCTGACCTCCACCACTCGACCATCTCCTCCCCTCGCCGACCTCCACCTCTTGACCATCTGACCATCGAGTCCTGGCCATCTCATCCCCTCCCCATCCTTCACCTCCACTCCTGACCTCCCTCCTGGCCTTCACCTCAGACCCAACATTTCGACCTCCGCCTCCCTACCCCCAGATCCAGTGACATCGCCCCTCTCAGCTCCCTATCCTCCCGGCCTTGGACTCCACCTCAACTTCCCCCAGCTCCAGAAACATCCCATCCTGGCCTTCTCCTCCCTGCCCCCAGCTCCGACATCTAGGTATGAAATTTCTTCTTCTTGTTTTTATAGTGGTTGAGATCTCTTCTATTGAGTTGGTTTTTTGAGATATCATATCTCAAACTTATCCTGCCTTCAAAATAAAGCTTATGACAGACTTCAACATATGTGTTTGATCAACAAGTGAACCTAGAGTTAGGTTTTGAGTAAAAAGGTGATTCTAGGGAGCATTAGGACCCACTCTTTTTATATTAGATGAGTGGATGAAGAGAAATTTGTGGTTGTTTGGTCCCATATCATTCATGATTTGTAGCATCTATATTATTTTCTGATGTGTTGGAATCTGGTGATTAATGCATTGAAATATATTCCTTTTTAATTTTATTTATTTTGATCCCTAGAATTCAGATCTATTCCAAGAATTTCAGAGTTATTAAGAATTTTGGTGATCCATTCAAGGTATTCTTATAGGCTGATTAGTTGGAAATGACAAGGACAGAACCCATTCAAGCTAGATTATGTATTTAATCAAGACTATATCAAACTATCCTATATTTCATTTAGTTTAGTTTTGATTATGGTACTAGTATTATCACTAAGATTGTTTATGAAGGTAATACTATGTATTTTCATCACTATGAACTTTTGGATAATCACATGTATTGATGTCTCAAAATTCATATAGTGGTTTTATATATACTTCCTTTCCACTTGTTGATGAATGTTGATGGTCCTATAGAGTTTATTACTAATTGGATGCTTGAATTAGAATTATCTGTTGTTGTTCTAGAGATAAGGATGTAGGTTCTTCCATAGAATCGTGAGCTGGGTGGTGGATTTGGTAGGAGAGAAAGGGGTGGAAAAGAGCCTCCTCGAATCTATTTACTAGTGTTGTAGTGAATTCACAAACTAATTATAGTGTAGTGAGTCTAGTATTCTCATTTGGGATGGGGGATCTATTAATCCTTCTTCAGATATATTGTAGGAGTTAATATAGAAAGGAAATTCAATATTTGTTGTGAATAACATGATGGCATGGAGTAATGGAGGATCCATTAGGAAATCCTAGGTTAAATTTTTCCTCATTTAGGGGGAAGGATCTTTTGGTAGTAGTTCTCCCTCATGGGGTGGGGTAAGGGGAGAGATAATCTCACTAGCCTCCTCTGTAATGAGTTTTTCCTAGTATTAATGATACCACTCTTTTTAGTGGGAGGGGGTCTACATGTAATTCACAAAATTGGGTAGGAATTTGTTCACGAGTTTCTATAATTACTATTACAGAGTGACACATCTCTTTATAGGAATCCATTATAACAGACTCTAATATAGGGGGAAGTTATGAAATTAGTGGAAACTAGTAGGCATGGAGTATGCAACTTCACAAATTTTTTTGAAGGTTTCTTTAGTTCCATATTGTGATGTTTACTCCAAGTATGCTTTTTCATATAAAATAGAGCGTCAAGGATCTTCAAAAATAATATAAAAATATACTATATTATTTTTAGCCCATGCATTGTATATTTTTAAAGTTTCTTATATATATTAAATAGAGTCTCATATTGAGAAACCAATATAGAGATTGAATCTGAAATGTTAATTTTACCATATTCATGGATTAAGATTCATTTTAATTGGGACTCTTGGGTGTTTTTGGTCATGAGATGATTAATTAAATAATTTAATTATTTAATTAATTGGTTATTATACTTAGAAACCCATGAATTTATTTATTTAATCCATATTATGAAATCTCCCTAGGGTTAGTTGTTCTATGACCACATAAACCTTAGAGGTAGACGAAGAAGAAGATGGTGTAAGGGCTTGGTGGTGATGAAAAACCAGGGAAGAAATATCAGTTTTTTAGTGATGTCGATAAAAAGTACCTTGGTTGTGAAGTAGAATCAAATCAAAATCATTTCAACATCATGGTAGGGAATTTATATATATAGATTTATCTGAATTCTTTTCTTGATTTGAACATGGAATAATTTTATTTAAATTGAATCAATATTCAGGTAGCAGAAGGCCTTTTAAACTTAAGATATTTGGTTGAAATTATTATATTGGGATAACTGATATTGGGACTAGAAATTACTTTGTTTATTTATTATATGCGAATTTAGATGATTCCTGATCATACAGGATCATCATTTCCATTCTTGTGGTTTACTCTATTTCTCCCACCATTCTTTACATGTTCATCACTAACTTTAGATTTTAGCTGATGATTCAACTAATATCACAGATTTATTTTACTGCACAATAAAAATAGGTTCCATATATTCACATTGTGAGTTCTCTATGGAGGATTATAGTGTGAGGATAGATTATTGGATAAGATAAAATTGGATAGGGGAATCTGTATTTGGGGTTTCTTCATGAATAACAATATGCGCATTGACAAGATTGTGATATGAATCATCAATCCAGGTACCAAAGGATAGAAACCACTTTACATAGGTGGGATTATCATGTTTAGCATGGAAAAAGGCAATTCAAGTGATATATGAATACAAATAATAGGAAGTAGAAACGAATCTATGACTAGAGTAATGTTTAGATCTTAGAACCCAAATACATGGCATATAGTTTGAAAGAACGCACATCATGTACTTTGGTAGGTACAATAGCTAGGGATTCTAGTATATGTTAAATACCACACATTGTGTGGTTAAATCATACAATATGTTACCCTTATCTAGAAATTTTTTTGTGTATAGGTAATATACACCTAGGAAGCCCGAGTAGCCTCACAAACCGTGAGGTTTAATACTACATTCCATTTTTCCTTGATAGAACATGAAATGTGAAGATGGATAACCTTCCAACTATCCCTATAGATCCTACACACCATGTTCACCTTTCCACACATATTATAGTCATATTTATACTTCCCCTTTTTGGGTTTTGTACATGGGCTATCAATTTCCTAAGGGATATATGATGTTTACCTTGGGAACACATCATATACCTATACCAAGACTATATTGTGACCTGGAATCTTCATTCAAGATTATTACATATAACCAATACCTTAAAAGTGACCTTACACATTGGACATAATGGTGGAGATAATTCTAAAGATAGATATGTGGCATGTGCTAAATCTGGCATGATCGATCATATCATCATTATAGTAAATAGGCTTATTTATTAATAATTCTTAGTAAATAGAATCCCTACTTGATGATAAATTTACACCAGGGAATAATTTCATCTCACCATTCCTAGGAAGGGTTAGAAATTTACCCCATGGGTTTGGGGAATAAGATCCTTTACCTATAGATCAGACATGGTTGGTATTCCTGCCACCATTATGGGGTGTGATATCCTCAATGTATGTATTTTTTATTACCCTTGTTTGAATAAGAAATGTAATTTGAATAAAAAACCATCAAATGATAAAAAATATATAAATAAGGGAATAAGTTATGGATGTTTAAGGATTATTATCTTTTCTAAAACCTATAGTAATAGTATCAATGGGAACATTTACTAGCATTAAGGGGATGGAGAAATAATTCATTGAGCCCAAACACCCTATTATATGTGATGTTCCTAAGGAAGATTTAGTGGCCTTAGAAGATCAAATCCAAACTGAGAATGAAGGGAGAATATGTGGGTAGGATAATATATAAGTTTACCTAACTCTAATTGTCAAAGACAGTAACATACAAAGAACATAAACCTAAAATATTCTCTAAGGGAAAGCATTATACTATAGTAAACACATTTAAGGGTTTTTATTTGGACCATAGATGAAAAGATGGAACTGATCCAAAATATAATTTGGATCTTATTATATACTCTTATGTAATAGATAGAGACATTGGAATTTAGAATAGTGGTAGTATTATAACCCATAACTTACGATGGAGGTATTCCAACCAAATATATCAAGTATAATCTAGTTAACTCATCATTAAAAATTAAATGAGGGTACACCATAAGAATCCAAAATAGTTATCAATGATATTTGATACAAAATACATTACCTAAATCCTAAGGGAGATTCCCCTGGTCTTTTCACTTTAATTTCCATCATTTTCATTTCTTATGAGAACCCTAATCATAGTGTGTGTAAAATTTAGTGTTCAATATTAATCTAATAATTTGTATTTTATTTTTCAATTGATTTCAAATTCATTTATTTTACCAAAATGACCTTTTACTTTTTAAGAGTCTTGTTGTGACTTGTTCCACTTTGTATGCAGTAGGAGTTTCTAGGTAATTATTTTATTAAAAAAAATCCATGAATTGATTTAGTTTATTAAATTCATCTTCTAGTATATTTATACAAATATTTGATACCCATGATTTTTTTTATATAAATTATCTAAATGATTTTCATTAATTCTTGGAGATGAAGTGGTTTTCTTTAAAAAATTTCCCCTCTTTGAATTAAAATTTTACCCATGGTAAATATTAAATTACATGAATATGGGACTCATTTAAAATATCTTTGATGATGACTGATTGTTTTTATCTCTACCTTTCTTTTTAAATGAAATAACCCATTGTTTAAGGGTGTGTTTTAATGTTAAAAGTTGATTTTTTATGTTACACCTAATGGAGGACAAACTTTTTTATCTCTACCTTAGTTCAACTATAATGTGACATACCACTCTATTATAGACATTAAACCTTTCTTGGCCCATTATGGTTTACCTTGTTGATCATCCCTTTATAGGATAGATGTAAGAATTTTATCTCTGATACTGAATGGGTTGAAATTGGTTATAAAAATAAAGGCACTTGCAATACAAATGTGAATTAACTATTAAGTTTTTATGTTCTAATAGTTTTATTTTCTATGGTAGATATCTCTTTTTTAATTATAGTTTACATTTATGATTGGAATATAACTTTTATTTTTCTTGTTATATAATGGATAGAAGCTGGATGTATCATACTGATAGGATTTCAATTGCGTTTCAAAATAATTTGGAGATTTTTTTAGATTTTGCATTGGAAAATGCTTCAGATGGAGGTTGTATATAGTGTCCATGCTATAAATGTGTTGGAAGACCATGATTAAGACGAGAATAAGTTATCTACCATATAATGAAATTTGGATTTCAAAAAAACTATTATGTTTGGTATCACCATGGAGAGACGGGTCAATGTTCTACTGGTCACGAACAAAATGAAAGAAGTGGCATGGAGAATTTGATATTCAATCAGTTTCCATTTGTCCATCATCCCGAGAGAGATAGTATGCCAGTGCAAGAAGACAATGATATCAATACACATGAGGAAAATAATGAAGATGATGATAAGAGAGTGAAAAATTTATTGGATTATGCGAGAACTCCAGTATATCAGGAATGTAATAAAATGACCAAGTTGGAATTTTTAATGCGGTTATATCATGGGAAAACCATGTATGGAATTTCTAATACTGCTATTGATTATATTATTACATTTTTGAAGGACTTGCTTCCTGATGGTGCAGATATTACCTCAAATCATTACAAGGCATGGAAGTTAATTAACCAGCTTAGATTTGATACTAATAAAGTTCATGATTGTCCGAAAGATTGTAGTTTATTTTTGGTGGAAAAAACCGACTGTAATGACTGTAAAGAATGTGGTACATCTCAATGGAAGACAAATTCAGATGGAACACCATCTCGTGTGGAATAGAAAGTCATGTGGCACTTTCCATTTATTACCAGACTTCAAAATATATTCATGTCTGTAGAAATCTCAGCCAATATGCGATGGCATGATGCAGAGAGAATTAAAGGCAATGATGAGTTGGTTCATCCTACAGATGAATTATCATGGCGTACATTTGATGCACAATATCCTGATTTTGCATCTGAGGTGCGTAATGTCAGGTTGGGTCTGTCCTATGATGGTTTTAATCCATTTGGCCAGATGCTTACTTCTCACAGCATGTGGCCAGTTTTTATTCATGTTTATAATCTTCCTTTGTGGATGTGTATGAAAAAAACATTCAAATTCTTGAGTATACTAATATTTGGATCTTTTGATCCCAGTAATGATATATACGTATACTTGTAGCCTTTAATAAGAGAGTTGAAACAACTTTGGTATTTCGGTGTGCGTACATTCGATGATTCTTTAAAGAATACATTTCAGATGCGTGCTTCCATTATATGGACCATAAATGATTTCCCTACTTATGCAATGATGTCTAGGTGGAGCACGAAGGGAAAACTATCATGTCTTATTTTTATGAATAATACACGATCGATAAGGCTTAAATATCTTCATAGTTTCAGTTTCATGGGGCATCGTCGATTCTTGCTAATGGATCATCAATACAGGATGAATCTTCAGAAGTTTTATAATATTGTTGAGACTAAACAACCACCTCAATGTATTTCAATAAGTGATGTGCTTAATGAATTAAAAGTTTTCAGTTTTTCATTAGGTAAGGGTCAGTTGAAATCTAAAAAGAGGAAGAATGTTGACACTAAAACCTCTTACAATTGGAAAAAGAGAAGTATTTTTTTGGAATTTCCATATTGGTTTACCAATTTGATACGTCATTGTTTAGACGTAATTCATATTGAGAAAAATATATGTGAAATGTTGCTTGAAATTATTCTGAATATTAATGGGAAGACCAAATACGACTTCCGATCTCGTCGAGACTTCTTGGATTGGGGTATTCAACCAGAACTGCATCCTGTGTGTATCAGTGAAAACAAATGAAAAGTTCCTTGTGCTTCTTATGTGATGACACCATCAGAGAAAGATCAATTTCTGGCAGTATTGGTGAATATCAAGGTTCCCAATGGCTATTCCAACAACATATCTAAATGAGTCAATAGAAGAGATGTGAAACTAAAATCTATGAAAACTCATGATTATCACAACCTTCTTCATGAATTGATTCCAATAGAAACTCATCATTTTCTATCCAATAATGTAAGGGTGACAGTTGTTGGGCGGAGAAAGAAAGGAGTGATGGCAAGAGGGGGGGGGGGGTGAATTGCCTTTTTAAAAAATGATTAACAAATTAAAATCAAAGTTAAAGTGCAGCGGAAATAAAGAAGGCAAAACACACAATTGATAACGGAGTTCGGCTTAAACCCAAGCCTACGTCTCCGCTCCCAACTCAACCGTTGAGAGATTTACTACCGCTTGCTTTTCAATGGTTTTAGCAAGAAACCCACTAGACTTTACAGGTAGTCTAGAACCTATTACAGCTTGCTTTTGTTGGTTATGCAAGAACCCACTTGCTTTCAATGGTTGAGAAAGAACCCACTAGCCTTCTTACAGGTGAAGGCTAGCTCACCTATGTCTCAAGCCTTTTAAAGGAAAGTCTTGACCAACCTCTTCACACCTTGAAGGTGGTGTGAGAACCCAAAATAGAGAGGATGAGAGAAGTGGGGGTTTGTAGGCACAAACCCAAATTAAAGCTCAAAAATGATAAACAAGAAAAACCGTAATGGGAGAAGCCTTGGGCGCCAATGGTTGATTGGAGTTGAAGTAGAGCGTTCCCAAGCTTCTTTGGTGGTGCTCCTTGGATGTGGAAGTGAGTTGGAGCAATTGGGGTTCCCTTGGAGGAATGCGCCGGAGGTTAGCCAAATGGTCAAGAATGTGTCCGTGGGCTTCCTTATAGTTTCGACGTTGTTGCTTAGGCTTCCGGGGGTTCCTAGTCCTTTATTTATAGAGGGGGAACCCTCAAATGGACTTAGGGGGTCTTCGGAGCCGTTGGAAAAGGCTTCGGAGCCGTTGGGAGGCAACTGGACCAGCCTGGTCAAAGGCCCAACGGCTAGTTTGACTGGCTCCTCCGGCTGACCGGTGCAGAGCCACCGGTTGGCCGGTGCTTGCAAAATGGAGAGGGCTCGGGCTCAGGCTCCACCGGCTGGCCGGTGCTGAGGCCACTGGTTGGCCGGTGCTGAGGCAGTGACTGCCACTATTCAATCTGGGTGCCACCGGCTGGCCGGTGCTGAGGCCACTGGTTGTCCGGTGATGAGGCAGTGGCTCAGCCTTCTGTCTGGGTGCCACCGGCTGGCCGGTGCTTGGCCACCGGTTGGCCGGTGGTCTGGACAGAGGCATGCCTTCTGTCCAGGCCTCCATCGGCTGGCCGGTGCTATTCCACCGGTTGGCCGGTGGACTGAAACTCAGTCCACTTGGCCTTCTTCTTTCTTCTTGGTTTCTTGGCCCAATTCATTGGCAATATGAAATTATGCCTATCAACCAAAAACACTTAAAACAATATTAGAATAAGAATAGGGTGATTGTGATCATGAAAATTAAACAACGAGGGGAACGAGAGGTACAACAACAGTGATTCGCTTGTGCCATTTTTTAGAGACATCTATTCTAAAAGGTTATTCAATTAATTCTTGATAAAAATGTAGTAGGAGGCACCATTGATTTTATGTGAGATGGAAAAGATTTTTCCTCCATCCTTTTTCACTTGCATGTTTCATTTAACGGTTCATCTTCCAACTGAAACAATTCTTGGGGGACCAGTTTCTTTTAGGTGGATGTATCATACTGAAATAAATATGTGTACAATGAAATCATATGTTCGAAACAAGAATTATCCCGAAGGTTCGATTGTGAGGGGTTATCTGGCTGAAGAATGTATGGATTTTTGTTCAATGTATTTTTCTGATGTCACCAAAAGACATAATCGACCAATGAGAAATGAAGATGAACATTATGGGGAAATTGATCCCTTATTTCTATCTCTTCCTCAAACAAGAGGAATTGTTGGGTCTTATACATTGGATACATTGATACTTGAAGAGCGGAATATGGCACATCACACAGTCTTGTTTAACTGTGGTTTGTTCAATAACTATATCAAGTAAGTAATTTGGATATTTATATGTTATCTCATATTATAAAATTTTACATATACCTTACACTTTTATTATCATTTTATGTAGGGAACATAAACAAATTATAAGTAGAGTTCATCGATCTTTGTCTTTGAGAAGGAGAGAGGCTTTGCATAGCCTAGGGTTTCCCGCTTGGTTGAAATCAAAGGTATTACCATTAATTTAATTAGTTTAAAAAATAGATATCTATTTAATTGTATTATTCATATATATTTCAGGTGTTGAGTGTACCTATTGACTCCGTTTCTCAAGAATTGAGAGCTTTGGATTTTGGTCTTAATTATTTGGTTCATGAATATAAATATTTAATAATCAATGGGTATAAATTTGTTACAACGGATCAAGCGGTGAAAATGAGAAGACAACATGATGGTGTTATGTTAACTGCTACAATGGATTGTTATGCCAGTCTATCAGATAGTCGACCTCGATATGAAGATGTGTATTATTATGGGATAGTTGATAAAATATTGTTATTGGATTACTACTCTCAAGGTAGAGTCACTATGATAAAATGTAAATGGTTTGATTCAATGAGACTTCATGGTACATTTATTGATGACTGTGGATTTAGAGTTATTGATATGAGTTTATGCCTGCATACCAATGAACCATACATTTTGGAATCAATGGATAAACAAGTGTTTTATGTGAAAGATCATCTAAGACCCAATTATGGTTTCATTAATGATGTAATCCCCAGACATATTTTTCATGATGTTAGTGATGAAATTTCCACCATTGACATCCCCATTGCTGTTGGCCAAAATATTGCATTTGATGAATCAAATTGTCCCATTGTGAGATTTGATGTTGAACCTGAAGTGGTGGTCAGTAATATATAGAATCAACCATATATGTTCACTGTTCATTCATTTTATATTGACATGAGTTTCTCAGGTTAGTATTACTATAATTACTTTAATTATGTTTTAGTTTGGAATGAAATGTTTGTTTTTTGTATTTTTTGGTGTCATTTAATTAAATCAGATTTTCTTATGTAGATTATGCCAAATACTATAGAAGGTCAAAGGAAGCGACTATTTGATCCCGATCGACCAGGGAGTGAGTGTGCGTTGGCTTTGCTTCTATTAGTGAGTATTATAATTGTAATGTTTTTTTTTCTGCATTACATATAATTTCATGTTAATATTCTTTATCAATTTTTTGGGACATTCAGTTCCACCAGATTTGACTAATAATCCAGTTAGCATGTGTATGAGTGGGGATGCTCCTAGACTTAGATGAAGCACCCGTCATACCCATTTCCACACTAACCTACCATTGGACACCCCTTCCACCACACCTTTCCATCCTATTGAGTCTTCGAAGATGTTTTTATCCATGAATCCATCATCATCTCAGCTACCCTCTTATTCACAATCCAAGACTACACCACCTCCATAGATGTTCCACCTTTACCATATCCATATCTGATGATGTATCCCCTATCCTAATACCCATATGCTATCATGTCTACACTACCTCAAATTCCTACCATCCATCCAGCATCTGATGAGTCTGTTCCATTAGCTTCCACTCTAGTGAATGAAGGTCACCCAGAGTATGCACTAGAACAGACACTTCCTGTAGAGGCTACTGAGTTAGGACAACCCATAGATCCATCACAGTCTATTGAGCAATCTACAAACAGTTTTTTGATTATAACTATTTCAAATTATATCACTTTATTTTAGTCATGTTGTACCATGAATTAATTCTTCTTTCCCCCTATTTTTATTATTCAGTGGGATATTCTACTAGGAGATGTGGGCTCACTCAGGTGAAGGAAGTTTGGAATCACCAAAAACAGCTAATGGTGGATTACAATTGACAAAATCAGATGGTGGGTCCAACTGCAAATCAGTGTAGAAGTTTCATGTCCACTTTGGACAAGTATCACAATATCATTCCGGTGGAACCGGTGTCATGGAGACGTATCAGTAAAGAGATTAAGGACAAATCATGGGAGAAAATATAGGTAAGAAAATTATATAAATTCATATATATATTATTGGTGTATTTAAATTAAATAACATGTTCATTGTAGATTCGGTTTATCTTTCCCAACGGAGAAGCTGCTAAGACAATAAGGTTGATGGATGTTGGGGAGTTTTGGCACTCATACAAGCATGAGTTGTATGTTGGTTGGAAGATTAGGGTTGGTACTGACTTAGAGGGGGTACCCATATTCCTCGACTATCAAAAAAGTCAATATGAAAAAATGATTGCACATTGGAAGACTGCTAAGTTTAAGGTAATCTCAATATTTAATGGTTGACATATAAAATTTATCTCTTTTTACTTGTATTGGATTTTTTTAGTAATTTTCAGAGCAAAACATAAATAATAAGGATTCAGTGACATATTTTCACACATTGGGGTGCACTACAATTCCTGATCATGAAAAGCACCAGGTATTTTAACTAGGCATTGTGATGTTATACAAGATGTTCTACTAAAAATATTATTGAATAGACATAGGTCAGATTTGTACATTTCTCATATATGGTACTAATCTAGATTTGTTCATTTCTAATTTTCAGCAAGCAAAATTGGGCATCGAAGGTCCTATACCTCGTGCCAAATTATTTTGCTCCCGTAGAAAGAAAAAGGATGGAAGTGCAGTAAATGCATAGACACAAGATAAAATTTTAAGGTTTTTTATTTATATTGTAAATATTTATATGAAATTAATAATTTAATATGTTTATAATTTCAACAGTCTGCCTTGGAGGCCCTCGATGGTAAGGAAGATGACAACTTCAGTCCACATGATCATTTAAGTTAGGTATTAGGTGAGGAGCACCCAGGTAGAGTATGATGTCGACCAGGGAAAAACATCACCCCCTCTAAGTATTGGTCTTCATCAAGATCCTCTCAAGCCTCCCAGACCTCTGATCTAGAAATCACTCGTGCTAATTAGTTGAGGCAAAGAAAATAGTTTTAGAGGAGCATGAAAGAAGTAAGGTGATGACCGGACATTTCATAAAAGCTATGGCAGTTTTGAGTCAGTCACTTCCATCAGAGGATTTTTCTAATTTCGAATCAAATATATCATCAATGAACTCTTTAAATGATGTATCGGGTGATGCCAATGAGGGTCGTAGTGGTAATGAAGGCGGTGGTGATAGAGCTGTTGGTGGTGAGGATGTTGCTAATGCTGCTATTGGTGATGAGGCTACTGATGATGTTGCTTCTACTGATGATGATGTTGATGATGATTGGCATGGAAATGGGGATGGGGATGTTGGTTATGGGGGGATATTAATCCCCTAAATTTTTAACTTAATTGGGATACTTATATATGTACTTTAAGAACTTGAACTGATTTTTTGTATGGATGAGAATGGTTAATTTTTTTTCTTCTAAAAAGTTCTGCATAAATTTTCGCATGAATTTACATAAAGATAACATTAGAATCATTTTTCATGCATATGGGTAAGTGATGCCCTTAATACCATAGAATAATTAGCTCTAAATTATATCCCATATAGTGACATTGGATTCCATTTATTATCTCTTTATTTTTCATAAATTATTGAATTCACAAGTCTAAATTAATATAGGTAAAAAAGGAATATATTCCTTAGTTGTTATTTCTAAAATTTTAATTTTGTAAAATCTAAAGTTGTTCTATTGATTGAAATGGTTGGGTTTTTTGAGATCCCAAGTCCCTGAATGATATGGTAAATGCTAGAGATTTTTTTGGGTTTATAGGTAGCTTTGTAAGAAGGGTGTAGGTGGGGAGGGGGGCTGGGGCATGGGGTGGGACTGGGTGCAGGGGGAGGGTGGGGAGGGGGGGCTGGGTGTAGGGGAGGGGGGATTGGTGTAGGGGGGTGGGGCTGGGTGGTTGGGGGGGGGTGCTGGGGGGTGGGGCTGGGTGCCGAGGGGTGGGTGGGTGGGTGCTGGGGGGTGGGTGTTGGTGGGTGGGTGATGGGGGGTGGGGCTGGGTGTAGGGGGTGCTTGGGGGTGGGGATAGGTGTAAGGGGGGGGGGGTGCTGGGGGGTGGGGATGGGTGCAAGGGGGTGGGGGGTGGGGCTGGGTGCGGGGGGGGGGGGGGTGGTGTTGGGTGCGGGGGGGGGGGGGGGGGTTGGGTGCAGGGGGGGGGGATGGGTGTAGGGGGTGGGGGGGGATGGGTGTAGAGGGGTGGGGTTGGGTGCTGGGGGGTGGGGTTGGGTGTATGGGGATGGGGGGAGGGGGGGGGGGGGCTTGGTGTTTTTTGGATACACAACTCAGTGTTCATGAAAATGTTATAAGCTCATGTATGACTGGAGCTTTGAATGTGTTTAGTTTCATGACGTTATTTGCAGTTGGGTTGCAGGTATGGGATTCCTTGGATCTAGTCTTGCCTAAAGAAATGTTTCACTTAGGTGTGTTTTTTACATGTTTTTTAAAAGAATTATCATGGTTTTATTCTATCTATGGTTGTATTTAGTAATCTATGTGTGTGTATTTTTTAAAATACAATGATTATTACATTCAAACTGATTATAGCACAATAAAAGAAACACCTTTCAATTTGTATTCAAATGAACGTGTATGCATAATGAACTCTAAAACCAGTTTAAACTTTGGAAATAAATTATACATGAAGTTTAAACACCTTTAAATTTGTATTCGAATCATATTAATTATATTCTGTACATGTAAATGGCAACAAGAAGACAAGGGTGTGCTGATATCAACATATATGACTATGTGATGCAAGATTTTCTTAGAAAAGGAAAAGAAGACCATGAATTTAATTTCCATAGAATTATGACTGAAAGTGGCTTTACCCCATTTAGTATTACATGTAATAATATTATAAAATGACTCAAAAAACTAAATAAAATTGTAGTGGTATCAGAGTTCCTTCTGTTGCTTCTATCTGCGGGTCCAAAAACTAAATTTTATTTCATTTACTCTGCTGATTGCTACTTACTAGAATGAAAGAAGGCTGGATGAGGCTCTTGTGTATTAATTTCCCTTGAATTCATTTCTATAGGATACTATTGTCAAGCATACAATTTCAACTAATCCATGCCACACTTGTGCTAAAAAAATCACTGTTTCTTCTGATAAGAAAGTGAAGCCCAACAGCAGCTCTGATTCATCAAGCTCTTTTGAAAGTGATTCCGAAGGAGTGAGCATTTATCAAATATGAATAGGAGTGGTTTATGGTTCTCATTGAATGTTATGATTCTAATAAACCAATACAAATCTTTATTTTTTTGTTTCATTCTTTTTTAATGATTATTAAACTATGTTCTATTTTTGGAGCCTCCTGCTAAAGATTCTCCTACTTTGAATGGGCACTCTACTCTCTAAAAAAGTAATTTTTTTGCCGCCAAGGTTTCTGAGAGTGATTCCTCTAGTTCATCTAAAGTTATTATTATGAATATGTGAGGGTTATTATTAATGATCATGCATTATATAAATAGTGCCATTGGTTTTTAGTTTGATATATTTTATATAATCTTTGCAATTCTGGTCACTAATTGTGCATTTGAAGTTTTTGTGTAGGAAAAATTACCTAAGAAATCACTTGGAACTGTGATAAAAAGTAAACCATCAAGTCTTCTTGAAACAAAAGAGGAGTCCAGTGATGAAGCAGATATAGATAGCTTTAATGATGATGCTTATAAGCTAGTGATTACAGATGATTTTATCTTTATCTCTACTAATATTTCATTTAAAGAAATCATTCTCATAATTATTGTTCTTGCATGACATGGATGTTTAAGGTGCGTTTTTATGAGAGCATAAACATTAGGTAGTTATTACCCCTATATTATTTAATATTTTAATTTCTATAACATAAAACATCTAATAATTTTCCCAATCCTATTATACAGGTTCTGTTATTTTTAGTAGCAGCATTAAACACAAGGAAATTGATTATCAATCCCAATATTCTAATATTTGACACCATCAAAAACAAGTTTGAATACATATTTACATTATCATCACTAGAATAAGACTAGTAGTGGTTAAGTAGCATTGCTTACATTAGCATGACTTATACTATAACCTTTATATTAGAAGTGCTTACACTAGAAGCCCATACTAACAATAATGTTTACACTGGAAAAGTTTATATATTTACACATTTGTATTCATTAGTAGCAACATTACACTAGCATTTCTTACAGGAGTAGTATTCACACTAGCAATGTTTATATTAACACCATTATGGTAGCAGTGATTACATTATTAGTTCATAGACTAGAAATTATTACACTGGAACTATTCGTAGAAACATTACCTGTACAAACACCTTTTGATAATGCATATGTCTAGGAAATACAAGGGTGACAAATCTGGGAAACATGGGAAGAATCCTGCTGAAGATCTGTCTACAATGACAAGAGCAACCCACTCATTGGTGCTGGGGAAGAGGAGACATGTATGTTGTAGTTGAGTTTTTATTTTATTTTCTTTATATCACTGACCACTTAGGCATTTTACCACTTTCTACAAATGGAGGGTACTTATATTCTGCGAAGGGGGATAGAAGGGAAATGGAGGCGACAACACGGTTTTCTTTGCAGGTGAGGGAGATTGGGGTAGTTGAGGGATTGATAGTGTGTTTCATTTTTGTATGATTTTACTGTGTTTCTTCTATTTATTTTATTTTCCTTTGGAATGTATGTCCGACATATAGATGGGTCATGTCGAAATTTTATTTATTTTCTGCTGCTGTTTTAATTAATTGTTTGTGGAGGTGATTAATCCATTGTTCAAGACACCAAACACATATCAATATCTACAAATCATGAATTTCATTTCATTATGAAATTCTTCCATGCATACCTTTACCCTTGGTCCTCTTCCAAGATTTCTTCTTTATGTTAACACATCGAATGCACTCTTCATATATAAATTTTCAACACATCTTCATGCAATTGATCTTCATGCCATTATTCTTGACAAATCCCATGAGTCTTTAATCAAACATACCTGATTTTATAATAAAACCCCTCCAATGGAGGGGTGCTGTATTCTAAACCAAAGAATAGTGATGATCATCTCTGTGATAGTATTCCATGAGTCTTGTGATCAATGTTGAGACTGAATAATCACAATTTCTGCCGGCTAGGCAATGAACGGAATGTTGCCCCACCTCCTCTCGCTCCCTTCACTCCTGGCTAAAAGATGCTACCCTGCGGATGTCGCTAGACTGGGCCAGCACACCGCGGTCTTGCTGCAGTCATGCCATAGTCACACCGCGGTCACACCGTAGTCACACCACAATCACACTATGGTAATGCCATGATTTGGGCCTACTCTAGGACGACACCCTGCGGCGGTTCACAGTCCTGTCAGAATTCGATGTATGATACCTAGATAGAGTTTTAAATACATTACCCACCCATAGTTAATGGGTAGGGAGGCCCTCAGGTATAAAATATCTTGATTGAGTCTCTCATGAAAATATTTAGTCACCTGTAGACAACATTGGAGATGAGGGTGAAGCTTGCTACTTGTGTTCTACAAGGACCATCTAAGTGCTCTAGGGGAATCATAGTAAATGTTGGACAATAAGAAGACTTGAGGATAATTTTATAATGATATTTGTATTTGGAAAATTTTCCTTCAGAGTTTGATATTTTTATGATCCCGATGATTGGATGAGTGTTTTGACCCTTGTAGAGAAAATGCATCTACATTATCTTTTTTTTCCTATGTGAGAACAGTAAACAAAACAAACCTCATATAGTGTAGTTGGAGCTTTCTACAACAATGAGGAATATGATGGATGATCAGCTCTGTGATAGTATCTCATGAGTCTTGGGATCAATGTTGAGACTGAATAATAACAATTTCTTCCAGCGGGGCGATGACCAGAATATTTCCCCGCCTCCTCCTACTCCCTTCGCTTCTGGCCGGAAGATTCTTCCATGCAGATTTCGCTGGACTGGGCCAATGGACCGTGGTCATGCTTCTGTTATGCCGCGGTGAATCCTTGGTGACACAACGATCACGCTGTGGTCATGCCGCGGTCACACCGCGGTCACACCACAGTCACGCCGCGACCTCCTGCAATCCAGCCCACACCAACCACCACACCAGCCACCACACCAGTCCCTACCCCCAGCCTCCTGCAAAACACTCATTCCATCCCACTGCCACCTAAAAAACAACCCCAACCACTAGTTCTAGCTTGCACCACCCCCCTTCTATCCCCCTACCACTTGGCTTCCCGCCTGCACTAGCCACTCCATCCCACACCAGCCCCCAGAACCACTTTTTATCCTTTGGTGGAAGAATTATGCTGGTGAATTTCATCCTTATCTCCATTACGATTCATGTGTTATCAATCCTAATGGCTTTGAAAGTGGTGTTGGGGAATATTGAAAAGATAATGACTTCTTTCATATTGTATTCTCATGGGGAGGGAAGATTTTACTAGGGCTATGTGGATGAGGATGAAAGAACTAGTGGTAGATGGTGGTATCAACTTATGGAGTGTCGAGGGATCAATGCACATTATGCAAGCTAAGTTTTCTTGGGAGGTTCTTGAAGGTTGTTTTTTATGAGGCAATTTTATATCTATCATAGTATTGATCTGACCTTGGAGATCCAGGGGGAAATTCTCATGGATGTAGAAGGAGTTGCATGGGAACATTCTGGTTCTCAAGAAGCAGTATCAGTGGATTGTGGAATGAGGAAACATAAACATATGGGGGTGTTCAGGGGGGTGAAAGGGGGATGTCCAGGGGGGCATGGGGGTGTTAAAGGGGGATTTCTAGGGGGAGCATGGGGGTACAAGGGGGTGTCCATACCTTCTAATCATTTCAAAAATAAAACTCCACTTTATTGTATCAAATTATTTTGAGATATCAAGCTTTAAAGAAAAGTTACCATGTTTACCCTTTAGTTTCATGATTTTAACACATTCATATGAAATTCTGAATATTCATACTAGGGATAAAGCCAAACTGATTTGAAGAGATAAACCCACGAACAATGGGACCTAACCTCATATCAATACTTTTGCTAATGATTTTTGGAAAGGTATTCCCAATAGCAATAGGTCTTAAATACTTTACATCCATAAGATTTTCCTTTTTTGGGATCAGGGCAATAAAATTGGAGTTAATTCCATAGGGCATTGAGGCATGGTTAAAGAACTCCCTCATAGCGTTAAGGAGATCATCATGAACTATGTCCCAGTAGAACATAAAGAATATCACAACACTTTATTCTTCATTTAAGACTATGAATACTATGTAATCTATATTACCAAAAATCTTTATTCAAAACATCACTGGCATGAGACCCAAAAACTTGATTCATGAAAATTCAAGAGTTGCATTCAAATGTTGCATGTTTTTTATCATGAACACTTCCTATTAGCCTTATTTTCCACACCTACAACTGTAGTTCCCATTATTTAATAGCTTCATGGAAGATTATAACTTTCTATGCAACAATATTTATGTAGGCCATTGAAATATTGTGTAAACTCAGCCTACTAAACTAGTTAAAAATTGCTCCATCATTCATGTATTTTAAATCAGTTCTATATTTGT
Organism: Viscum album; assembly: GCA_963277665.1. Lineage (NCBI taxonomy): Eukaryota > Viridiplantae > Streptophyta > Magnoliopsida > Santalales > Viscaceae > Viscum > Viscum album. Next base: position 578,285 of record CAUJRU010000326.1, on the reverse strand, counting down.
GATATTAAGATCAATTACAGATTTAATATATCATCCACCTCTTTAATTCAACCAGTGAACATGATCCACATCCAATTTCCAACCTATATAAACCTTAATCCATGCTCCAAACACATATCAATATCTCCAAATCCTGAATGTCATTTCATTATGAAATTTTTCCATGCATACCTTCACCCTCAGTCCTCTTACAAGAATTCTTCTTTATGTTAACACATCTAATGCACTCTTTAAATATATATATTTTCAAGACATCTTCAACACATCTTCAACACATATTTATGCAATAGATCTTCATGCTATTATTCTTGAAAACCGGGGAGGGGGTTTTCTAGGGGGAAGGGAGGGGTTGAAGGGGGAGTGGGGAGGGGTGTCCAGGGGGTTTTTCCATTGGGGAAGGGAGGGGATTCAGGGGGAGTGGGGAGGGGTGTCTAGGGGGTGTCCAGGGGGTGTCCAAGGGGTGTCCAATGTAACTAGACATTCCTTTCAAGCTGATCTAAACCTTGAAAGAATGATCAACTACTTCACTGTAAGATATCACCTTGAATAAAATACCCGAGAATAAATTTATATCCGTAGACGCATCTCAAACTTCTGAGATTTCATCTACTAAATTGAAACGATCTAGGGTGTGTACTGCACTAGTTCAGAAAAATGATTGGTATACTCCATCACTGATCAACCACCTTTGGAATGATAAATATACTCCCAGGATCTGGAATAATCTAGGGCCTCAGGACACTTATGATCTTTTAAAATGATCTTTAAATATTTCAACATATCTCTACGGTCATCCTAGTTTGAACCACTGAGTCCCAACATCTTCGATTAGGACCCTCTTACAAGAACGAAACACATTTTACTCTGACAGCCTCAATATTGTCATCAAAGTAAAACATTATAACTATCTTCTCAAGACACTCCTCTTCTTCATAGGGTTCAACATTACCTCAGAAGGTGTGAGTTATTTTATAGAGAAACTCTAAAGCATTGTCCTTTACAGGAACTAGTTCCGCTTCCCTAACCATAGCAGGACTGAAACCCGCTCCCTATCCAAAATCATGAATAGACCAGACTAGAACATATGCTAATCTCTAATCAATTGTTGAGCTAGAACACTCTCTATCATCTTCCCACAGTTTCACAAGAAGTCTCATGGGTTTCAGGGGGAGGGGGCTGTCCAGGAGGGGGGGGGTGGTCCGGGGGGAGGGGGGATGTCCAAGAGGTGGGGGGGGGGTGAAGGGGGATGTCCAGGAGGGGGGGGGGGGGGTCCAACAGGGGGGGGACCAGTGGGGGTGTCTAGGGTCCAGGCGGGGGGGTTCCAATGGGGGGGGGGAGTCCAATGGGAGGGGGCTGTAGGTCTGGGGGGGGGGGGGTTCTGTCCAGGGGGCTACAGCGGGGGGTCTGTCTAGGGGGTGATGTAGATCTGGGGGGGGGGGGCTGTAGGGGGGTCTGTCCAGGGGGGAGAGGGGATGCAGGTCCAGGGGGAGGGGGGGGGGGCTGCAGGTCTAAGGAGGAGGGGGGGGGGGGGGGTGCTGCAGGGGGGTTTGTCCAGGGGAGGGGGGGGGCTTCAGGTATAGAGGGGAGGGGCGGCTGCAGGTCCAGGGGGGTTATATGGGGGAGGGGCTGCAAGTCCAGGGGGTCTATCTAGGGGGAAGGGAGGGGCTGCATGTTTAGTGGGGGGCTGCAGGGAGGGGGGGGGGGGGTTTCCAGGGGGCTGTAGGTCCAGTGGGGGGCTGTAGGGGGGGTCTATCCAGGAGGGGCTATGGTTCCAGGGGGGTCTGTCTAGGGGGAAGGGAGGGGCTGCAGGGGGGTCTATCCAGGGGGAAGGGAGGGGTTTTAGGTCTAGTGGGGGGCTGTAGGGGGAAGGGAGGGGCTGTAGGTCTAGTTGGGGGCTATAGAGGGGAAGGGAGGGGATGCAGGGGGGTCTGTCGGAGGGGGGGGGATGCAGGTCCAGTGGGGGTGTCCAGTGGGGGGCTGCAGGGGGTATCTATCTATACCCATGGTTTGTTGAACCGTGGGTATGTTTTCTGTGAAATAACTATGTATACCCACGATTTACTTAACTGTGGGTATATAATTTGGCCTGTAAAAATGTATACCTACGGTTATGTAAACTGTGGGTATATATTTATACCTACGGTTCACTAGAACCGTGGGTAATATGAGATTTCAGTGGGATATACCCATGGTTTCTATAGAACTGTGAGTATAGGGCTATCCCGACACCTCAGGATCCCACAATTCATGAAATCGTGGGTATAGCCTATACCCACGGTTTCATGGGCTATACCCATGGTTTGAAACCATGGGTATAGGGATATTTTCCAGTTGTGTAAACAAATTGGTAATTTCTAAAAGTATATTTTTCAGCATAATGGGGATTTATCCCATTAGTGGGTGGATTTAAATTGTTTCAAAATTTGAATGTTTTGTAATTAAAAAAGGTGGTTATTTTTTGTTTTTTTCAAAAGGTGTTTCCTCTTTGGTGGTTTAATTATTGGTATTTATCACTTATTTTTTTTGGAACTCATTGAATAAGGGGGTCCATAATTTTAAAAAGAGGATTTTTTAAATGATTTTTATTATTTTGGAGAGTGGTTTTATTTTGGGGGAATGACCATGTTGGGTTTATTTCTCATGTTGATTTAACACAAGCCTCCCAGAATGGTCTATTGTGAAGATAAAGCCCTTGTATTTGGGGGTCATTCCACCTTCTTGTTTTAGCACTTACCTAGATCCGAATACAATTCCATGTGCTATCTTCTCTTCTTTGTCTAGTATCAAGGATATTTTTATAGAGATGATATCTAGTGAGAATGTATATAGGACACATAGTTCAAGTAGTTTAAACCATCATCGTAGTACTGATAGTTGGATCTATGAGGGATGGTTTTCAATGATACTTAAATGCGTGCTAAAGTTTTGAAATAACTTCTATGAGTATGCCTTGGTTTTTTATTATGAAATTCCTTAATATTTGTTGGGATGGATAGTAGACGATTATATAATGGTCCCTTACATCATGAATTTGATTAACAGCCTAATGGAAAATTCTTCTAATGGTATAATGGCTAGTTGGCCTACCGACCTAATGGCCAATTGTCCTAAAGGCCTAATGTCCAATTGGACTAACGAACTAATGTACAATTGGCCTAATGGTCTAATGGCCAATTGGACTAAAGGCCTAATGGAAAGTTTTCCTAATGGTCTAATGGCTGATTATCCTAATGACCTAATGGCCTAATGGAAAATTGGCCTAAAGGAAAAATAACCAAATGGCCTAATGACAAAATAACCTAATGACCAATTGGTATAATGGAAAATTGGCCTAACGTCCTATTTTCTAAATGTCCTAAGAGCCTAATGACCTAATGGCCAATTGGCCAATTGGCCTAATGGAAAACCGACCAATTAGTCTAAGGGCCAAATTGATGATTAGTCTAACATCCAAATGGCTAGTTGGCCAATTGTATTAATGGAATAATGACCAATTAGCCTAATGAACTAATGGAATAGTGTAAAATTGGACAAATATCCTAATGGACTAAGGTCCAATTGGACTAACAAACTAATTTCCTAATGGAAAATTAATCTAAAGGCCTAATAGAGAATTAAACTAATGGACTAATGGCCAATTGTAAAATTAGCATAATGAAGTATCGCCCAATTGGCCTAATGGCCTAATAGCCAATTGGACAATTAGACTAATTGACCAATGAACAATTGGCATAATGTATTAAGGGACAATTGGTCTAATGTACTAATGGAAACTGGACTAACGACCTAATGGTCAATTGTCCTAACGACCCAATGGAAAATTGGAATAAAGGCCTAATGACCAATTTTCACAACAAACTAATGTCCAATTGTCCTAATGGCCTAGTGGACTAATGGAATAACAACCTGACAACCAAATGAGAAATTAACTAATTAGACTAATGTCCTAATGGACTAATGGCATAATGACCAATTGTCCTAATGGATTAATGACCAATTGGCATAATGGACTAACAGTCAATTGGCCAATTATCCTAATGGCTTAAGGGCCAATTGTCCTAGTGGACAATTGGCCTAATGGATTAATGGCCAATTGTCCTAACGATATAATGTTCAATTGATTTAACAACCTAATATCCAATCAGACTAAAGGACTAATGGACAATTGGCCTAACAACCTTATGACGAATTTTCCTAACAACCTAATTGACCAATGACCAATTGGCCTAATGTCCTAATGGCTAGTTGGGATAATGGAAAATTGGTCTAATATCCAATTGTCCCAATTCCCAAAGGGCCAATTGGCCTAACAACCTAATAGATAATTGGCCAAAAGGCCTAATGGACAATTTCCCTAAAGGCCTAATGGAAAATTTTACTAATGGATTAATGTCCAATTGACCTAATGAACTAATGTTGTAATGACATAATGAACTAATAACCAATTGACCAATTATCCAAATGGACTAAACTCTAATTGGCCTAATGGAATAATAGCCATTTGGCCTAGTGGCCTAATAGAAAATTGCCCTAACAACATAATAAAGAATTGTTCTAATGGCCTAATGGCTAATTGTTGAATTAACCTAATGGAAAATTGTCCAATTGGAATAATGGGATAATTGATAATCGGATAATTGTCCTAATATCAAATTGGACAATTGGATTAATGACCTAATGACCAATTGAACTAATGGACTAATGACCAATTGGACTAATAGCCTAATGGATAATTGGAAAATTGACCTAATGACCATTAGGCTGTTAGCCAATTGGAATTCCTTATGACTGAGAAATAAAGTATTTATATTTAAAGATTATGAATTATTTATTAATACATAATTTGAATTATTCAAATTAGGGGCGCTATTTTGATATCATTAAAACCACATCAAAATATTTTTGATGATTGATTTGATCAAAAATTAAATATTATTAACAATGTTAAATTTATATTATCTAAATAGTTTGTATAATAATTTGAAATATAAAATATTTATATTTAATAAAAATATCATATATATAAATGGAATTCCATATAATGAATAATATGGAGTTCATATTATGAAATGAATATAAAGAATTCATATTCAATATTATGTAATTTTTATGATAAGTTTCTAAAATTATACAGTTTTTATGATTAGATTTTATTTATGAAATTTTCATCAATGTTTATCACATGTATAAATTTATGAATTGTTCATTTATTTAAAGGTTATTTTATTTTATTTATTTATTTATTATTATTATTCAATATTATAAAATTTTTATATTATGAATATGTGAATACTATTAAATTTCATTTTCAATAAGATGTATTGGGAATCGAAGGTCGTGTTCCTCAAGAAAAATTATTTTTCTTAGGTAGGAGGATAAAGGATGGAAGTTTAGTAAATGTAAAAACACAATAAAATTATATTTTATTTATTTATACAAAATTCATAATTAAATATCTTGTTTATATTTTCAACAACCTAACCTTGAGGCCCTTAATGATAAAGAAGGTAAAAAATTCAGTTCAAATGATCATTTGAGTTAGGTATTAGGTGAAGAGAACCATAAGAGAGTACAATATTGACTTGGGAAAAACATCACACCTACTAGGTATTGGTCCTCATTGGTCTCCTCTCAAACCTATCATACCTTTGAGCTTCATAGCACTCATAAAGAAGTAGTGAGGCAAAAAAAAAAAATTTACAGAAGCGCAAAAGAAGTAAATTGATCACCAATCACTTGCTGAAAGCTATATTAGTTATAATTCAATAACTTCCATTAGAGGATTATAATACTATTGATTCATATATGGAATCAATGCACTATTTAAAGGATGAACAAAGTGATTTCAATGGGGGTCCTAGTGGTGGTCGAGATGATGGTGGTGGTGATGATGATGATGATAATGATGATACTACTCTAGATGATGTCATTGGTGATGAGGATGTTGGTGATGGTGATGAGGATGAGGATGTTGGCAATGGGGTAGATATTGATCACATCTATTTTTGACTTAGTAGTAAAGAGACATGTGGATGTTGTTTAATGTCTTGAATTGATTGGTTTTACAGATGTATATGTATGTTATAGTATTGAAAATGGTTTGAAAACTATTACAAGAAATTGGTTGAATACTAAATATACATTATTTGTATTTCATTGAATGTGTACTGTTTTTTATTTTATTTAAAGGTTCAGGGGTTGAAAGAGATACTGGTGCTTCCAAATGGGGGTAACTACCTATACCGATGGTTTGGAGAACCATGGGTATTTGTTTTGTAATGAGAAAAGATATACCCATAGTTTTGTTTAAACTGTGGGTATACTAACATCCTATATGGATATACCCAAAATTTCTATATGAACCATGAGTATAGATCTACAATGACAGCTCCTAATTACATGGTTTCTAAAACTATGGGTATAATCTATACACATGTTTTTAGAGTCTATAACCATAGTTCTAAACCATGGGTATAGGTTAGTTTTATAGTAGTGTGAAACATGAATCATGTAGATATCAATACCTTTCATGTAATAATATTCTACAGGGTGAAATTGATTGTGATTTATATATATCAACACCCACCCATAACATTATTAGGAGGGGTATAGCGTATAATATACATGGAGATATTATAAAAAATAAAAAACTTCTAATAGATCATATGACAGTAAGTATTTACATAGCTCATGGGTTGAGCACTGAGATACCTATTAGCCTTGATGATCTGGATGTTAACATGATCAAAATTACTTTTATAAATTTTATAGCATGGCAGTTTGATCTTGTAAAAATGAATTTCGATAATGAGGTATGACATTTCTAATTTATTTTTTATGAAATTTTTAATAATTAATGACAAAGGACTGAATTGAGTAATGTTATTAAATATGGAGAAAAGGAAAGGGAAATAGAAGTTCGAATCAAAATAATCTAAAGGATCAACTAATCAATTGAAAAGACCTTCAAAGAGTAACTTTACCCCCATAGTTAAACTAGCACATTTACTAATATTATAATTTCATGTAGATATAAAATTTAAAGATAGTAATATGTCCATAGTTGATTTTAAAGAATGAATTTATGGATAGGTCATTAAAAAAATATTTTTTTAAGAATATAGATGAAATAATCACCCATGGATGGCTAGGAGTATCAGTTGTAAATGTATACATGTGGTGCCTTTTCATGATCTATTTGTCCAGTAGCTAATCTAATATGTTAAATATAGTTAAATAATTTTCATATTTTTAGGCATATATATTTGTACTATCTGAATGGAAATCCTTATGAAGAAAAATTTAGACTCATTAGTCCCCGCATCAGTTTTTTATAATAAAATTAATTGTAAGAAAAGGAATATTTAAAAATAATGGACCAACTGGCCACAATGTTTGAAAATAAACTTATAGCCTATAGACACTTTTTCATTCCCATGATATAGGGGTAAAACTATAAAATCTAGTCATATAAAATATATTTTCATTTCATTCATTACTTATTCCTTTTTATTTTTTAGGGAGAATTAGTTGCTCAACGTAATCAATTTGGACACTCTAAATATTTTTTTGGATTCAATGTATAGATCACCAAAAAATAAATCATACATGATAAATTTTATTAATTTTTAATACACTAAATTTAACATTTTACAAATAAACATCAATTTTTGCATTTTATAATATGTTTTAATGAAAATATTATTATGACATGGGAGTGTGTAAATATCTTAAAAATCATGGAATGATCATATGAAGATTGTCAAATTTTAAAACTAGATAAATATTAGGGTATATATAATAATATATCACTATTAAAAATATATAAAAATGAATTAATTATTTTCCAAATATTTATGAAGTATCTAAAATAAACCAACGGAAAAGATTATGGTTATTACATTTGATAATTTATCAAAGATATTTTATTCCATCAATAAACTAGAATCCCTAAAGAGGTATTTTTGATGATAATTACAGTTTCATTTAAAATATTTCATAATTGTTTGTTTATTTATATTTTTCTAGTACTACCAGGACTATCTAAAATCCATGTATTCAAAATAGAAAATAGAATTGTTTAGAAATGAGTGGGAAGAATACATGGTGTCAGAATGTATACAGACATCATGAAGAGGTGACTTTTTACTACATATTTAGTTAATTTTATCACCATTTTATCTACTTATTTTTTAGTTAATTTTCTTATAATTTTTATTTAAAACTTATTTAGTTATTTTTCATAGAGATCATGAAGATGTGACTGTGTCAAAAATTGATTTTTTGCAACCATTTTTTTCAATATTAATAGAAAAAAATTATTATAGAAAAAAAATATTGAAAAAGTATTTGATAAGGTTGATAAACTTAAGTACTATTTTTTCTCTTAATAAATATATTTGTTCTTTATTAAATATGTATATGTTATATAGATTTTGTTTTCTTTTTACAAATGTTTCAAAGTGTTTTTTTAGTTTACAAATGAAATTTCATTTTAAAACACGCATCAATCATTGAAAATGATAAAAAATTATCATATTTTATTGATACATTAGGAAAATAACCCATAAATCATTGGTGATATATAGGAATGAACCACACATTAATCTGACACATGATGTACTTTGTATGACTAAAAGTACATGTTTTCAGTTTAAAAGCAACATTTAGTTAAAAAAACTGAATCACTTACTAAAAATTGTAAAAATACACTCATATTATTTTTATACAATAGGAAAATAATCCATAAATCATTTTTTATGTGTAGTAATTAGATGCACATCAATCTAAAACATGGTGTGGCTGGTATGATTGAATGCATATGTTTTTATTTAAAAGTAAAATGTTTGTTCATAACATATGTCACTCATTGAAAACTGAGAAAAGACACTTGTATTTTTTTGATACTTTTATAAAATAATCTATAATTCATTTTTGATGTGTAGGAATCAATTGTACATAAATTTGACACATGATGTGGATGGTATTATTGAAATCATGTGCTTTTATTTAAAAGTGAAATTTTAGTTAGAAACACATGTCACTTACTGAAAAATGAGAAAACATGATTATATTATCATGATAATTTTGAAAAATGTTCCATAAATAATTTGTGACATGTACGAATCAACCAAAAATCAACACACACATGGTGGTCTCAGTATGACTTGAAGTGCATGTTTTTAGCTTATAAGTTCCATTTTAGTTCAAAAGATGAATCACACATTGAAATCTAATAAAAAACACTCATATGGTCTTGATACTTTAGGAAAATGACCCACACATCACTTTTGACATGTATGAATCAAATAAACATCAATATGACACATGAAGTGATCAGTATGACTCGAAATACATGTTTTCTGTTTAAAAATGAAATTTTAATTAAAAATGTGTCACTAACTAAAAATATATAAGATCCACTAGTATTGTCTTGAAGTTTTAATATAATCACCCATAAGTAATTTTGTCACATATAAATTAAACACATATTAATCTGACACATGATTTTCTATGTATTACTTAAAGTGCGCATTTTTAGTTTAAAATTGAACATTTAGTTTAAAACAAGAATCACATACTAAAAAATGATAAAAAAATCTTATTTTCTTGACACTTTATGAAAATGATCCATAATTAATTTGTGATGTGTAAGAATAAACATTACATAAATACGATACACTATGTTCCCTAAATGATTGGAAGTGTGTGTTTTGATTTAAAATCAACATTTTAAATCAAAACGCATATCGCATACTCAAAATAAAGAAAACATGATCATATTGAATTGATACATTAAGAAAAAAATACATAACTAAATTTTGGAATATAGGAATCAACTTTACATCAATCTGACACACGATGTTCCTAGTATAACTTGAAGTGTACGTTTTTAGTTTAAAAGTAAAATTATAGTTCAAAACAAACATAAATTATTTAAAATTCATAAAATACACTAAAATTGACTTGATAATTTATAAAAATTACCCATAAGGTATTTTTTATGTATAATAGTCAACCACACATCAATCTGACACACAGTGTGGATGATATGAATAAAAGTGTGAGTTTTTTTTATTTAAAATCCACATTTTAGTACAAAACACACTTTACATACTCAAAACCAAGTAAAACCACTCATATTATATTGATACTTTATGAAAATGATCCATATTTCATTTTTGATATGTAGAAATCATCCACACATCAATACGATACATGGTGTGCTTGATATGAATCAAAGTGCATCTTTTTAGTTTAAAAGAAACATTTTTGTTCAAAACATGCATTAATGGCTGAAAACCATGTAAACACACTTAAATTGTCTTTAAATTTTAAGAAAAATATTCATAAGTCATTTGTGATGTGCTGAAATTAGATTCACATCAATATAATACATGTTGTGATTGATATGACTCAAAGTTCATGCCGTAAGTTTAAAAATGAAATTCTAATTAAAAATGTGTGTCACTTACTAAAAACCATGAAAACATACCCATATTGTATTACTACTTTACTAAAATAATACATAAGTAATTTTTGATGTGTATGAATTAACCTCACATAAATCAGAAACATGGTGTAGATGATATGACTCAAAGTGTGTGTTTTTATTTAAAATTGAAATTTTAGTTCAAAAGATGCGTGACATATCAAAACTAAGAAAAAACATTTAGATTATTTTGATACTTTAAGAAAATAATACATAATTCATTTATGATGTGTAGGAACTAGCCTCACCATTATCTGATTCATGCTGTTATTAGTATAACTTGAAGTGTGTGTTTTCAGTTTAAAAGTTTCATTTTAGTTTAAAACCTGTGTCACTCACTAAAAACTAATCAAACACATTTATATTATTTTTATAATTTTGGAAAACAATCCATAAGTCATTTTTAATGTTTATCAATCAGTCATATATCAATCTAATACATGATGTGACTGGTATAAATCAAAGTGTGTGCTTTGTAACACCTTAATATTTTAAAATATGAACATGATATTGGATAGAATGTAAGACATGGAACACCAAATGCAAAAGGTAATATAATATCTCAATAATTTATGATATATTTATTTTGTTTAAATAAATTCAATCTATTTGATAGCTTGTAATACACACGACACCAGGTTTAAACGAGCAGACTATATTAAAATACTATTTAAATATAACCTATATAAACTAGTCATTAAGTTGGTATGTATGAATAATACTAAATAAAATACGAAAATTATGGTTATCTGTTGATTATAAATAAAATAAGAATCATTTAAATGAAAAAGAAATGTTTTCAGAAAAGCTGTATTTTTTTCTAAAAAAAGGTTTATTCATGCTACATACACATAATTTAAAATTAATTCTTACCATTATAAAATTTATTTTACAAAATTAACTTTATTTTTTAAATTAGAATATTAAAATTAGATTAGGGTGAATTTTTTGAATCTTTATGAAAAGATTCAATTTTTTGATGAAGAGAGAAAAATAATGAATTTTAATTGAAAGTTTTCTTTTTTATTTAAATAATTTATTATATTAATTTATATTTTTAATTGGTTTAAAAGTAATATTGGTTTAATCTAGGTCAATTTAATCATTTTCATATTGAATTTTGATATAAAAAAATTATAAACCTTTGGTCATTTTCTCTTAAAAAACACATTTTCTCATCACATTTGCCGAATTAATTTTAAATTAAATATTTCCATGTATATGAATATTACTTGTAAAGATGGATTCCATATTTTTAATCTTCATAATTTATAATTTATAATAATTTCAAATTAATTTTTGACCAAAATGAATGGTGAAAATAGTAAATATTAATTGTCACGGCTAAGGTAAAAATTGATTTATTGGGAGGGGATAAACTAAAAAGATAAGTGTGAAAAATGGCCCAAAAACTTATCCAAAATGAATTTGATAACCATATTTCCACCTTATCTCTTCTAGGTTCGATAATGAACCATTTTGGAGGCATGTGTCAGGATAAAAACGTGGATATGGTTGAATTTTTTCAAAAAATTACAGGTTTTTTACTCACCTCACTTATAAAAGGATACCCACTATCCGATCTTATTTACAAATTAAAACCCTTTTAGTTTGGAAAATAATTACAAAAATCACTTCGAAAATTCAATACTCTCATCATAGAAGCCTTATTTTTGGATTAAATCCAACCTAGGAAGGTTTTGGTGCAAACCTAAGGAAGATACCTGAAGAAGAGGTAACATTCTTCAATGATCATTTTTATTTTTTTTCTTCCACAACCTCCTTAAATTATTTTAAAAAAATATATTATATAATAAACTCAGTATATTATATATACTGATATGTTTTTATGTTAATTTCATGATGTATATCCACCTCCACTTCCATTAAATGGGTTACAAAATAATCGTCTGTGTGTACGGTTGACTATCACCTCGTGAACTGATGTCATTAGTTCTTCCATTAACACCTTTCATGGTTGGGTATGATGATGTATATAAAGTATTTATATGATATTCATAACATAATTATTCATATGGATTAATTATATAAATTATACCTTTTTTACATTCCATAACATATGAGATATGATAACATCGCTCATGTGTATAGCGGACTACCACCTTGTGAAGTAATGTGATTAGTCTTTCACTAATTCTTTACATGTAAGGTGATAAAGATAATGTTAATGATTATATGTGATATAAATGAAATAATTATGATATTCATTACACATTTATAATTCTGGATTTATAATATACCCTTTTAACTTTTCACTCACTTAAAGATGATAACATCATTCGTGTATGGGTGGACTACTTCCTTATTTAAATCACTACACCACATGGATGATATATATAAGTATATTTAAAGAAATAATATGGTTTATATGATATTATAATAATTTTTAAAAATATTACTTAACTCTTTTCCATAATGATCATTGAAAAATGGAAATGTTACTCATGAGTACGTACGACCTACCGTTTCCATGATTATAATATAGTCCATTTTCATAAACATATTTTATGATTGTTTTTAAAAGTAAAATTATTTTATAAATATTATAAATATTAATTTATTAATATTATGAAGATTATGATACTCTATAATATGTGTAATAAATGGGTCATTTATGAAAAAACATTCATGATAAAACAAGTTAATTAGCACATAAAATAATGAAATTAATGAATGACTATTAATGGAAAGGTGATAAGATGTTATAAAAAGATAATATATGATATTATAAATATTAATATGGTTATGTGATAAGTTAATAACATGTTTAAAACCACTATATATGAGGTTAAATAATTTTCAACCAAAAGGAAACATGTGGTAAGGGATTTCATCTCAATTTACATTCCATTGAGACTTATTTTTTATTATGCACCAAATCACTTTTATGCGGTGTATATACTACAACTTTGACATTAAATATCATTATTAATTAATAATTCATGTTATTTAAAGTTTTATGTTTAATTATTTCATCCAAGGTGATTTTAATTGAATATTAACAATTGGTTAAAGTTATTCTACAATCTCACTTTCATTGGTGATTGTTAACTTTATCTTAAAATAATCACTTTATTATGATCATCTTTCATTGGTAATTATATTTCTATTAAATATACATATTATTTTATAATTTATATGATTATTTCAAAAACCATAAACCATTTTTACATATGGTGTTTACTTTGATAGTTATTTGATTACCAGGGGAAATATTGATTAATCCACATCCTTCCCTCAATACATATATTTGATGATAAGGAGCATTTTTGATTAAATAAATTTATTATTTGATATATGAGGATTTATTTTAAAATGAATACATGGTTGGGGACTAGTTTTAGATATCCCATCGACACATTGATAAGTCTCATGAGACAAAACATTTGGCCAAATTAAATAGGTTTATACTTGTATTTTTAAACCATATTGTAAATGGTCTTAATAATAGAGGTACCATGTTACTTAGACATGAAATCCAATAAATAATAATTTACTTCATTGATAATTCAATTATTATTATTATCTATGATATTTTAGCTATGATATTATCTATGGATGCATTTCATTCTCAGTTTATTGATTAAATGACCTGTGTTTTCAGTTATTTACATTTCCATATCGATTATGCCTTATCTTATCATGATAGTCAATTTATTTAAATGGAATGAATGTTTATATTTACCTTTACATTTTATTATGATTATGTATTCATTATATCTTATGCTATACATAACCCTTACTGAGCATTTGATCTCACCCTTATTTTGTTTCCTTTCCCTAGGATATGAAGACATAATCTTTGAATGAGTTTTCAAGGATACAATTCATTTGATTATGTTATGTATTATGTTTTATTTTCTATTCCCAATGTAAAATGGGTATCATGTATGTATTTGGTTATCCAAAACTGCTAAAATAATTGTCCATTCAGGATTTGATTTTTTGTATCTATGCCAATGTAATAAAGCAGACACTAGCTTCGGGCTACTGGGGTTGAGGTCATTATAGTTGGTGTCAGATAAAGTTTAGTAGAAACATTGAGAACTAGATTTAGTAAAACACATATTAGATAACATAAAGCTATGATATAAATTAAGGATAAGTATAAAATAATATACTAATGTTTTGGTAAGGAAGAAATTATATGGTTTTTCCTAGCAATACATTCCAATCTGGATACTATAAGTGGATGTGGTTATGACACAAATGTACCTAGGGGTAATAACTCTAAAAAGGGAACACTGAGATATACCTGATCATCACCAATTATATGAATACATGCCCTACTATGCACCTGTTTTGACACTCCCAGATTATATTCTTAGGATAATTCACATTTTCATTACAAACCATTAAGTAAGATTTGAAAATAAAGATATCCTTGAATAAAATAAGTTTATGATTATGATATTAACAATGCATAAATTTTAATTTATGATAAGTGATTCAACCTATTTTTAAATATACATTATGATTTAAACTTCAAAATGTTATGATCTAATCCAGTACATTCCATTTTTAGAATTGGTGCCTAGAAGGAGGAAGGGTATTAATAATCATGACCAATGTAGATATTTTCCTGATAAGGAATCCAATACAACATGTATTGGAACTGAGAAAATTATGTCTATATCAGGGTTTCTTAATCAAGTTATGATAAATATTATTTCTTGGATGGAACAACCTATTCAACAATACGATTCTCTTATGTTGGATCACTTTATGTGAAAGAATCCCCCATCATTTGGTGAGAATACTAATCCAATGGAATATGAGCAATGGATTAAGTATTTGGAGAAGATATTTATAGAATTTGGATGTGGTGAAAAGGAAAATTTTACACTTGTAGTGTATTATCTCAAAGGTAATGTTGATCAATGGTGGTTATTGATCTAGAATACTTGGGAGGAAGAGGAAATATAACTCAAGTAAAGGAAATATTTTAAGGAAACATTGTTCGAAAAATAATTCCCTCATGAGCAAAAAACAAAGGTGAAGATAAAATTACTTTTATTAAATAAAAAGGAAGAAGAAATTGTTATGGATTATTAAGTTACATTTATAAGGTTATCTAGGTATTCCATGGATTACATATGCAATATAGAGTACAATATTAGTCATTTCTTTAAAGGGATTAAACCAAGTTCCTAAAAGGTTATGGTATCTCTATAGTTTTCTTCATAAAATGAAATAATTTTATGTGATATCAGGATAGAGAAATAATTCTCCAAGACTTATGGATTAGAAGGGAAATAAAAGAAGAAGAGAACTGCAGAGTAAAAAATAAATAAAGGGAAAAAAAGAAATAATTATTTCCCCACATGTGACAATTGTGGAAAGAAACACCCAAGTACTTGATTGAATATAATATGAGTTTTATATAAGTGTGGATAAAAATTCCACAATGATAGTGATTTCAAGGGAAATAAAGAAATAAACAATGTGAAATGCTTCCACTATAAGGAGATGGGGCACTATGAAAATGAATTCCCTAAGTGTTAAGGGAATATACATTAGAATAAGATAAGGGATAAATGTTAAGATTATTATATTGAGTGTATTTTGATCTAATAAATTTGTTGTAAAAGTTTTTTTTATGATATTTGGGTTATAAGAGTTATAAAATGTATAAGGAAGATATTGTAGTACTATTTTTTAAAGTATTTGAACGCATGCGTTGAATGGTACTAAGAAAATTTATTCAGTGTAAAGTTGAAATTCATGGAAAACACATGATTGAGGGAAATATAACCCTTAATATGTTCCTGATATTGATATAATAATGTTGGGATAAATATATGATTGATAAGGATAAAGTAAATTGGATAGTGTTGATTAACTTGGAACTGATTAATGATTTATTGAGAAATTAGTTTATGATATATTTGATAAAGTTAAAAACTTTTTTAGATTTAAGGAATATATAATATGATCTATATTTTATTTAATGAATAAGGAATCATTCATGTTTTATATAAGGTTATATGGTAATTTATGTTATTTCCATGTTTTAAGATAATACATGATGAAGGTATTCACATTTTTGGTATGAGACAATTAAGAGCTACATCATATTGCTTAAGGGACTAATGATAAGTTCATTTTGGAAATTTAGATACCTTCTTTCTAAAGTTTTGTATCTTAATCTTTTGTAATGGGCATAAGGTTAACCATTTATGAAATGGTTTAAAATGAAATTTGGATGTGGTTTTAGAAATTAATTTATTACTTCACTATATAAAGATTTATGAATATTGGATAACCTGTACTAACCATTTTGTTATAATAATAACTATATGTTGAAGGAATGAATTATCATTATATTATGGATATTAAAATTCATTAAAAGTAAATTTTAGTGCTTGAGGCATAAAAAAAATTCATTTTTGGATATTCATTTCTTTGAGTAAGTGGTGAAGTGGAAATTAATCGAAGCACAACCAAAGGATGAAATTATGCCTGTGAAATAAAAATATATCAAGTTAGTATATTTTATCAAATTCTTAGAGAGTTAAATAATTCCTCAAATCTAGTAAAAGTATCTTGAAACAAAAATTTTGTCATATTATCATCATTTTTGATGATATCAATAACCTTTTTCATAAATATCGGGTTTATGAATTTGTGGTCATTAACCTTCTTTGGATCACCCAATTTCTTGTGATCAATACTCTATATCACTCTTCATCAGTATTTGGGTGCTAGTTTTCTCTTCTATATCTATATATTTACTTACCACCTATGTTCTTATATTTTGGAAACCTAGTATGTGTTATCCCAAATGACTTTTTTTACATCCCTTTCTTTTTTTCAAGAGGATTTTTTATTAACCCTTTTTACAATGTGGTTTTGTAGAGACCCCGACCCTAGTAACCCAGAGCTAGTGACTTCTACCATTAAATTTTCATAAGATATAATCAATCATATCCCTAAGGACTGAATAGTTTAGTAGTTTTGGTAAACTTGATACATACATGCATCTTGAATTACATTTAAATACACAAATTATAACATAATTATTTTCTTTATAATATCATAATTCCCACAAGTATATCTATCATCATAAACTACACAGAATCATATGGAAAGGAAAAAAATAAGGGCGAGATAAAACACTCAATAAGGGTTAAGTATAGTAGAATCTATCATGAATCAATAATCATAATCAATATGGAAATGTAAATATCTGAACACACATGCCATTTAAATAACTTAAATATCATGGTTAGATAATAAAGAATCAATATAGAAAAGGTAAATAACTAAGAAAAATTAACTTTAATCAATAATTAGATAATTAAATTCATCCATAAATTATAACATAGAAAAAATATCAAAGATAATAATAACTGAATTCTGAATGAAGGCAATACTTAATTATTGGACATCATTTTCCCGGGAATATTATACCTTTACCATTAAGATCTATCATCAAGATGTTTTAAAAAATTCTGGTTAAAACCCATGTGTTTTTTGTCAAGATCTTTCACAAGGAACATAATGTTAAGATCTATCCTCCAGACAGTTTAAAACTGCTTGATTACAAACATGAAGGGTTTATGGACAATTGATTTTATCTCATGAGATTACCGATGCATCGAGGTGCTCATATTAACTGGTCTAAAAACCACAAATTATATTTCCAAATAATTCCTTATATATAAAACAATCAATTTACTTCATAAACAATGTTATATGTCATAAATTATCCTTATAGAGTAAAGGATATAGATTTTTCAATATTTCCCCAGTTAATCAAACAACTTTCAAATTAAACACGGTATGTAAAAATGGTATATAGATTAGTAAATAATCATATAAAACACACAAAAATATGGATATTTAAGATAACTTTAATTTTTACTAAAAAATAATTACAATAATGGAATTTTTTCAAGATAAAGTAAAAACTCACAAAAGAAAGTGAGATTCCACGATAGCTTTTACCATTTGGTAATTTTTAATTCAAATCTCCTTGGATGAAATAATTAAATTTTAAACTTAAAATACATTGAATAATGAATTATTCATTATATTACATGTCAAATAGGCAATATATACACCACATAAAAGTGAATTGGTGCATAATAGAAAATAATTATCAATGGAATATGATTTGAAATGAAATCCATTACAATTTGGTAACTTTTAATTCAATTCCCATTAGATGAAATAATTAAATTTGAAACTTAAAATACAATGAATAATGAATTTTTAATTATATTACATGTCAAAGGGACAATATATACACCATGTAAAATAAATTAGGTGCATAACAATACAATATGCCTCAATGAAATGAAATTGAGACGAAAACCCTTACCATATACTTCCCTTTGGTTGAAAATGATTTAACCTCCTGTATAGTGTATTTAAACATGTTATTAAATTACACCAGAACCATATTAATATTTATAATATCATGTATCATCCTTTTATAATATATTATCACCCTTTCATTAATGATTTTTCATTATTTTCATTATTTCATGTGTTAATTACCTTGTTTGCTCATGCGTGTTTCATTGTGAAAGATCCAATTCTTGCACATATTATATAGTTATATAATATAAATAATAATAATAATGAAATAATTATTATATTTTTACATCAATTATAATTTTAAAAAAATTCAGGAATGATGGTTATGAAAAATGAAGTACATTATAATCATATAGACGGTACGCCGTATATTTGCATGAGTAACATTTTCATTTTTAAATGATCAGTATATAGAGGAGGTAAGTAATATATTACCTTTAAATAATTATCATTATATAATAAATACCATGTTACAAAAATACACATATATATAATCTATGTGGTGTGGTGATGAAAAGAGATTCACATCGCTTCGTGAAGGCGGTAGTCCACACGTACATGAATGACGTTATCATATTTACATGAGTGAAAAAGAAAGAAATAAAATGATATTTTTTTCTAGAATGATAAATATGTCATTAATATAATAATTATATGATTTATATCACATATAATCATGAAAACTATTACTTATAACCTTCTATGTAAAGTGTTAGTGAAAGACGAATCACAATGCTTCACGAGGCAGTAGTCTGCCGTACACACAAGTGATGCTATCATGTCTCCTAAGGAAAGGAATATAATAATATATATATGATATAATAACTAAATAAGTGTAATAATGTTATAAATATCATATATATACTTTTTATCCGTCATCATACACAAACTTGAGTGTTGTAAATGGAAAAACAAACGATATCAGTTCGTGAAGTGGTAGTCTGCCGTAGAAACGAATGATGATTTTTTAAACCATTTAATAGAAGTGTATGTGGTTTTAGGTCATAAAATTTATATATAAACATATAAATATATTTAATATACTTTTTTTATTATATATATTCATGGTATAATATAAATTTAATGAGGTGGAGAAGGAAATAAAATAAAGATACTTGTTGAAGAACATTACCTCTTCTTTTGGTATCCTCATTAGGTTTGCACTAATCCCATCCTAGTATGGACTTATTCCTAAAATAAGGCTTCTAGGATTAGGGGAGGAAAGTTTGAGTGTAATTTAGATAGGTTTTGGAAGATACAAATGTATTGATATGTGTGAAAAAGTGAGGGGAGTGAGTTCCCTTTTATAGTTGAGGAGAAGTGACATTTTTGTAAATACCCATAATTTTTTACTATTGGGTGGTAAATATTACCTCAAGTGGATAAAAAATTGACAATTATAGGTGGTTAGGGATTATATTTTCAAGAAAAATCTTTAATATAAAATTACAAATAGGTTTTAAACATCCTTAACTTCTACGTTTCCCTATTTTTACCAATTTGGGTTTTCAGTATAGTGACTAATTTTCTAATCTAGGTAATTTATCCATTAAGAATAAATTAAAGTGATAATTACTATAAAATTTATACCCAATTATTATAAATATTATATCTAATTTATACAATAAAAATACCATGTTTTTTAGAAATTAATTTTAGCAGAAGTGCATGTAACGCGCAAAAACACTCCTTTAACCTCAACTGCGCTAACAAAGTTTTTAATATTTAGGAGTCAATATGTTCATTATAAAAGATTAATTTCTCCATGAATGTACCATATTTTATATTTATTAAAATTTAAAAATCACTTGGAAGAGGATAATATTTTTAGTAATTTTAAATCATTCAATAAAATATCATTTATTATAAAATAACATTAATGTAAAATTTGGCATTATTTAATTAATTTAAATCTAAAAATATCAATACAATGTTTCAATTTGAATATATTAAGATCAAAAATATTTAAAATGATATATTCATCTACAAAATTTATGGAAGAAAATAATTCATTCAATTTACTTCAATTTTAATATTTTTTGTATCATTTACTCTATTTAATTATTAACTAAATAATTCATGCATTGGTGTTTCTTAATAATTTCAAGTATAAAAAATACAAATAAATTACCAGGATAAAAGTAAATCACTTAATTTTTTTTAAAAAATATTTATAACTCAATATATGATGCTTTTTCCCTATCCTAAAGCTGTATAAATATTCAAGGTAAGGAAGGTTTCTTTTTTGTCTTTTTCTTTACTCAACTTATTATATTAGTTAAATTCAAGGAATATTACTCTGATAACTAATAAAAATTTAGAATAATTCTATAAGGGTCGAATTATGTCTAGTAAATGGATTTTGGATAGGTTGGTAGGTCATTTGACCCCTAATCTAATAAGTCTAATACCCCAATAAACTTATTTTTACCTTAATCGTGGTAATTAATTTTAACTATTTTAACTAATAATTATAGTAAAAAATTAATTTGACCTTATTATTTAATATAAATTATGATTATTCCAAATATGTAATCCATTTGGATAAATTATACTCACATAAGTGGCCTAATTTAATTTTAAACTAATCCAGTTCAAATGTTTACAATGCTTTTATATCAAAATTCAATATAAAATTTATTCAAATGATATAAATTAGATTAATGGATATAAAATTGATCTAATTTTAATTTAAAACCAATTCAAAATATAATTTAATATTACAGATCATTTAAATGAAAAATAAGTTTTCAATTAAAATTCAGTATTTTTTTCTATTCATCAAGAAATGGAACATTTCAGAAAAATCCAAAAAATTCACCCTTATCAAACTTTGGTATTAATATTTAAAAAATAAAGTTTATTTTTTCATATTTTTTTTTAAAAATCGTTAAAAATTAATTTTATATTATTTGTACCGAGCACGATTAAACCATCTTTTAGAAAAATACAGTTTCCCCCAAAAAATTTATTTTTATTTTAAATAATTCTTATTAATATTTATAATCATTAGATAACCAATAAATGTGTGTAAAATAAATATTTTAAGAATTTAGTTAATCATATTCTTACCTTCCATTCTAATGGCTTGCTGATAATTTCCATATTAAATAATAATACAAATAATATATTATTGTTCGTAAAACTCTACCTTGCGTGTAATAAAAGATAAACTTAGTTTTAAATATAATGCAAGATAAAATCAACATTGAGTGTAATATATTCTATTGAATAAAATGTTACTATTTTTGATTTTTTTTGTTTTACATTCTACCTACCTTAAATAAACTGCTTCCTCACAATTTAAACATAATCATGGAAACTAATGGTTTGAAATTTGAAAATTATTTCATTGAAACCCACATTGTAAAAATATTTAATAAAACATCATCTTAATAAGATAGAAATAGAAGTAATAAATTAATATATAATAATCAAATAACTAGGTTTCGAGATAGGATAACATAGGTGGGAAATGAAAACATGGACATTGAAAAGAAAACTAATAGCCAAATACCGAGGGAGAGCGACAGAGAACATGTATAGGAGAAAGTTAATGACTAGAAATACCTAAACTAAAGGTGTAAAAAGGTCATTTATATCATAAAAAATAATGATAATAGGAAACCATTTTTATTTCAAGACCCACTTCCTAGTGTTGGGGAATTATTTTACTCTTTAAGAATATAAGGAAATATACTCACTTGTTATGTTTCTATTTCATAATCACAATTTAATATTTTGTTTGTGAATTGATCGATTTAAAAATCATCCATTAATACTAATACATTAATATACAAAAATGTACATTAATACTCAAATCACTAAAATTCACTTTTAATGGATCATAATACCCATAAAAAAGTGACAAGTCTTTTTGTATGTCTTAAACTATTTTCCAAAACCAATATGGTTAGCACAAGTTATCCAATATTCACAAATATTCATACGGTGAAATAATACATTAATATTTAAAACCTTTTAAATTTTTTAACTTAAACCATTTTATAAATGGTTAAATTTATGGACCCTATAAAATAATATTATTAATAACTTTAGAAAGAAGGTCACTGAATTTACAAAATTAACTTATCATTAATCTTCAAACAACATGAAGTGGATTTTAATCGCCTCATACCAAATATATGAATACCTTCATAATTTATTCTCTTAAAACATGTAAATAACTTGAATAACCATAAAAAATTATTAAAAACATGAATTTTTCATTATTACTTAAGTAAAACATATATTATTGTATATATTTCTTAAATCCAAAAATGGTATTAACTCCATCAATGATAGCATAAATTTTTTTTCAACAAATCATTAATCAGTTCCAAGGTATTTAGTGCTATCCAATTTAATTTATCAACACCAATCATCTCTTTATCCCAACATCGCTATTTAAACATAAATAATATATTAGGGGTTATCTTTCCTTCAATAATGTGTTTTTTTAATAAGTTTAACTTTCCACTGAATAAATTTTCTTATAACCATTCAACATATGTTCTAAAATCCTTAATGAAATAGTACTACTGTACAATCCTTATACATTTCATAGTTCTTATAAATAGTATATAATTGATTAAATACTCAAATGACACAATTATTGAATCTAAACATAAGAAAATTAATTATTCATCTTCATCTATGTTAATCACATAAGCTTGACCATGATCCATTAGATTATTTTGAGGTATATTCCATTGACACTGGGGACATTGATTGGAATAGTTCCCCATATCATTATAGTTGAAGCATTCCACATTGGAAATCTATGTCCCAAGTGTCAATGGAATATACCTCAAAATAATTATATAATTCTTTATCTATCTTATTATCCTATGATATTATGCCCTCATATAATGAGAATGTTTGGGAGATAAGTTCCCTTCAAAATATTAGCTTAAACCCATAAAAAAAGAAATTATTACTCTTTGGATTACATTCATTAATGCGGTTCCCATTCCTCATGATAAACACCATTTCTAAACAATAGCACATACTGGATCAACTCATAAAATTATGAATTTTAAATCATAATGTATAATTCCAAAACTAGTTAAATATTTAACATAATCTAATCTCATAATCATAATCATGGTTTCATTGGGGATATATTTATTTTAAAATCCTTTATAATTATTTGTAAAGAAAATGTGAATTATCCTAAGCATATACCTTAGGAGTGTCAAAATAGATGCACATTAAGGCCCATTATCATGTACCAAGTAACACTCGAGTCAAACCCAACATACCCTTTTCAGAGTTATTTTACATAATCACATCTATTCTAGAACCAAATACACTTATAGTATCCATATATGGTTATATTTCATGTAAAAACCACTTAATATCCATATTACTAAAAGTTTTGGATGTTATTCTATACTTTTCATCAAATTCTATCATATGGTTATGTTCTATAATCTATGTATTCCAAAATCTAGTTCCCAAGGTTGCTACTAAACATCCTCTAATACCAACTATAGTGAACCTGACGCCAAAAACCCAGAGCTAGTTCCTTCCACCATTATATCTGAATAATAAACAAAGCATCACAACCTTAGGGACTGAATAATTTAGTAGTCTTGTTAAACTAGATACATACATGGGTCTTACATTATATTTGGATACAAAAAATCACAACATTGTTTTTGAGAATATCATTATTACCTATAAGATATCCTTGCATATATGTCATAGTAAAATTAATGGAATCTTTGGGAAAGTAAAAAATAAGGGCGATCTCGAACACTCATTGAGGGGTAAGTAGCGAAAGCTATCATTAATCAATAAGCATAATCAATATGGAAATTTAAAGAATTAAACACTAATTCCATTTAAATAACTTGACTATCACTACAATATAATGAAGAATCAATATGTTAAGGTAAATAGATAATTTTATATTCCATTTAACCAATAATATGAGAAATAAATTCATCTATAAATTATAACAAAGCAAAAAACTCATGGATAATAATAAGTGATTTCTGAATTAAGTAAATGATTAATTATTAGACATCATGTTTCTGAGGAAAAAGATACCTTTACCATTAAGATATATCCTAAAGATAGTTTAAAACATGATGATTAAAAAACCATCTAATTTGTGTGAAGACATTTCATAAGACACTTAATGTAATGATCTATCCTCTAAATAGTTTAAAACTGATTGGTTACAAATGCTAAGGGTTTGTGGCCAACCGATTTTGTTTTTTGAGACTAAAAATGCATCTAGTGGCTTAAATTAACCAGTACCCAACCCATGTATTTTATTTACAAAGAATAAATTATATATATCTAATATTCTATTTAATTCATAAACAATGTTTCTTATCATAAAGTATCCATATGAAGTAAATGATACAGATTTAACAATATTTCTTCAGTTAATCAAATAACATTCAAATTAAACATCATATGAAAAAATGGTACAAGGTTTAGGTAATAATTATATCCATTAAACAAGAATTTTTAAATTTAATATAAATGTAATTTCTAGTGAAACATTATTACAAGAAAGTGACTGTTTCAAGATAAAGTTAATAATCGCAAAAGAAAGTGAGATTGCACAATAACTTTTACTATTTGTTAATTTTCATGTTAAATACACATGGATAAAATAATTCAAATTTAAAATTTAAATACCATGAATAATGAAGTATTAATGATATTATATATTAAAGGGGAAATATATAAACTACATAAAAGTGAATTGGTGCATAATAATAAATAAGACTCAATGGAATGTAAATTGAGACAAAATCCCTTACCACTTGGAAACTTTTAATCTAAATCACCTTAGATGAAATAATTTAAATTAAAAATTAAAATACCACAAATAATGAATTATTCATGATATTAAATGTCAATAGGAAATTATAGAAACCACGTAAATGATGTTAGGTTCATATTAATACAATATGATTTAATAAAATGAAATTGAGATGAAAAAACTTACCTTATGTTTCCTTTTGGTTGAACATGATTTAACATAATTTATAGTGGTTTTAACAAGTTATTAATTTAAAAAATAACCATATTAATATTTATAATATCATATATTATCCTTTTATAATATATCATAACCCATTTTTTAATGATCTTTCATTATTTTCATTATTTTGAGTGTTAATTGCCTTGCTTTTTCATGCGTGTTTCGTCATGAAATATTTGGTTCTTGCACATATCAAATAGTTATATCATCTTCATAATATTAATCATGGCATAAATATAATATTTTTATATAAATTTTACTTTTAAACCAATAATGTATGATATTTATGTAAAATTAAGTATGTTCTGATCATAGTGATGGTAAGTTGTACGTACGCATGGGTAAAGTTTCCATTTTTCAATGATCATTATGGAAAGAAGGTAAGTGATATATTAAACTTACATAATGATCATGATATAATAAATAACATATTACATATATATCATCCATGTGGTGTGGGGATAAAAAGAGAGTCACATCACTTCATGAAGGCGATAGTCTACACATACTTGAATGATGTTATCATCTTTACATGAGTGAAAAGAAAAGAAATAAAATTATGTATATTATTTTTCAATAATGATAAATATGTAATTAATATCATAATTATATAATTTATATCACATATAATAATTAAAATTATTCCTTATCATATTCTATATAAATTGTTAGTGAAAGAAGAATCACATCGCTTCGTGAGGCCATAGCCCGCCGTACACACGATCGTCATTATAAAGTCTCCTAAAGAATGGAATATAATTAGATATATATGATATAATGATTAAATAAGTATAATAATGTTATAAATATCATATATATTCTTTTTATCCATCATCATACCCAACCTTGAGAGTTTTAAATGGAAAAATAAACGACCTTGATTCATGAGGTGGTAGTCCGCCATACACATGGATAGCGATTTCATAACCCATTTGATGGAAGTGTGGGTGGTTATAGGTTTTAACCTTAAAATAAACACATATAAGTATATTTAAGATAATTAGGTTATTATATAATCATGTTTTAATATTAATTTAAGGATTTGGAGAAGGAAATAAAATAAAGATGCTTGTTGAAGAACATTAATTCTTCTTCGGGTATCCTCCTTAGGTTTGCACTAAACCCTTCCTAGGTTGAGTTTATTCATAGAATAAGGATTATTTTATAATATAATGGAAGTTTTGGAGTTATTTTGGTAGGTTTTTGATGATCCAAATGTGTTTAGTGGTGTGAATAAGTGAGGGGAGTGAGTGCCCCTTTATAGTTGAGGAGGAGTGCCATTCTTATAAATACCCAAAAATATTCCTTATTGGGAGGTAAATACTACCTCAAGTGGATCTAAAATTGATAATTAAATATGGTTAGGTATGATATGTTCGATCCAAACCTCAACCACAAAATTAAACACATTTTCTAAAAATTTATTTCCTTAACTTCTAAGTTCCCTATTTTTACCATTTTGGGTTTTCCCTATGATAACTAATTTTCTAACCTTGGTAATTTATACATTAAGACTAAATTAAATAGACAATTATTAGAAAAATTATAACAAATAATTCAAAATATTATATATAATTTATAATATATAAATCCCATGTGTGTTGGAAATTAATTTTAACAAAATCACATGTAACACGTAAAAACATTGCTTTAACCCTAACCGTGCTAACAAAGTTTTTACTATTTAGGGGTCAATATGTTCATTATAAAAGATAAATTATTATATGACTGGACTATATTTTATATTTATTAAAATTTAAAAATCACATGGTAGAGGATGATATTTTTATTAATTTTAAATCATTTAATAAAATATCATTTATTATAAAAAACATTAATGTCAATTTTGACATTATTTATTTAATTTAAATTAAAAAATATCAATAAATGATGTAATTTGAATAAATTAAGTTCATAATTTTGTAAAATGATATTTTAATCCAAAAATTAATGTAATATGATATTTCATTCAATTTACTTCACTTTTAAAAAATTTAGTATCATTTATTCTATTTAATTATTAACTAAATAATTCCTCCATTAGAGTTTCTTAAGAATTTAAAGCAATTATTTCATATATAAAAAATTAAAATAAATTATCAAGGTAAGAAAACTAACTTTACTTTAAAAACAATACTTATAACATAGTATATACTGTTTGTTAGCTATGCCAATTTTTTATAAATATTAAAGGCAAGGAAGGTTCATTTTTTGTCTTTTTCTTTACTTAACACATTATATAGGTCCAATTCAAGGAATAGTATCCTAATAAATCATAAAAATAGAGAATAAGGTTACAAGGGTCTAAATATATCTATAATTTTTCTGGACAAGTTGGTAGATCATTTTACCGCTTATCAAATAAGTTTAATCCCACAATAAACTCATTTTTACCTTAATCATGGTAATTAATTTTAATTATTTTCACAAATAATTATTGTAAAAAATCATTTTGAACTTATTATATAATATAAATTATTATTATTATAGATATTTAATCCATTTTTCTAAATTAAACTCAAATAATTGGTAGAATTTAGTTTAAAATTAATCTTGATGTTGTAATGAGAAAAAAGGTTTTTAATGAGGAAATGTTCAAAAGTTTGCAATGTTTTAATATCAAAATTGAATGTAAAATTATTTAAAATTATATAAACTAGATCAATTTATATAAAATTTATCTAATTTTACTTTAAAACCAGTTCAAAATATAATTTAATAATATTAATTATTTAAACGAAAAGACAGTTTTCAATTAAAATTTAGTATTTTCACTATTCGTCAAAAAATGAAACTTTTCAAAAAAATACAAAAAATTCACCCTAATATAATTTTGATATTATTATTTATTTATTTTTTTATTTTTTTCATATAATTTTTCTTAAAGTGGTAAAAATTAATTGTAAATTATGTGCGTCAAGCATGATTAAACCGTCTTTTAGAAAAATGCAGTTTCTCCAAAAAAATTTATTTTTCTTTTAAATGATTATTATTATTATTTATAATCAACATATAACCAATAAATGTGTTTAAAATATATATTTTAATTATTTATTTAATCCCATTTTTACCATCCATTCCAATGGTTAGGCGATAATTTTCATATTAAATAATAATATTAATAATATATTGTTATTCGGTGAAACTTGGCATTGTGTGTAATGCAAGATAAACTTAGTATTGCATATAACACAAGATAAAATCAACATTGAACATCATATAAAATATTTAATAAAATATTAATATTTTTTAATTTCATGGTTTTATAGGGTTTCAATGAAAGAATTTTTAAATGACAAACCCTTGATTACCGAGATCAAGATTTGATTGTGAGGACGCAATTTATTTATGGGGGGTAGAATGTAACACCCCAAGATTTTAAAATATGAAAAATAATATTAAATGGATTGTATTAAATTAAAAAAAAGAGTATATGGTAATATAACACCATGAAAATTTATGATATATTTATTTTGTTTAAATAAATTGGATCACTTCGACAGCTTGCAATGCATACAACACCGGGTTTAAACGAACATACTCTGTTAAAATATTATTTAATCATGACCAATATAAACTATATTTTAAATTTATTGGGATGAATATTACTAAATAAAATATGAAAATTATTTTTTTCTATTGATTTTAAATAAAATAAGAATCATTTGAAAGAAAAAGAAATGTTTTCTAAAAAACTATATTTTTTATAAAAGACAGTTTAGTCAAAATTTATACACATAATTTTAAATTAAGCCTTACCAATTTATTTTTTTGGAAAAATAAAGTTTATTTTTGAAATCATCATATTAAAATTATCTTAGGGTATTTTTTTGGATTTTTTTGAAAAGTTTTATTTTTTTGATGAATAGTGAAAATATTGAATTTTAATTGAAAATTTATTTTTATTTAAATAATTTAGAATGTTAAATTATTCTATTAATTTAGTTTAAAGAAAAAATATTTCAGTTTACTTCATAATAATCATTTTAATATTAAAATTTTATATAAAAACATGGTAAACATTTGGACATTTTCTCTTAAAAAACCCGCTTTCTCATCACATTTGTGGGATTAATTTTAAATTAAAAATTCCCAGTTATGTGAATTCAATTTGAAAAAATGGATTACATATTTAAAATAATAATAATTTTTTATTTATAATAAGTTCAAATTAATTTTTTACCAAAATTAATAGAAAAAATAGTAAAAAGTAATCATTGCGGTTAAGGTAAACATGGATTTATAGGGGGTTAAACTAAGAAGATAAGTGTCAAAAATGACCCCCAAAATTGTAAAACACCCATTTTATGGAAATATTTCCAACTTAAATATTTTAGGTTCTATAATTTTCCAATTTTTAGGATTTTTTCATGATACAAAATTGGTTTTATTGATTCGTTTCAAAAAATTACAAGTTTTCCGCTCTACTCACTTATAAAAGGCCACCACCTTTCCTCTATTCTTTACAACTTTAAACCCTTTTTGTTCAGACATTTCGTAAAGAAACCACTAACCAAATTCCCTACTCTCATCCTATAACCCTTAATTTTGGGATAAATTCAACCTAGGAAGGCTTAAGTGAAAACCTAAGAAAGATACAAGAAGAAGAGGTAACATTCTTAAATGAGTGGTTTTATATTATTTATTCCTCCACAAACTCAAATTATTTTTAAATTATTATGATATAGTAAACTAATTATCTTACACATACTGATAAGTTTTTATGTTAAGTTAATGAACTAAAAACACCCCCAAATCCATCAAATGGGTTACCAAATCATCGTTCGTGTGTATGGCGGACTATCGCCTTGCGAACCGATGTCATTCATACTTCCATTACCACCTTTAATGGTTGGGTATGATTATAGTTATAAAGTATATATATGATATTTATAACATAATTATACCTATTTATTTATTATATCAATTATACCCTTTTCAATTTTAATACTTCCGGAGATACGATAATGTTGCTCGTGTGTACGGTGGACTACTGCCTCGTGAAGAGATGCGATTCATCTTTCACTAATGCTTTAAATGTAAGGTTATAAGGATAAATTTAATAATTATATGTTATATAAATGAATAATTATGATATTAATTAAATATTTATCATTTTATAATGATAATATATCATTTACCTTTCCACTCACTTAAACGTGATAATATCATTCAAGTACGTCTGAACTACCACCTTCACAAGGAAATATGATTATCATTTCATTATCACAACACATGGATAATATATATAAGTATATTTAAATAAATAAAATTATTTATATGATATTATAATCATTCTGAAAATATAAAATATTACTTACCTTTTTTTCTATAATGATCATTGAAAAATAGAAATGCTACTCATGCGTATATACGACTTACCATCTCTATGATTGTAACATTGTCCATTTTTCATTACCATATTTCATGACTGGTTTTAAAATTATAATTAATTTATAAATATTATAATTATGTTATTATTACAATTCTTTATATGATGAAACTATATAATATGTGAAAAAATGGATCTTTCATGATGAAACACGCATGATAAAACAAGGTAATTAACACCCAAAACAATGAAAGTAATGAATGATTATTAATGAAAGAGTGATAAGATGTTATAAAAGGATCATGAATGATATTATAAATAATAA
Source organism: Viscum album (assembly GCA_963277665.1). Classification (NCBI taxonomy): domain Eukaryota; kingdom Viridiplantae; phylum Streptophyta; class Magnoliopsida; order Santalales; family Viscaceae; genus Viscum; species Viscum album. Next base: position 546,781 of record CAUJRU010000326.1, on the reverse strand, counting down.
TATGGTTCTTTAATAATTTAATAACATTTTTAAAAACACTATACATGAGGTTAAATCAAGTTCAACCAAAAGAAAGAGTGAGGTAAGGGATTCCATCTCAATTTACATTCCATTGAGACTTATTTGTTATTATGCACCAAATCACTTTTATGTGGTGTATATAATTCCCCTTTGACATATAATATAATAATCCATTCATGGTTCTCAGTATTGAAATTTTAAAATTGAATTATTCCATCCAAGTATATTTGAATTGAAAATTATCAAGTGGTAAAAGTTGTTGTACAATATCACTTTCTTTTGTGATTGTTAAACTTATCTTAAAACAATCACTTTCTTATGATCATTTTACATTGGTATTTATGTTTCTATTAAATATCCATATTATTGTATAATGGATATGATTATTTCTTAAACCTATACCATTTTCATATTAAGTGTTTACTTTGACATTTATTTGATTAATTGGGGAAATATTGATAAATCTGCATCCTTTTCTCAATATAGATATTTGTTGATAAGGTGAATTGTTCATTAATTAAATCAATTACTTAGTATATTAGGTTTGATTTGAAAATTTAGACATGTGTGGGTCACAATTGTAGATAGACCCTTGACAAGTCTCATGAGACAAAACAGTTGGCCAAATTAAACTGGTTTCTGCCTGTAGTTTTAAACCATCTTTTGAAAGGTATTGATGATAGAGGTATCATGTGCCTAAGACATGAAATATAATAATTAAGAATTTAATTCATTTATAATTTAGTTATTATTATTATCCATGATATTTTTTCTATGATATTATCTATTTATAAATTTTATTCTTAGTTTATTGATTAAACGACAAGTGTTTTCAATTATTTACCTTACCATATTGATTATGAATTATCTTATCAAGATAATAAAGTTATTTAAATGGAATGTTTGTTTATTTATTTAAAATTCCATGTTAATTATTCTTATTTATTTATGATATATTTTTTTGTACATAACCATTACTGAGCATTTGATGTCACCATTATTTTGTTTCCTTTCCCCATGATATGAATAAGTGATATTTGAATGTGTTCTCAAGGATAGAATTTATTTTATTATGTTATATATTATGTTTTATTTTTAATTCCTAATGTAAAATGGTTATCATGTATATATTTAATTCTATAAAACTAATAAACTGATTAATCATTTGGGAATTTATTATTTATATCTATGACAATGTTATAAAGTATAAACCGAATCTGAGCTATTGGGATTGATGTCATTACATGTTTAAATTTTAAAATTAAATTTTAGTTAAAAGTGTGCCACCCATTGAAAACCAAGAAAAAATTCATATTTTCTTGATATTTTAGAAAAATGATCCATAAATCATTTGTGATGGGTATGGATCATTAGCACATCAATCCGATACACAATGTGTCTAATATAACTCAAAGTGTGTGTTTTTAGTTTAAAGATTTCATTTTAGTTAAAAAATGTTTCACTCATTGAAAACTAAAAAAACCCACTTGAATTGTCTTATTATATTAGGACAATGATCCATAAGTTATTTTGATGTATAGGAATCAACCAAACATCAACCAGACACACGGTTTTCCATGTATGGATCAAAGTGATTGTTTTATGTAAAATTGAAATTTTAGTTCAAAAGAAGCGTTACATACTCAAAACATAGAAAAAATATTCATATTTTTTTGATACTTTACTAAAATGAACCATAAGTCATTTGTGATATGTATGAGTTAGCCACACCTCAATCTGATACACTGTGATACCGGTATGACTCAAAATGTGTTTTTTAGTTTTAAAGTGACATTGTTGTTAAAAAAAATGAATCACTCATTGAAAACCAAGAAAAAAACTCATAAGATCACTATAATTTATAAAAAAATCCATAAATAATTTGTGATGTCAAGGAATTAGCTGAAATTCAATGTGATAGATGGTGTGATTAATATGTCTCATAGTGTATATTTTCAGTTTAAAAATAGTATTTTAGTTAATAATGTTCTAGTCACTAAAAAATAAGAAAAAAACTTAGATTGCATTGATATTTTATAAAAATGGCCCATAAGTTGTTTAGAATGAGTAGGAACCAACTGCATGTTAATACTTTACACAATGTGACCAACATGACTCAAAGTGCATATTTTCAGTTTTAAAATGGAATTTTATTTAAAAACATGTTTTAATTACTAAAAACCTAGAAAACACACTTGGCTTGTATCGATACTTTAGTAAAATGATCAATAATTAATTTCTTATATGTAGGAATCAACTACATGTAAATTAGAAACACGATTTGGTTGGTATGACTCAAAGTGTGTGTTTTTATTTAAAATTTACATTTTAATTCAAAAGATGCATGACATACTCAAAATCTATCTAAAACATTAATTATATTTTTATAATTTAGGAAAATTATCCATAAGTAATTTTTAATATGTAGGAATAAACTGAACCTTAATCTTATATACAATATGAATTGTTTGACTCAAAATGCGTGTTTCCATTTTAAAGTGACATGTTAGTTAAAAGAATATTTCAATCACTAAAAACTAATAAAATTAACTTTTATATTATCAAAAATTTATTAAAATTATCTTAAGGTCATTTTTGAAATGTATGAATTAGTCAGAAGTTGATATGATACATGGTATGACCAGTATGACTCAAAGTGCATGTTTTTAGTTTAAAATTGACATTTTAGTTAAAATCATGTGTCAATCACTAAAAACTAAGAAAATAAACTCGTATTATCTTCATATTTTATGAAAATTATCCCTAAATCATTTTTGATATGTAGTAATCATCCTCGCATCAATTTGACATACGGTGTGGTCGATATGAATCAATGTGCATGTTTTTATTTAAAATTGAAATTTTAGTTCAAAACATGCATAAAAAACTCAATGCTTATAAAATTCACTCATATTTTCCTAATAATTTAGAAAAATTATCCATAAATCATTTGTGATGTGTAGGAATTAACCACAAATTATCTGACACATAGTGTGCCCGGTATGACTCGAAGTGTATGTTTTCAATTAAAAAGTGACATTTTATTAATTTATTGTATTATATTTATGTTTAATTTATTTATTTTTAATATTAATAACATGATAATTTATTTTTTATATAGGTAATTTTTTTGGGATGGGGTTGTTTGTTAAATAACTGGTTGCATGATCAAGCTCTTTTGAGAGGGGCTATAAAGATAAGAAAATATTAATGTTTTTCAAATTTGTGGATGTTTTTGATAAAAATTATGTACCAATTTATTTGTATAGACTAATGTTTGAAACATATGTAATAATAATACAATGTTTTTTGTTGTATTATTAAGTAAATTTAATTGAAATTACATTCTGTATTTTTTTTGGTGTTCTATAATTTCAGCATCACACTGCTGTACCTTGGCTTTAATCAATTCTAAAACAATACTAATAAAGAGTCCCCTTTATCAGTGATAATTTTAGTGATGATAAAATCTATGTTATTTTAAATGAAATTACAACATCAGTTATTTTTAGTATTGATGAAAGAAATTTTTAGCATTGATAAATCCCATATCTTCAGTAGTAATTGGAGGTGGTAAGGGAAAGGCCCTTATGATGGATGATTGGGCATAGTAAGAAAACTAGTGACCTTTAAAGGGACCAATATTTTTTTAGTATACAATTTTTTTTGGACTTAAAATGAACTTTTTAAAACTTGATCAGGCACCATAATATTTTGTTTTATAGTTTTTAGTCATTCAAGTATGGAATTATGCTTACCATATAATTATTTTTTACTATTCAAGATATATACATGCATACATACATACATATATATAAATATTACTATAAGGATTTTAAATAACATAACCATAAATTTATTATATCCATTAATGTCTTGGGATATTTCAATATACAAACCCCTCTGGTTGAAATTAGAATGACCTGCATCATTACATGTTGTGAAAATTAGAAGAAATTTATTTTTTTGGTACATAAGTAGGGTATTATTTTATAAAAGGGATTCATATATGAATTTTTAGAGATATAACATCTCAAGTTAATGTTTTTAGACTTGTTTAGAGGCTTAAAAGATGTTTTAGGGTCTTGGGTAAATGTTGGGGTCCTCAATTCCTTATGAGTTGTAAAATGTTATTTTCCCCTAGTAAACAACCTTGAATTTTTTTTATGGATCCATTGATTTTAGGATAGGATGCTTACCATTAGGTTGGAGTTTGGTGAAATTTATAGTTGGGTATATTTTTTAGGAATATTTAATATTTATTAAATAAATATTAATTATTTCTGCATGTGAAAACATTGATATAACCTAAAAGGATATTTAGATGGAAATTATTACTATGCAATTGAGTCTATAATTATTGGTCTTACCCAAGCAAGGTATAAAATCCATTTTGGTTTTGGGTCTTGAGTTGAGCCTTTAAATTAGTTTTTATTTTATTATAATTTTGTTTTATTCTCCCGTTCCCCTATTCGCTCTTTCATTCTCACAATAGGTAGGGGGACCCCCTTTTTGATGTTGATAGATTGAGGGAGAGGGGGAAGCATAATAGGATTCATCTTAGGAGGTGACTGGAGCTAGATAGGGATGTAGTGGCCATGGATCATGGATCCAAACTTGAAGCTTGGATGATTCTCTATGAGGTAATAATTTCTTTATCTTTTTGTTGCATCCTTATTTAATTTTTCATTTTCAATTTATACTATGTTATTTGAGTTTTTTGGGATGTATTAGCCCATAAAGGGGTGATTTTCATTAGAATGAGGGTTTTAGGTGATTCATAGGGGATTTTCATCTAGAAAACCCTATCACACAATGTATATTTCAAGGGTAAATGTTTTGTAGTTCACTAAATCAACAAATGTAGAAGAAAATGTCTATACCATGTTTTAGCCATATGGACATACTGTATTGGACTATCGGTACATGACTTGGGGTGTGGCCTAGTATATGGCCATACACCCCATGTGAGATACATGACGTGTAGTAGTACACACCATATCTAGTTATATGAAATGACTTAGGAAAAGGTATATGGCTTGTTACCCCATGTGTCTTACACACTATGTGTACCTTGACACATGATGTGTATTTGGGAATTATATGGTGAGATGGGAAGAGGTATATTTCTAGAGTGGGGTGTTAGATGTATACATAGTTCAAACATAGAAAATGTTATTTACTTCTCCTGAAATGGGTTTTTAATATTTTCCCCTAGATACAGAATTAAAATAGTGAGTAAAAAATTCCGAGTATCCCTCTATGTAGAACATGATGGTGGGGAACTCATTACTATTAGAGGTCATTGGAATTATGTTTTATGGATAGATGAGGTATGATAGAAGGGTTTACACATGGAGAAGAGTTAATAACTCTTCTAATAGAGGTATGATATGAGACTTAATTGATGGTTGTGGGTATGATTTGATGACATGGCATGGTATAATCAAGGCCCTTAGTATGAGATTGATTGGATAGTCCCAAGTGACCAGGACCAAGTTGTGATGATAGGTTCCGATGAGGTTTTGGATAGAACTCTAGAGGCTAGGATTAGGAAAAGAACCTATGGGCTGATAAAACACTATGTGGTATTAGATATGGCATGATGATAATGAGAAAAGACTAAGATGGGTTTAGAGGACCTTTGTGGATTCTCATGTAGGTGATATGAGAATGTTAGTGGGTTTGGTGTAATATGATTATGTGATCGATACAATATTGAATGAATAATCATGTGAGGCTAGATAGATTGTGAGACGTGATTTTGGATAGTAGGTCTAGGCCTTGAGTTGCACGACTAGGTTTCACACTAATAGGCTAACCTAGGGGATTTGTGTTGGGTCAAGCATGTGGTAAAACTCTACGTATGATATATGAGGTCCTGTAGTAATGAAAAATCCTCGAGTGTGTGATATATGATTCTAGGTGGGGAGTGGGTGCACCCCTATGTTACTTGATATTATAATAGATGATTCCAAGTAGGGAGTAGGTATTCTCTTGAGTTTCTTGACGATATTATATATATGATATTTATGGGTGAGACATACTACCCCTAAATATATATATATATATATATATGATATTTATAGCTGGGATGAAATAACCCAACATGTATAATAGATTTATGTGTGGGAAACAATGTCCCTTGATATATATATGAGATTTATTAGTAGGGAACACTTCACCTCAATATTTATAAGACATTTACTAGTGGGGTGATCTACCCCTAATATTTATGTGAGAGTTATGAGTGAGACACATGACCTAATGATATTATATAAGATATTACAAGGTGGGTGATATCCCCCTCATTGAGATATTATAGGGTGACCGCTATTCCCCTTGATATGATATGAGATATCATGAGGTGGGTGTTATTCACCTCAATGAGATATTATAGGGAAGGCTCTATTACCCCAATATGACATGAGATATTAAAATGTGGGTGTTATTCCCCTAAATAGAATATTATGGTTTTCTACTATTCCCTTCGATATGATATGTGATATTATGAGGTAGGTGTTATTCACCTCGATGAGAAATTATAGGGTGGGTGTTGTTCCCCTAATATGATATGAGATATTTCTAAGGTGGCTGATATTCCCCTAAATGAGATATTATGGGGAGACCATTTGTAGAGACCCAAGATTGACGTACATGGACATTAAATTACTTTTAAGGAATAATTAATACATAACAAGAACCAACACTCAAGAACCGTAATATATTAGTTTCGTGTCTTTGGAATCTTGGAACATAATATTCTAATCATGGTGAAAGATCTTCAACATCTCCCATAAAGATATTCCCCTTTTGTTTTCTTACCTAAAACCTTTATTTATATACTGGGGAAAAGAAAACATATAAAGGGTGATCTCAAATGCTCAGTAAGGGTAAGTATGGAGAAAATAAAACAAACCATATACATTTGATCTTAAAAACATGAACAGAATATTTAAACATCAAAATCTTGAGCAATGACATAAAACAAGGCAGTACGTAAGGCATATATCATAATGGAACATAAATCATGATAAAATAGCATGGGAATAAAACATGTAATTATGTCAAACCATTAATAACATGATATGATTTCCATAGTATCCAAGGCATTGCTTCCAAGACCATCTTAGTGGACAATGTCCCTTTCTGAATCGAGTTCACTCCTCGTTTCGGTCCTGTATCATTGAACCAGATTAACTTACCATTACAGCCATGTCAATATCATGAGATATAAATATTTACTCAATGTATTGGATGGAGATATAGGTCCCACCCATCTCATAATGAAATCATTCTTACTTGTGCCACAACATAAACATAAATCATTCATCATAACCCAAAGAATAAAAATGGGTTTCATAAACATCATCCCATCATAACATAATACATATAAAACAAATGGATATCATTTCATCATTAGAAAAGTGAAACCATTTAAATAATATAGATATTATACTTGAAACATACACATATGAAATAATTTCATCTTAGATGGAAAATGGTTTTGATAAAACACTTGAAAAGAATTCATGAGGAAAATATTCTTTCTTCTTAAAAATCAATTTATTTTCATAAAATTCCACAAAATTTTAAAATAAAAGGATTTTATTGAAAATAACCATGAAATATTTTAGAGTAAACTTCATGAAAATAAGGCGTTATGAAACTGTAAAAATCCATTCATGCCGTATCAGTTAAAAAAACACTTTTCTCATACATTTCCCAGAAAAGTCAAAAAAGTACCTCATAATGTAAACAAAAGAAAGATTCCTTAAATACCATGTAGTAAAATTAAAAAATGCGTATAAAGGAATTTAAACATACATGAAACCATTTTTATAAAACAGGGACATGGATGATAAATATAACCCCAGTAAATACTTATGAATAAACAATCTCAGATAAAAACGAGATTGGAAAAGTTATCCATTACCTTAGGTCCCATATGCTTCGTATGTATCCCAAACTCTTGTATAATTATTTAAATATTGTCATTGACTTATTAATGAATCATATTCATTGTTATGATATCATATATGGTTCACTTATGACTTTATATTACCCTTTCTTTTGTAAATTCCATGTTAAAGCAGCGTTTTGGGTAAAATCATTTTATTTATCGTACGTTTTTGGACTTTTTGTTCTTGATATTATTATTACTTATATCATGATTTAAATAATTACAGAATTTAAATAATGATTTATATATCATATATATTCAGTATATATATATATATAATAGATAGATAAATGAAATGAAATACACCGTTCATGGAGACGGTAGGCCGTACGTACGCACGAAGGCTATTTTCCTTTCCATATTGACTTAAATTAAAGTAAGTAGATGCCATATATATATAAACATAAATAAATTATCTTTATAATGTCATATATTTCATTATTATTAATTATATATACTTTATAATCATTCTTGAATGGTTAACATGGAGAATGAATCTCATCGCGTCGTGGAGATGGTAATCCGTACGTACACACGAGTGATGATATCGTTCCCATAATTATTAAATGGAATTGGTGTGGATGATATAATATCTCAGAATCATTATGATGTTATAATAACCATATATAGTTATTCTTTACACCATTATACCCATCCAAGTAATGTGGTAGTGGAAAAACAGATTACACCACGGTGTGGAGACGGTATTTCGTACGCCCGCACACGGGGTGATTTCATTTTCCATAGGATGGATAGAATGTAAAATGGGGTTATTTCATATTTATAATAACATATAAGTATATTATTTATATTTATGTTATTACTTTATAATTAAACAACTAAATAATAAGAAGTTTAATAAGAATGAAACTTGAAAGAATCGGTAGAAGTGATTACATCTTCTTCGACGCACCACTTTTAAGCTTCCTCTTAAGGAACAAGAGTTGGTCTTTTGAGGTGACCAGAACCTATATAATGTTTCTAGTGAAGTTGATAAGGTAAATGGTCAGGGTTTTACCAAGCTTTAAATCTCAAAGTTGTGTAAAGTGAAGATGGAGGACGTGCCCTTTTATAAGGGAGGAGAGGGGCACCTTAGAAAAAACTTAAAATATTATTTTATAATAAAGTCATATTCTGTTTATAATAGCTAAAAATTTATTTATTTAGAAGCTAAATTGGGTATGGGTATAAATAATCTCAAAAAATAGGTTTTAGACAATTTTATCTTACTATTTTATCCTTATCATTTAGATTTAACTCTAAGATAAATAATTTAACTTTTACCGTGTATTCTTGTTTTCTAAAACTATATGGTTAATAAACTTACTAACCTATCCTAAAATAATACATATAAAACAAATGGATATAATTTCATCATTAGAACAGTGAAACTATGTAAATCGTAGAGATATTATACTTGAAACATACACGTATGAAATAATGTCATCTTAGATGGAAAATGGTTTTGATAAAACACTTGAAAATAATTCTTAAGGAAAATATCCTTTCTTCTTAAAAATTATTTTTTTTTCACAAAATACCACACAATTTTAAAAGAAAAGGATTTTATTGAAAATAATCATGAAATATTTTGGAGTAATCTTCATGAAAATAAGGCATTATTAAACTGTAAAAACCTATTCATGTCGTATCAGTTAAAAAAACATCCTTCTCATACTTTTGCCGAAAAAGTCAAAAAAGTACCTCATAACATAAACAAAAGAAAGATTCCTTAAATACCATGTAGTAAAAGTAAAAAATGTGTAAAAAGAAATTTAAACATATATGAAACCATTTTCAGAAAATAGGGACATGGATGATAAATATAGCCCCAATAAATACTTACGAATAAACAATCTCGGATAAAAACGAGATTGGAAAAGTTATCCCTTACCTTAGGTCCCATATACTTCGTACGTATCCAAACCTCCAGTATGATGATTTAAATAATGTCATTTACTTATTACAGAATCATATTCATTGTTATTATATCATATATGTTTCACTTATGGCTTTATATTACCCGTTCTTTTGTAAATTCCATGTTAAAGCAGCATTTTGGGTAAAATCATTTTATTTATCGTACGTGTTTGGACTTGTTGTTCATGATATTATTATTACTTATATCATGATTTACATACTTCCAGAATGTAAATCATGATTTATATATCATATATATTCAGTATATATATATATATATAATAGATAGACAAATGAAATGAAATACACCGTTTATGGAGACGGTAGGCTGTACGTATGCATGAACGTTTATTTCCTTTCCTTATTGTCTTAAATGAAAGTAAGTAGATTTCATATATATATATACAAAAATAAATCCAGTAGCTTTATCATGTCATATATTTCATTATTATTCATTATATATACTTTATAATTATTCTTGAATGGTTAACATGGAGAAAGAATCTCATCACGTCGCGGAGACAGTAATCCGTACGTACGCACGAGCGATGATATCGTTCCCATAATTATTGAATGTAATTGGAGTGGATGATATAATATCACAGAATAATTATGATGTTATAATAACCATATATAGTTATTATTTACACCATTATACCCATCCAAGTAAGGTGGTCATGGAAAAACAGATTACACCACAGCATGGAGAAGGTATTCCGTACGTATGCACGCGCGGTGATTTCATTTTCTGTAGGATGGATATAAGGTGAAATGGGGTTGTTTCATATTTATAATAACATATCAGTATATTATTGATACTTAATTTATAATAAAACAACTAAAGAAGAAGAAGTTGAATAAGAAAGAAACTTGAAAGAATCGGTAGAAAAGATTACCTCTTCTTCGATGCACCTCTTTTAAGCTTCCTCTTAAGGCACTATAGTTGGTCTTTTGAGGAGAAAAAAACCTCTATAATGTTTATATGGAAGCTAAAAAGGTAATTGGAAGGGGTTTTTCGAGCTTGAAATCTCAAATTTGTGTAAAGAGAATAGGGAGGAGGTGCCCTTTTATAAGAGAGGAGAGGGGCACCTTAGGAAAAACTTAAAATAAAATTTTATAATAAAGTCATATTCGGTTTATAATAGCTCCAAATTGATTTATTTCCAAGATAAAGTGTGGATGGGTCTAAATAATCTCAACCAATAGGTTTTATAAAAGTTTATATTACTATTTTATCCTTATCATTTATATTTAACTCTAAGTTAAATAATTTAACTTTTACCGTGTCTTCTTGTTTTCTAACACTATATGGTTAATAAACTTACTATAACAAGCCTAACTAACCAAAAGTGGTTCATTATTAATATATATAACCTTATCTAAGTAATTTTTCCGAACCTTAGATTTTTAGTAATAAAATAACAATTAATAATATAATATTTCTTTTAAAAACTATTTTATGTCAATTTTGACACTATTTGGTAATTGATTTTTGTGAAAATCATAACAACATGATTAGATCGAAAAAAGTTAATTGAAACAATAATAACATGTCATATTAACCTAAAAATTTAGTTTAATTTATAAAAAGTCTCAAATTACATTTATTTGGGTATTTATAACATCAATTATGTTAATATTTCATTAATAAGGTAATTACTGCATCATCATTGTGTCAAAAATAAATTATATTATTTAATGTCTAAAAATTATAAATAAAATACCATTATGTAGGAAATATTTTAATATTTATAATGAATATTTATAGTCAAATTTATCTTATGTATAACCCTGTATTAAAAATGTTTTATTTATTAAACTTTGATTTTAACTATTTTATCTCTTCTTTAAATAAAATAATAATAAATGTCATAATCTAATCCAAGTAGACCTAAAGGGTCATATTATAATCCTAAGGGTTTTTTTGTATAATTACACTTATCCAATAGAATTAGGACATGTGTTAGGGTAACAATAATATCATTTTAACCCTTAATTACCCTATTTACTTTTAACCGTGATAAATAAAAGTAAAAAGTTACTATTCACCAAAAATTATTTTTATCTTATTGAACCAAATTTTACTCCTTGATTTTAACCGTGTCTCTCAAATTTTTAAAATTCAACTCATAGAAGTGGTAAAATTAAGTTTTATGTATAATTGCAAATGCTCATAGGAGGTGGGTAAAAGACGGTGAAAAGTTCAATAAAATTTTTATATATCTAAAATTATTATAAAATGACTCTAATGAAATACATTGAACTTATATAAGTATTATGTATCTAGTTTGACCTAAAATAAATTTAAATAAAATAAATGATTATTTAAATAAAAAGTCGGTTTTAACTAATAACTCAGTGTTTTCACTATTCATCAAAAATTGAATGTTTTCAGAAAAATACCAAAATTTCACCCTAGGCTAATTTCGATATTCCGAATCCAAAAATGAAGTCTATTTTGAATGATAAAATTTATAAATTTTCAAAAAGTGGGTATTACTATTCATAATGGATAGTTTATATAATATTTTAATAACATATCGTTGTTTAGTGAAACTCGGTATTGCGTACAACACACGCTATCATGGAAGGTCGTGATTGCGTGTAAAGTATGCCATGTTAGGGTTTCATGTAGTGAAATATTCCTTTGTTTTTGTGTATAATAGAATCCAACCAAATTTTATTTATACATTGAATATATATATATATACACTCAATGTTGCGTAGAATATCTTCTATCAAACTGACTTGAAATTTTGTATAACACGATACAAGAATAGTGTTTCATATAACACAAGATAATATTGGTGTAGCATACAACACAAGACATAAAATAAATTAAAAATAATACTTCTCATAAAATCTCAGGGTGTTACATTCTACCCCCCCTTAAAATGAATTTCGCCCCCAAAATTCGTCGCGGTTATAAATGGTTTACTACTTGAAAGTTTCTTTAATAAAAAACCACATCATAAAAAGGACTACCTAAAATTTACTTTGAAAAATAAATTATGAAACGTAATGGTTACCCAAATTAACTAATCACTGGGTTTCCAAATAGGATAACATAGGTGAAAATATGGATATGGAAGAGAAATATAACCATCAAGTTCTGATGGAAAGTGGTAGAGAACATGGCTATGAAAAATCCAACAATCACAAAGCCATAAATTTGTGATGATCTAAGGTACCATATGATTCATCAGATATGTGGGCAATAGGACAACATTTTTGGTTTTCCAGATCATTTCCCTAAAGTTGAAAAAATTGGAATTAGAAGAAATAATTTCTTGATTTTGGTACAATCTCACCATTGGTCGTTCCCTGAACAATTTACACTTCATCTCTTACAGAAATGAAGTTGAATTTGTCATTCGTTAAGTGTTAGTAGATCATGCGATAGAATGATAGGTCATTCCATCTGTCTCAAACATAAGGTTAGAAAAAGTTATATACATAAGTCCATCTATGGTGAGATTAATCATTTATGGTTCCTAAAATTGACTTATACTTCATCTATCATACTTATTAATAGAATAAAACTAGTTTCTACTAACCAGGGACTTTCTGTAGGCCAGTGGTAGGTGATAAAGGCATATCACACTTCGGTTGTCGGTTCAATTTCCACACCCTTGTCCGACGCAAAGGGTTGTCGCCCGTCCTGTAGGTTGTCCTTTTTCTAAAACTACACTATTATAACATTCCAGAAATAATATTGAAAAAAGGTTCTATCCTTAAACAATATTATCTTATGTCCAACATAATCCATTTCAAATCTTTAGACTTATCCTAAATACTTCTATCCAAGCTCATAGTATAAGGAAAACAATTTCTAGAAATTTCATCTACCGAGCATGTGAATACCAACAGTTATCTCCCATATATCATACGATATATCTTGTTGGTCACATTCCAAACATGTGAATACCTTAATCTGGTATTCTCTTGAAAAATGAATACCCATTGAACCTTAGTGAAAACATGAATGCTATCAAAAGTTAACTCTTTCCACATACCAAAATCCCAAAATTTCTATATACTAAAACCATGATATAACTTTGTCCTTATATCAGTCATGAGCTCATTAATACTATCAAACATATTATTTTCTCCTTATCCGTTCATTATGTGTATATCATCTGCTTTCCAAAAATATTTCAATCACTTTTCATGGTTACTGGTACCATATTCTTATAGAAAACCACAATGGACCAATACACAGATATTTCAATATACTATAAAAGTACCTCAACAAAATTATTATTGAATTCGAATACATAATCCCTTCATTCCATCCTCTTCAATTATTAGCATGGAATTGGTCCTTCCACAATTTAGAAGTAACTTCTTAGGTCAGGGCATTGAGTTGTGTAATTCCCATGTTCTCCACAGATAAGACATTGGACTCTATAACAGTCTATTACTCTATGACCCTTTTCTCCACATAGATAACATCTTCCCCTCCATTTGAGGTATTCCTTAAGGTTCTTATTCCCTTATTTATAAATCTCAATCTTCCTTTCTCTATGCTCCTCACCATGCGAACATGCATAAAATTCTATCTTCCTCTTATTTGATGACTTAGGAATACAACTAAAGTTCACCTTGTTAATCATATATCGAGATGACTGATTCGGCATAATCACAATATCTTTCTCTCCTGGCATTACAAAATTTCGTTGATCATAGTCACCAATTTGTCCATTGGAATCAATGTTAACTTAATTCCTTCTCGTTCCCTCCATTGACTAAGAATAGAAACCATAGTGTAAGAAACAGTTAAAATAACGAGGAACCACATAATAATAAAAAGCCACTTATGGGATGTCTAACTTATCAAAAATTCATTAATCCATGACACCTTAGGTTCACTATAGGTTATTCATGACCATCAACATAATTATAGGAATTTAACCTATATGTATACTTAACCTTAGGGACATCCCTAGACATACCTTAGAAATATCACTAGGGATCTCACTAAAGTTTTCACATCCTAGTTTCCAACGGTTAACTAAACATTTCCTCTGATACCAACTATAGAGACCCAAATCTTGAAGTACATATACATTAAATTACATTTGCGGAATAATTAATACATAATAAGAACCAACACTCAAGGACCATAATAGTTTAGTGTCTTTGGAAACTCAGAACATAATCTTCTAATCACGGTGAAAGATCTTCAACATCTCCCATAAAGATCTTCCCTTTTGTTTTCTTACCTAAAACCTTTCTTTATATCCTGGGGAAAAGAAAACATATAAAGGGTGATCTCAAATTCTTAGTCAGGGTAAGTATGGAGAAAATAAAACAAACCATATACATTTGAACTTAAAAACATGAACATAATATTTAAACATCAAAATCTTGAGCGATGACATAAAACATGGCCGTACGTAAGGCATAGATAATAATGTAACATCAATAATGATAAAATAGCATGGGAATAAAACATGTAATTGTGGAATACCATTAATCACATGATATGATTTCCATAGTAGCCAAGACATTGCTACCGAGACCATCTTAGTGGACAATGTCCCTTTCTGAATCTAGTTCACTTCTCGTTCCAATCCTGTATTACCGAACCAGATTAACTTACCATTCCAACCATGTCTATCTCATGAGATATAAATCTTTACCCAATGCATTGGAGGGATATATAGGTCCCACCCATCTCATAATGAAATCATTCTTACTTGTGCCACAACATAAACATAAATCATTCATCATAACCCAAAGAATAAAAATAGGTTTCATAAATATCATCCCATCATAACATAATCCATATAAAACAAATGGATATCATTTCATCATAATAAAAGTGAAACCATTTAAATCATAGATATATTATACTTGAAACATACATGTTTGAAATAATTTCATCTTAGATGGAAATTGGTTTTGATAAAACACTTGAAAAGAATTCTTGAGAAAAATATCCTTTCTTCTTAAAAATCATTTTCTTTTCACAAAATGCCACAAAATTTTAAAATAAAAGGATTTTATTGAAAATAACCATGAAATATTGTGGAGTAATATTCATGAAAATAAGGCATTATGAAACCGTAAAAACCCATTCATGCCGTATCAGTTAAAAAAACATTTTTCTTGTACTTTTGCCAGAAAAGTCAAAAAAGTACCTCATAACGTAAACAAAAGAAAGATTCCTTACATTACATGTAGTAAAAGTAAATAATCTGTAAAAAGGAATTTAAAAATACATGAAACCATTTTTAGAAATCAGGTACATGGATGATAAATATAGCCCTAGTAAATACTTACGAATAAACAATCTCGGATAAAAACAAGATTGGAAAAGTTATCCCTTACCTTAGGTCCCATATGTTTCGTTTGTATCCAAACCTAATGTATAAGAATTTAAATAATTTCATTGTCTTATTAAAGAATCATATTCATTGTTATGATCTCATATATGGTTCACTTATGGCTTTATATTACCTATTCTTTTGTAAATTCCATGTTAAAGCAGCGTTTTGGGTAAAATCGTTTTATTTATCGTACATTTTTGGACTTGTTGTTCTTGATATTATTATTACTTATATCATGATTTACATACTTCCAGAATGTAAATAATGATTTATATATCATATATATTCAGTATATATATATATATAATATATAGATAAATGAAATGAAATACACCGTTCACGAAGACGGTAGGTCGTACGTATGCATGAACGTTGTTTTCCTTTACTTATTAACTTAAATGAAAGTAAGTAGATGTCATATATATATATATATACATAAATCCATTAGCTTTATCATGTCATATATTTCATTATTATTCATTATATATACTTTATAATCATTCTTGAATGGTTAACATAGAGAAAGAATCTCATCGCGCCGTGGAGACGGTAATCCGTACATACGCACGAGCGATGATATCGTTCCCATAATTATTGAATGGAATTGGAGTGGATGATATAATATCACAGAATAGTTATGATGTTATAATAACCATATATAGTTATTATTTACACCATTATACCCATCCAAGTAAGGTGGTCGTGGAAAAACAGATTACACCACAGCGTGGAGACAGTATTCCGTACGTATGCACGCGCGGTGATTTCATTTTCCGTAGGATGGATAGAAGGTGAAATGGGGTTGTTTAATATTTATAATAACATATAAGTATATTATTTATACTTATGTTGTTACTCTATAATGAAATAACTAAATAAGAAGAAGTTGAAGAAGAAAGAAACTTGAAAGAATCGGTAGAAGAGATTACCTCTTCTTCGACGCACCTCTTTTAAGCTTCCTCTTAAGGAACTACAGTTGGTATTTTGAGGAGACCATAACCTATATAATGTTTCTAGGGAAGCTGAGAAGGTAAATTGGCAGGGGTTTTCTGAGCTTGAAATCTCAAATTTGTGTAAATAGAAGAGGGAGGAGGTGCCCTTTTATAAGAGAGGAGAGGGGCACCTTAGAAAAAACATAAAATATTATTTTATAATAAAGTCATATTCGGTTTATAATAGATCCAAATTGATTTATGTCAAAGATAAAGTGTGGATGGGTCTAAATAATCTCAACCAATTGGTTTTATACAAGTTTATCTTACTATTGTATCCTTATCATTTAGATTTAACTCTTTGTTAAATAATTTAACTTTTACCTTGTCTTCTTGTTTTCTAACACTATATGGTTAATAAACTTACAATAACAAGCCAAAATAACCCCAAGTGGTTCATTATTAATATATATAACCTTATCTAAGTCATTTTTCCGAACCTTAGATTTTTAGGAATAAAATAAAAATTAATAATATAATATTTGTTTTAAAAACTATTTTATGTCAATTTTGACACTATTTGGTAATTGATTTTTGTGAAAATCATAACAGCATGATTAGATCGAAAAAAGTTAATTAAATCAATACTAACATGTCATATTAAACTAAAAAATTAGTGTAATTTATAAAAAGTCTCAAATTACATTTATTTGGGTATTTATAACATCAATTATGTTAATATTTCATTAATAAGGTAATTACTACATCATCATTGTGTTATAAATAAATTAAATTATTTAATGTCTAAAAATTATAAATAAAATACTATCATGTAGGAAATATTTTAATATTTCTGATGAATATTTATAGTCAAATTTATCTTATGTATAACCCTATATTAAAAATGTTTTAGTTATTAAACTTTGATTTTAACTATTTTATCTCTTCTTTAAATAAAATAATAATAAATGTCATAATCTAATCCAAGTGGACCTAAAGGGTCATATTATAATCCTAAGGTTGTTTTTGGTATAATTACCCTTATCCAATATAATTATGACATGAGTTAGGGTAATAATAATATCATTTTAACCCTTAATTACCCTATTTACTTTTAACCGTGATAAATAAAAGTAAAAAGTTACTATTCAACAAAAATTATTTTTATCTTATTGAACCAAATTTTACTCCTTGATATTAACTGTGTCTCTCGGATTTTCAAAATTCAACTCACAGAAGTGGTAAAATTAAGTTTTATCTACAATTGCAAATGCTCCTAGGAGGTGGGTAAAAGACGGTGAAAAGTTCAATAAAATTTTTATATATCTAAAATTATTATAAAATGAATCCAATGAATTAAATTGAACTTATATAAGTATTATGTATCTATTTTGACCAAAAATAAATTTAAATAAAATAAATTATTATTTAATTAAAAATTCAGTTTTAACCAACAACTCAGTGTTTTCACTATTCATAAAAAATTGAATGTTTTCAAAAAAATACCAAAATTTCACCCTAGGCTAATTTCGATATTCTGAATCCAAAAATGAAGTCCATTTTGAAAGATAAAATTTATAAATTTTCAAAAAGTGGGTATTAATATTCATAACGGATAGTTTATATAATATTTTAATAACTTGTCGTTGTTTAGTGAAACTCGGTATTGCGTAAAACACACGCTATCGTGGAAGGTCGTGATTACATGTTGAGCAAGAAAAGTCAGGGTTGCATGTAGTGCAAGATTCCTTTATTGTTGTGTATAATAGAATCCAACCATATTTTATTTATACATTGAATATATATATATATATATATATATATATATATATATATATATATATACAGACTCAATGTTGCGTAGAATAACTTCTATCAAATGGACTTGAAATTTTGTTTAACATGATTCAAGAATAGTGTTGCGTATAATTCATTCTAATACGGTGTTGCGTATAGCGCAAGATGATCTTGGTGTAACATACAACACAAGACATCAAATAAATTAAAAAGAATACTTCTCATAAAATCTCAGGGTGTTACACCATTTTCCCCCTAATATGATATCATATATTACAATGTAAAAACTATTCCCATTGATGAGATATTATAGGTTAGGTGCTATTACCCCTGATATGATATGAGATGTTATGGGGAAGGTATTATTCCCATGACATGACATGATGTATTATGGGTGAGGTTCCATTTTGTAACACCCTCGGATTTTGTGAAATATATATTTTTCAAATAAATTTAATATTTTATATATTTTTCATAACTTGCAACATTTAGTTTAGTATTCATTACGTGAAACACCGAGTTTAGTTTTCATTACACGCAACACTGAATTTAAATGAAACATGACGTACTATTAAATTATTATTATTTAATATAATAGTTATCACCCAGACTTTTTAATGCTGTTTGAGAATAGGATTAAATAAATTATTAGAATATTTGATTAATTATTTGGTGGCTAATTAATTATAAATGAAAATAAAAACCATTAGAAAATAAAGGAAATCTTTTTCTCAAAAAACTATTTTTATCCACACAAACGAGTTTTATACTAGTAAATTAAATAAATAAATTTTGGTGAATGATTTTAATAAAATTTATATTTTATATATTCAATCAAATTTCTAAACATCCATCTTAAGTGTTTTTTATACAAAATACAATAATAAATATAATTTTTTTCTTAAAACTGTATTTTTTTTAAAAAGTAGTTTTATCATATTTTGTGCACTTATTTTAAAATTAATTTTTGAAATTTTTAGAAAATATATTTTAAAAAATTAAATTAATTTTTTAAATCACCATGTCAAAATTATCTTAGGGTGAATCGTTTTGAATTTTTTGAGAAGTTATTTTTTTGATGAATAGTGAAAATACCGGTTTTTATTAAGAATTGTAATTTTTTTAAAGCTTTTAAAAACATAAAAATGTTTAATATGGTTTTAAATTTAAAATTAGTTCAATTATATATCCATTAATCCAATTTTTCTCATTGGAATCAATTTTATATTGAATTTTTATATAAAAACATTTTTTACTTTTGAACATTTTCTCTTTAGTAAACCACTTTCTCATAACGTTTGCAAGACTAATTTTTAATTAAATTTTACCGCTACTGTGAATGGACTTTGGAAAAATGGGTTTCATATTTTTAATCAGAATTTTGTTTATTATATAATAAGGTTAAATTAATTTTTTACCATATTAAATAGTAAAAATAGAAAAAAACATTACTATGTTTATAGTAAAAATGGGATTATTGGTGGTTAAAATAAAACGATAAGGGTTAAAAATGACTCAACAATCCCCAACACCAATTGGATTGACATATTTTGATTTTATCTCTTCTATAATATATAATTTTATATTTTTATCCTTGTTTCATGTGAAAAACATGGTTATACCGTTTTCTTTTCAAATATTACTAGTGTGCCACTCACCTCACTTATAAAGGGCCACCTGATATCTTATCCTATTCAAACATCCAAAACCTATTGGCTCAGAAAATACCTATAAAAATAAATTAATTACTTCCCCAATATCATACTTTAATCCTTATTGTTTTTATAAAACTGGCCTAATAATCCTTTTGGTGAAAACCAAAATAATTTGTCTGAAGAAGAGGTGACATCCCTAATCGAGAATTTTACTTCATTTTTTCTTCCACCAACTTAAATCATTATTAAAACATTATGATATTATAATCTCATAATATTAAATATATTGAGATGTTATTATAATTATTTAATAACTTAAATCATTTTCTTCTTCCATCAAATGAGTCATGGACTCATTCTTCGTGTGTACGACGGACTACTGCCTCACGAACTAATGTTATTCATTTTCCATCACCACATATCAAGACTAGATATAACGATGGATTTATTATTTATGTATGATATTTATAATATTATTATGCTTTTTTAATCATGATATCACATATTCCTTCTCACATTCCATTATGTGGGAATATGATAACATTGTTCATGTGTACGACAGACTACAACCTCACGAAGCAATGTGATTCGTTCATACTTTACATGAAAGTTAATAATGATGGATTTAATTAAAATTTGTGATATATATGACATAAATATATTGTTTAACTTTAATATATTTTTTAACTTTATTTCTTTCAACTCGTTGAGAAAATGGAAACAATGTTCATGCGTGCGTACGATCCACCGTCTCTATAAATAGTGTATTTCATTTTCTATATCTAAATTTTATAGATTTATATAAATAAATATATAATAAATATATATGATATTTATATCATGGTTAAAATTCTAGTTATTATAGAATGATTACCAAATTAATAGGACCAAAAATAACAAATCAAAACATATACAAAAAACAAAGCACCAAAACGTAATTTAAACAAGACATTATTGATAAACGAATAATAAAAGGTCATAAGTAAATAATTTATGGTATGATAAATATGATTATGGTTTTTTAATATATTTATAATAAAATTATATTTACTTTATATTAATTTTGAACATGTATGAAGGAATTCGAGACTTAAGGTAAGAGATTTCCATCTCACTTTTATTTTATGTGAGAAATAAATCATATACACCATGTGTTTATTTTATGTGGTGTATATGAAAAACATGAATTTATTTTATTATTATTATAATTTAAATTATTGGGATTTATATATCTATTTTAATATATATTTTTTATGGAGTTTACGGTTCAGAAGTTACCAAAGAGGTAAGGGATTTTTGTCTCAACTTACATTCTTAGGGACCTAAGCTATGTTATGCACCTATCTTCTTCTAGAGGTGTATATACTACCAATTTTACTTGTTATATCATTAATATTATTCTTTGAATTCTATTATAAGTTTCTTATAATGTTATTATTTCATGGGGACTATGATTCAAAGTTACTAATGTGGTAAGAGTTTTAAGTTACAGTCTCATCATTTATCAGGATTATTTTTTATTATGCTTCCAATAATGAAATTTTATGATCTATCTCTCAATAAAATAATAATTCTTTTATCCTATGGTTATTTAATGATAATACATTTTTCCATTCATTTTAATCTTTTTATTTACTCTAGAGTTCAAAATAATGTTTTTAAGAAAAATCTTCTTAGTTTCTCTCTTCAACCAAGAAAACTTTTTCTTCCAAAAGCATGTTTTATAAAAATGTTTTCAAAAGTGTTTTTAACATTATTAAAATTATTTATTAATAACATTTTTACCCATATTTTAATTTTTACAAAATGTTTTGAAAGGAATATTCATGTTGTTTTCCAAACAACGTTTGTTTGGATTTTACTAAAAATGTGAATGGAATATTTATTTTAATATGCATGAAATGAATGAAATTTACACCATCATGACTATAGGTTCTGAGTATAGCAGAAGTACAGGATGGGTGTATACCCAAATTTACAAATTATCATAATTGATGATTAATTTGGGATGAATATGATGATGAATTCTAGTATCCATAGAATGGAATCAAAGATAAAAAACAAAGGAGAGAACCCAGAACCAAGAAGATAAGATCAACATATTTTGTTTATAATTAATTTAATTAAATTATAGAATTACCTCAAAGTTTATTCTTTCTTCATTGATGCATATGACCACAGGTCCGAGGTGTAGCTTCATTATGATGTAGAATCCAGGGATAAGGATCCTCTAGTGGTGATCCACATGTGCTCCATGTATCTCCAGATATCTCCAAAGGAGTCTCCGGGTGCTAGTGCGGAAGATCCTTGTGCTTGCGATGTCTGACTTCAATTGCCTTGATAATCGATTCCAAAGTGTTCTCCTTGATCTGGTGAAGGAGTATATCTCTAATTCTTGAGATTGTTCTTGGATAGGGATGAGTTCTCTAGGATTGAGAGATTTTATTTCAGGATTTTGTTCACACAACGATTGGTTAGTTGATCGAATAACCCCTTGGATAATATAGATAATTATAAAATAATGGGGAATTTAATTCACTAGGTAATAATAAATAATTAGCACAAGTTCCATTACTTAATTTTTTATTCCATGTGAAACCCTATGTAAAATAATATAAATTATATTATTTCCATGCCATGTGCTTAAATTGCATGTTATATTTAAATATTATTTAAAAAAAATAATATTTAATATTATTTCTCACCAGACCCATCTTCCAATCCTCCTCAATTTTTACCGGGCCTTAAATAATGACTATTTATTTATTAAATAAATATAACTGAATTATCCTCTGATAAATAAATATTTCGTCCACAATATATTCTCTTAAATAACTAGCAACAAAATAATTGTGATATGGCATACTTGAATAATTATTAAACCAGAAACAGGAATAATATTTATTCAATTTTTTAAATAAATAAATTATTTAATTGATATACTGGCTACACTTAGTGTGTGACCCTTTAGGCCTCCTTCTCGTTGAAATTAGGTGAGCTTGACTACATTGCAAGATTACTATCTAGAAATTGGTCAAGGAACCCAAGAGAAATAAGTTGATGTCACAATGACATGTCTCCTCATACGAACGCTTACCATGTAATATATTCCCTTTTTCCTAATATCTCTAATCAAGTGGGTTTCATGAGAGTGCCATCAACCCATGTGCTCGATTTATCATACTTTGACTTCCCAGAATTGAACTTGCCTAGAGAACACCATGGCCATGGATTTAGTTAGGCTATATCATTTCCATCAAAGGGTCTGAGATATCTACTTCGGTAGAAGTGAAAAATCCTTTCTCTTATTATTTATTAATTTGGTATTACTCATGATGCACCCAATATATCCTAGCTCGCCGTGAACATATCTCATCATAGTTTTCATCAATACATCTAAGTGTGTGAATACATCTAAGTGTGCGAGTCATAATACCAATTAATAATAATATTAAAGTATAAGGAGAAATACACACGTCCAAAAATAGGAACATACAATGACACTTATGAATGTGGATTTCCTACTGATAGGTCTTGTTATCATAATATCCTCCTATATATTACCAAGGGCGCACACCATGATAAGGTGCCTCAAAGTTTCATGAGTCCCCACCCATGATAGCCTATATGATTTGTGTTCCTTCAAATGATATCATCCAGCTATAGAACATATAGTCAAGAATATTGTCATGGAACTTCTAGGTTATCATCATAGTAGGGATCCGTTATGAACTTTTACTGTGAAATATATTCTTAGTACATTATCACATACTATGTCACACATAATAAAAATCATGATCTAATAAGGAGTTTATAAATATTCATTCAATGAATACTGGATTATCATAAAGTAAAAAGAAGTTGGTTTCTAGGGAACCAACTCCAATAATGAACATTATTTAATTTGTGGCTTAATTTATAAATTTTCAATGTTATTTTCAAAGAAAATGATTTTGAAAATGTTATATTTTTTAGAAAGTTTTTTTCAAAGTGGAAGGGTTATTTTCCTCAAGAAATTCTTTAAATGAATTTTAAATCTTATTTATAAGTTTCAAAGATAATTTTAAAATAAAAGGATTTCCAAAATGTTTTATGGATTTTTTGTTTTCAAAAGTGATTTTCAATGAGAACTCATTTTTCTTAATAAATGTTCCAATTGAATGTTCAAAATTATTTTAGCAGCCCTAGCCTTTTACACATGTTATTACATGATTTTAAGAATAATTAACCATCAAATACAACCAAGGATCATAAATTATTGTGTATTTGTAAGATTAGGTATATAAAACTGAAAACATGGAACAATAATAAAAATATATTTTATTTAATCTCTATAATGATCTCCTAACTTCCATTGAGCCCTTACATCTGCATAGGAAATCTTGGGGAATAAATGAAAAAATGAAGAGATAAAAATACTTGTAAGGGAATAAGCATATGAATAAAGCATAGTATATGGGTTCTAAGGCATAACATTATGACATAAAAAACGAATGGAACATGAATAGACATATTTAATCATAACATATAGATTATATGATCATGTAATCATTAAATCATAGAAATGTGGAAACAATAAACAAAATGACATACACATGAGTCAAGGATAACCACTAAGACCATTTCACATGGAGGAGCAAGAGTAAAGGATAACCACAAAATTCATTACACATGGATGATAATGATTCAAGGATAACCACTAAGACCATTGCAAAATAAGGAGAGTGAGTCATGGCTAACCACCAAGACCATTGCATGTGGAGGAACATGAGTCAAGGATAACTACCAAGACCATTGCACATGACATATCATGAGACTAAACATTACCCAATGAATTGAATCAATATCTAGGAACACTCATAATAACATGTTCATATATATGTGTTCCACATGAAGAATCTAACATAAGGAATAAACATAAGGGTTACCTATGGAAAGAAATGCATATCATAACCATGTCATAAAGTATAAACAATGGGTGTATCATAAAGGTGTCCATGAAATTATGGATTTAAATAATAAATGGAAATTAATAAGGTAAAATAGGAATATATAATGACAAATTATTTCCAACTGAATTTTAAACATGTGAAAAGAGTGTTTAATAAACTTTATAAATGAAACACTTTAGTGTTGTTTAAGGAAAATATTAAAGAGCATTTAAAGAAGAAAATGAATATTTATTTTCATAAAACCAGAAGTGACCAAAAATAGTTTTTCATGATAAAATGAGTGATTTTAGAAAAATAATGGTTGCTTGAAATATATTATGTATGGTATTTAAAATGGGTAAAAATTTGGGAATTTCCCTTTAATTGGGCTTTCTTATCGGGAGAGATTAGGAAGGGAACTTTATAAAACATGTACTTACCCATCAAAGAAAGAATAATTTGGAATAGTTACATATATTTGGAACATAAAAACAGAACATAGGAGGGGTACATAAGAATAATTAATTATTACATTGGGGTAAAGAGAGAGAAAGCATAACCAGAATGAAAAAACAGTGGTTCGGGGAGAATACCTTACTTTATGTATGAATGTTTTCTTCACTTATACTTAATGTCTTGGATAATGAAATTAAATAATTTAATTAATTAATTAATAGCCTTATATACATGTGTTTTATTTAGTATAATTTTAATAA
Source organism: Viscum album (assembly GCA_963277665.1). NCBI lineage: Eukaryota > Viridiplantae > Streptophyta > Magnoliopsida > Santalales > Viscaceae > Viscum > Viscum album. The sequence continues at coordinate 520,511 of CAUJRU010000326.1, read as the reverse complement.
GTTCATTCATGACCTTTTTTATGAGTTATGAGATTCAATTTCATCATTTTGAGAGCGTTCATTTCCTTGGTTTTCATGACTGGTTCAAATGTATACATGTATGAAAGATCATGAAAAATGAGATTAGTTGTCCAGAATTGAAATTATATGCTATTAATGAACATATATAATATTAAATGGTATTATATATAATTTTTTCTAGATGTGAGGATCATTTATTAGACAAAACATTAATGATAACTGTTTAGATTATTTTGGTGTTTTTTCAATCATCACAAACTAGTTTTGTTTTATTAATTAATATTATGTATATATACTTGTCATAGAACATTTAATAACTTGTAATAAATATATTATAACCTTGTTTAACCATAAAAATGGTTTTATGAACATATTTGAAGGATTTAATAGAAATTGAAACCTCGCCGTTCTTGAATGTTATAAATCAACACATCACGAATAATATTTTCATTTTTAGAAAAAAAGGAGAGGGGAATAGAATTTATGATGGGATGATACCTTAAAAAAAATTTAGTGTATAAAATATACTATATTTATCATTTAACTTGGATAAGGAGAGGTGAGGAAAGGAAAATAAAAGATAATGAAAAGAGAATAGATGAAAATGGAAGAGGATTTTACCTCATCAATTCCTTCTCCTTGAAAACCTCCTTCAGGAACTTACGTTTTGGTATTTTATTGAGATAAAAGGATCATAGATGTAGGGAAGAGACTTGGGAAGTGTTTTGGGTAGAATTCGGACAATATTCATGGCTTTTTTGGTGTGAGGAGGAGAGGTGGTGACAGTGGTATTTATAGTGGCAGAGAGTGGTGTTTTTTGATTATTTTATTCATTACTTTATTATTTTGGCTCAAGAATATGAATAATTTTGATTCCCATGAATAGATACAGTAAATATATAAGGATAGTTTGAGATTATGGTGCTTACATCCAAAATTAATCAATAAATAGTGTGTTTAACTTATAATGTTATATAACGTAAATTACCATATTTCACTATTCATAAAAAATTAACCTATTTTAGAAAAATCCAAAAACTTCACCCTAATAATTTTTAGATTTTTATAATTCAAAAATGAAATAAATTTTATGAAAATAATTTTCTTAATATGAGAAATTTAATTTTTAATTAAAATAATCATTTATTCGAAAAAATACCAATTTTGAAATTATAAATGATTTTATAACACTTTAAAAAATTAATTAAGGTATCATAAAATTATATTATGACCATAATTAAACAAAAATATTAATTTATGAATCTATTTTATGAAAATAAATTTTATTTTAAGTCATTAAATTAATTATATAATTATAAATAAACATTTATGTTTCATAAAATTTCCAATAATTAATTTATAATTTTTAAAACCGTTATTTACTTATTAAAAGATATAAATATATCATATTCTCATTTATAAGATGAATAAATTTTATTTATAATTTCATAGGTGATATTACCATTTCATTTGTCGTGTTACAATTCATAGTGGTCACTTTACTATTCCAAAGGTCATGTTACCATTATATTGGTTTAGGTTCCTTAATTTATATAAATACTTTTTATTTCATCAATTATCCATTTATAAAGTTTTTATTATGTTATCTAAGTTATTTTATATGATTTATAATATATGACATAATTATTAAAAGGGAAATATCTTTGATAAAATTATGGGTCGTTAAAATTATTTTCCATCTAAGATGACATCCTTTGATGTTACTTATTCTTTTCTGGGGATAACGTGAAATGATGAAATCCTTATTCCTTCTATATATGTTTAATTTTTATATTGATAAAGTTTTTATGTAACCCATTTATTTTTCATTGGTTATTCTATTGTTAACTGATTAAATGTTCATAAAACCCATTTTCTTTACATGGGTAATGATGTGATGATATAGTATTTTTTATGATATTATGACACACATAAGTATGGTTTTAATTATAATATGGGTGTAATATATATATCCCTTAAATTAATTAGGAAAATATTTATATCTCATTAGATAAAAATGAGAAAAAAGTTTATGGGATTGATCCACTATGGGAAAAAAGTGCGTCCTGATCCACTATGGGAAACAGGTGCATCCATATATACTATGGGAAATTGGTGATGTAACATACCAAGTAAGTAATGAATAATAAATATTTTTATCTATGTCTATTTATGAATTAAATAGTGTTTTTGGGGCTTAAAATGATAATAAATCCAACCTAAAGCATGGAATACTCTAGTATTTTTAAAAGATTATTTTACCGCCTTTTGATGGAGAACCATTTTTAAATCTATATTTTGACAATTTGATAAGCTATATTTTTCAAAATAAACTTATTATTTATTATTGGGACATTGAAATTTACTTTGGATAAATTTCTGGTATTTTTCTGATAATGTTCATTTTTTAATAAATAGTGAAAAGTGTTGTATTTTAATTCAAAACCACTTTTTAATATAATTTATTTATATAGTTAGATTATATTTTTAATTGGTTTTAAAGTGTAAATAGAATATATTTTTACCATGTAATCCAATGGTGTACATTGGAATTAATTTCACTTTGAAATTGGACTTAAACTAGTGTCAATCTGTTGATATATATTGTTTCATAAAAACACGCTGTTTATCATGACTGCGAGAATTAATTATTAAATTAATTAATGTAACTAATATGTTTTGAATTTTGTAAAATAGAAATCATTTTTGAATTTGGAATATCAAATATAGCTTAGGGTAAAGTTTTGGTATTTTTCTGAAAAACTTCAATTTTTGATGAATAGTGAAACCACTAAGTGGTACTTATAAAAACTGATTTTTCGTTTAAATGAAATTTTACCACCTCTGTGTTTTGAATTTAAAAAATCCGACATAAATTGTTGTCATTAAGAATTAAAATTTGGTTCAATGGGATTAAAATAAATTTTTTGGTGAATAGTAACTTATTAAGTTTTTAATCGCGATTAGAGGTAATTAGTGCAATTTAAGGAAAAATGATATTATAATAAAATGAAAATACCTAGACACATGTCCTAACCTTATTTTATATGTCATGGAAGACCCAGAAAAGCCATGGGTCAACTTGGGGACCCCATGGAGCCACTTTGGTAGGAAAATGACATTAATATCTTTTTATTTAATGTTAAAATCAAAATGACACAAACATGAGTTGTTTTACTAATACAATTTTTAAATGGGGTTATACAAGTAATATTTTTGACTATAAATAGTCATTGGAAATATAAAAAGATTTCCTACATCATAGTATTTTTTTTATAATTTTTAGACATTAAATAAATTAAATTATTTATGACATCATAATGATGCAGCGATAACCTCATTATTTAACGATTTAAATAAAATGAAAAGATAATGTAAAATATAAGACCTACACTTATAAAAAACCTATTGGATGGGTATATTTAGAACCCTTATCACCTTATCCTAGAATTATATCAATGTGGGACCTTTTAAATCTGAAACACTTTTTAAAATAAAGTAACATTTCTTTACTTTCCAAGAGTGCCCCTCCTCTCCTCTTATAAAAGGCCCCCACCTCTACCACCTTACACACACTTCCAAAGCCTTTGGATCGGCCAACCGCTGCCAATTTTGTCTTTACACATCCCTATATAACTCTTAGAAGCCTCAATTTGGGCATAAGTCTTCCCAAGGAAGCCTTTGAGCTCAAATCAAAAAGGGTTACCCGTTTTTAAGGTAATGTCTTCACTTGTGTTCTTTTGTTTTATTTTGCTTCTCCAACCCCCTAAAATCATTTTATTAATTTCTTTTGTAACAACAACAGTATCTTACATATAATTTTATGTTGTTATAAGAAGTATTCAAGCTACACTTACACACACCTACATCTAATGGTTAAAGAACATACTGTTTCCATGGATGTCGAATTTCTGCCTCCCGAAACGATGATTGTTCAACATTCTTTTAACACCTTAAAAGGTGGACATTAAGATGACACTATATTTATATATGATATGTAATATGTTTATGTTTTCCTTAAGCTTCTCTATTTTTCATTTTGGGCATACCTTTATGGTTTCCATTATGGGTAAACACGATATCTTCATTTAAGGAAGTGCAGACTACCGCCCCCTCAAAGGGATTTGATTCGTTAATGGCATATGTGGGAAGTATAAAGGATGGAGTTATGATATTATATATGATATTATACTGGAATTATAATATAACTTTATATAATTATGATTCCATCCATAAAATAGGAAATAGAAATGAAAGTAGCGTTCATGCGTACGTACGGCTTACCGTCTCCATCAACAGTGCATTTCATTTCTTACCTCTAAATGATTATGTAATATTATAAATGCATGTGTATACTGGATATATATGAAATATATGTCATCTAAATCATGAATATCATTATTGAGATAATGGATATTTGACTACGTGAATAACTTGTAAATATAAGAAGTTCACTTTTGACTCAAGTACCAATGATAAAAAAAACGACCATCATTAACTTAAATAATTAAATAATGTTCATAAAATGGTAATAAGTGATATAAAAGGAATAATTAACTTGAAAAAGGTTCTTAAGAAAGCAGAAATTAACTCAAGTTTATTATTCAGTACATTAAAGAACGATCGAGTCAAGTCGGACCCGAGGTATGGGACTTTGTCTCAATCTCCTTTCATTGAGGCATATTTTGTTTTATACACAAATTTATTTTATATGGTGTATAAACCCCTTTGAATTTTACGTTTATATTCTTTATACGAAGCGTTTTACTAAACGACAAAAGGGAATGTTTTTGTTGTACGTATGCGGCGACAACGACTTCTCCGCCGCCATGACCATTATTTGAGTTTCGGCTTCCTCTACAAGCCATACCTTTTTTAAAAGAAAAATAAATACCATGTTTTACTTTTCTTTTATTTTGGTATGGAAAATGGTTTTCATAATGTTTTTATATCAATGTGTTGTATTGATATCTTTTGATTGAAAGGTGGAAATGTTATGTTTCCTTTATGCATGTTTTATGTGATACGATTATGTTGTGGTTCTTGGGAATTATTATGAAGACGGGTGGTTCCGTGATAAACTAAGGGCGGGTGAGCTCGATATAGCTCTCCAATGCATTGGGTAACGCGAAGGAGTGAAACGTTAAGGTTTCTCCAAATATATTTAGGGAATATACTGTGATGGGTATTCCAAACGTAACCCAGAGGGTTACTCCCTACGTAAGAATGTTATGAATACCTCAAGTTACCTTTATGTCTTATGATTTCTATGATTTATTCATGATTTGATGTGATATGTTAAAGTTCTTATGTTATATGGGTAAAGTATGATTTCATTCTTATGTATATATGAACTCGTGTTTCCTTTCCATATTTTTATAACCCATACTGAGCTTTTTATGATCATCCCAAGTTTTCTTGAAATGTTTTTCACAGGTCAATGGAATGGTACATGATATGATGATAGTGTCAAGGAAGTGTCAAGAAAGAATCCATGTTTTATTTTAAATATTTTTCCGTTGATGGGAAAAATGAATACTATCTTTTATGTAACCACTTTGTTTAAATGTGCAATGAAATGCAAGTTTTATCTTCTAATTCTCTAAAACTCTAAACCTAAAAAGATCCTCAATATGCAATCTTGTAATAACTCAAGATTAAGTAAGGTATAAGGCTGGGGCCTTATAGTTGGTATCAGAGGTCAGTTTAGATAACTTTAGGAGTTATAATTTTATTAAATGATTATCCAAAAATATTTTTTTTATGGTCAAATTGAAATGATAAAGCATTTGAAGATTACCATGTTTCTTCATCTAAGAAATGTTTGTTCAGAATGGTTTTTCGCAGAGGAAATAGGGAATCAGTGCTAGGAAGACATACAGATGGAAATAACCTTCCGAATCAGCATCCTGAGATGGTCGGAATTGGAACTGAACAGTTTGTTGCAGTAATGGCACAGTTGACTTAAGAGATAAATGGTGGTGGTATCCATGCACGAGATCAGCCAGATCAACCACAGAGGAACATTTCAGTGGTGGAACATTTCATGAGGCAATATCCCCCATCATTCATAGGATCATCTGACCCTGTGCTAGCTGAAGGGTGGATTAAATCACTAGATAAGATTTTCGATGTCATGGGGTTTTCAGACAATCAAAAGGTTAGTCTTTTTATTTACCATTTGGAGGGTGAAGCAGATCAGTGGTGGTCGATGGTTAAAAATATCAGGGATGCTGATGAGATTGATGCTATCGACTGGGATGAATTCAAAGGTATGTTTCTTGAGAAGTATTTTCCTATGGCTATTAGACTTAGGATGGAAAAACAATTACTGGAATTGAGGCAAGTGGAAGACTCAGTGGCTGCCTATAAAGAAAGGTTCACTCGATTGTCAAGGTATGCTCCAAATTTTATCCGAGACCTTGATAGTAAAATCAACCGTTTTTACTCAGGATTAAAGCCAAAATATCGAAGGGATTTATCTTCTCGTGAGTTTAAAAGTTACGAAGAGCTTGTTTGATGTGCTGAGAAGGCCGAAATAGAGTTTGCTGATGATCAAGTGTTCTATAACAACCAGCAGAAGAAGAGACTGAGGTGATAGGAGAAAGGAAATAATTCTTCAAAAAGGTCTGACAGTAAGAAAACTAAGTTTCCAGTTTGTGATAAATGTGGTAAAAGGTATGCTGGGGTATGTCTTCTGAATTCTGGAAAGTGCTACTGATGTGGTAAGATGGGACATAAGCCTCGTGATTGCACTGAAAAAGATCAAGGTGATGGTAAGTCCAAATTCTATTTACAGTTAGTGAAATGTTTTAAGTGCAATGAGATGGGTCACTATACAAACGAGTGTCTGACAAAGAGCTTGAGTGATGGGAAGCAGTTAGAATACAAGTAGAAAGGGGTGGTGAAATCCTTTGCAACTACTTCAGCATATGTCGAGCCATCAAATGAAGTTGTATCAGGTACTTTGTTTGTTTTTTCCGATTATGCCAGTGTGTTGTTTGATTCGGGGTCTACACATTCTTTCATCTATGAAAACTTTTCTAGTAAAATGGGAATACCATCTCAAGAAATGACTCCTGAAATTGTGGTAAAAACACCTGGGGGAAATGTTGAGGCAAAAATATTTTATAAGAATCTTCCTATCCTTATCTGTGGAAAGAACCTACTTGAGAACCTTATTGTTTTACCTTTAGAAGAATTTGATGTTATCCTGGGTATGGATTGGCTCTCTATTTACCATGCTAAGATTGACTGTAGAGCTAAAGAAGTTTCTTTTTAGAAATACTTTTAGTTTGTGTACAAGAATGAACCCTTACTATTGATAACATATCAGGAGGCCGAGAAACTTGTAAAAGATGGAAATGAATGTTACCTTGAACATATTGTTGAAAACAAGGGAACTGTTCAGATTAATGATGTGCCAGTGGTAAATGAGTATCCTGATGAGTTTCCTGGAATAATACCAGATCGGGAAGTTGAATTTACTATTGACTTAGTTCCTGATGCTAAGCCAATTTCAAAACCCCCTTATCAAATGGCTCAAATTGAACTTTTAGAGTTGAAGGAGAAATTGCAAGATTTATTAGAGAAAGGTTTCATTCGACCTAGCACATCACCATGGGGTGCTCCTATTTTATTTGTTAAAAAGAAAGATGGTTCTATGAGACTTTGCATTGATTATAGAGCCTTTAATAACATCACTGTTAAGAACAAATATCCTTTGCCTCATATCGATGATTTGTTTGATCAGCTCCAGGGAGCTCAATTTTTTTCAAAGATTTACCTGAGATCGGGGTACCATCAGTTGAAGGTTAAGGAAGCAGATATTCCGAAGACCGTGTTCCATACAAGATATGGCCATTATGAATTTTTAGTAATGCCTTTTGGGCTAACCAATGAACCTGCTGTATTCATGGACTTAATGAATAGAATTTTCCATGAGTTCTTGGATAATTTTGTGGTGGTTTTTATTGATGATATTTTGGTGTTTTCTAAAAGTAAATAGGAGCATGAAAGACATTTAAGGGTTATTTTGAAAACCTTATGAGAAAAGATATTGTATGGGAAATTCAGAAAGTGTGATTTTTGGTTGCAACAAATTTCTTTCCTTGGTCACATTGTTTCTAAAGATGGGATAACTGTTGATCCGGCAAAAACAAAGGTTGTTGAAGAATGGACAAGACCCACAAATATAACTAAGATTCGTAGCTTCTTTGGTTTGGTAGGATATTACCAAAGGTTTGTTAGAAATTTTTCACAGTTATCTAGTCCAATGACTAAGGTAACTCGGAAGGGTGTTAAGTTTATCTGGACAAAATAATGTGATGATTGTTTTCAGGAATTGAAAATAAGATTGGTGAATGCTCCAATTTTGGCACTACCTTCCAGGAATGGTGAGTTTGTTATCTAAAACGATGCTTCATTGAAAGGACTTGGTTGTGTCCTAATGCAGAATGATCAGGTAATTGCTTATGCTTCATGTTAGTTGAAAACTCATGAGGTAAATTACCCTACACATGATTTGGAATTAGCTGCTGTTGTTTTTGCTCTAAAAATTTGGAGGCATCATTTGTATGGAGTAAAGTGTGAAATATATAACGATCACAAAAGTTTAAAGTATATATTCACTCAGAAATAATTGAACATGAGACAGAGGAGATGGCTAGAATTAATCAAGGATTATGATTGTACAATTCATTACCATCCAGGAAAAGCAAATAAAGTGGCTGATGCTTTGAGTCGAAAAAGTAATGCTTCATTAACAATGTTGCGTTTGGAATGTGATCCTTCGGTTAAAGATTTGATGAAATTTGGCATAGAAGTTGTTGGTGAAAGAAGTTATTCTATTTTGTTTCAGGTATCAGTGAGATCATCCCTATCAGACAGAATTAAGCAAGCACAGAAGCAAGACAGTGAGTTGCAGAAAAAGGTAGAGCTGGTTCAGAGGGGTAAGTTGGCTGAATTTAACATTGATAATGATTTTGTTTTGAGATTTGGGAAGAGATTGTGTGTGCCTTGTGATTCACAGTTGAAGAGAGAGTTGTTATGTGAAGCTCATAGTTCTCTGTTTTCAGTTCATCCTGGCAGTACTAAGATGTATAGAGATCTTCAGGAGTATTACTGTTGGGATGGAATGAAAAGAGATATTGCTGATTTTACTGTGAAGTGTTTGAATTGTCAGCAGGTTAAAGTAGAGCGGTATTTATCGAAAGGGGTGCTTCATCCTTTACCAGTGCCAGAGTGGAAATGGGAGAATATATCCATGGACTTTATTGTGGGATTTCCGAAGACACCTCGAGGTAATAATGCAATCTGGGTTATTGTTGATCACTTGACTAAATCTTATCATTTCCTTGATATACGAGATACTTTTTACTTAGATCAACTTTCTATTTTGTATCTTAAAGAGATAGTCAGGTTACATGGAGTTCCTCTCTCCATTGTATCTGACTGTGATCCCAGGTTCACTTCTAACTTTTGGAAAGGCCTTCAGAAGTCATTGGGTACTGAACTAAATTTTAGTATAGATTTTCATCCTCAATCAGATGAGCAGTCATAACGAACAATTCAGACTTTGGAAGATATGCTACATGCTTATTCGATGGATTATCAGGGAATTTGGGACCAATATATTTCTTTGGTTGAATTTTCATATAATAACAGTTTTCATTCCAGTATACAGATGGCACCATTTGAGGTGTTATATGGGAAGCGATGTCGAACTCCAACTTTCTGGGATGAAGTGGGTGAAAGGAAGTTGATGGGACCAGAATTGGTAGAAGAGTTGGCAGAAAAAGTTCAGATGATACAGAAACACATGAGAATAGCTCAGAGCAGGCATAAGAGTTATGCGGACAACAGGAGGAAAGATCTCTCTTTTGAGGTAGGTGATCATGTTTTTCTCAAAGTTTCACCATGGAAGAGTGTGATGCGATTTGTTAAGAAAGGAAAGCTGAGTCCAAGGTTCATTAGACCGTATGAAATTCTGGAGAGAGTTGGATCAGTTGTATACCGAGTGGATTTACCTCCGAGCTTATCTAAGGTACACAATGTTTTTCATGTTTCCATGTTAAGGAAGTGCATGCTAGATCCATCTCATGATTTGAGTCCAGAGGTAGTTCAACTGGAAGAGAACATATCTTATGAGGAACAACCAGTACAGATTCTAGACCACATGGAACAAGTGTTACGGAATAAGGTGATTCATCATGTAAAGGTTTTGTGGAAAAACCACATGATTGAAGAGGCAACATGGGAATCTGAAAATGCAATGAGGGATAAATACCCCCACTTATTCGATAAGTAAATAAATTGCGAGGACACAATTTTATAAAGGGGGGAAGGATGTAACATCCCAAGTAAGTAATGAATAATAAATATTTTTATCTATGTCTATTTATGAATTAGATAGTGTTTTTGAGGCTTAAAATGAGAATAAATCCAACCTAAATCATGGAATACTCTAGTATTTTTAAAAGATTGTTTTACCGCCTTTTGATGGCGAACCATTTTTAAATCTACATTTTGACAATTTTATAACCTATATTTGTCAAAATAAACTTATTCTTTATGATTGGGACATCAAAATTTAATTTGGATAAATTTCTGGTATTTTTCTGATAATGTTCATTTTTTAATGAATAGTGAAAAGTGTTGTATTTTAATTCAAAACCACTTTTTAATCTAATTTATTTATATAGTTAGATTATAATTTTAATTGGTTTTAATGTGTAAATAGAATATATTTTTACCATGTAATCCAATGGTGGACATTGGAATTAATTTCACTTTGAAATTGGACATAAACTAGTGTCAATCTGTTGATATATATTGTTTCATAAAAACACGCTATTTATCATGACATCGAGAATTAATTATTAAATTAATTAATGTAACTAATATATTTTGAATTTTTTAAAATAGACATCATTTTTGAATTCAAAATATCAAATATACCTTAGGGTGAAGTTTTGGTATTTTTCTGAAAAACTTCAATTTTTGATGAATAGTGAAACCACTAAGTGGTACTTATAAAAACTGATTTTCCATTTAAATGAAATTTTACCACCTATGTGTTTTGAATTTCAGAAATACGACATAAATGGTTGTAATTAAGAAGTAAAATGTGGTTCAATGAGATTAAAATATTTTTTTGGTGAATAGTAACTTATTAAGTTTTTAATCACGATTAGAGGTAATTAGTGCAATTTAAGGAAAAAATGATATTATAATAAAATGAAAATACCTAGACACATGTCTTAACCTTATTGGATGTGTCATGGACGAACAAGACAAGCCATGGGTCAACTTGGGGACCCCATGGAGCCACTTTGGTAGGAAAATGACATTAATATCGTTTTATTTAATGTTAAAATTAAAATGACACAAACATGAGTTGTTTTACTAAAACAATTTTTAAATGGGGTTATACAAGTCATATTTTTGACTATAAATAGTAATTGGAAAGATAAAAAGATTTACTAAATCATAGAAGTTTTTTTATAACTTTTAGACATTAAATAAATTAAATTATTTATGACATCATAATGATGCAACGATTACCTCATTATTTAACGATTTAAATAAAATGAAAAGATAATGTAAAATATAAGACCTAAACCTATCAAAAACCTATTGGAGGGGTATATTTAGAACCCTTATCATATTATCCTAGAAATATATCAATGTGGGACCTTTTAAATCTGAAACACTTTTTAAAATAAAGTAACATTTCTTTACTTTCCAAGAGTGCCCCTCCTCTCCTCTTATAAAAGGCCCCACCTCTACCACCTTAAAAACACTTAAAATGCCTTTGGCTTAGCCAAACCATACCCATTTTGTCTCTAAAAATCTCTCTATAACTCTTAGAAGCCTCAATTTTTGCATAAGTCTTCTCAAATAATCCTTTGAGCTTAAATCAAAAAGGGTTACCCGTTTTTAAGGTAATGTCTTCACTTGTGTTCTTTTGTTTTATTTTGCTTCTCCAACCCCCTAAACTAGTTTTATTCTTTTATTTTGTAACAAAACAAGTATCTTACATATACTAGGATGTTTTTATAAGAATTATTCTAGCTACACTTACACACACCTACATCTACTGTTTAAAGAACACACTGTTTCCGTGGATGGCGAATTTCTGCCTCCCGAAACGATGATTGTTCAACATTCTTTTAACACCTTAAAAGGTGGCCATTAAGATGACACTATATTTATATATGATATATAATATGTTTATGTTTTCCTTAAGCTTCTGTATTTTTCATTTTGGGCATACCTTTATGGTTTCCATTATGGGTAAACGCGATATCTTCATTTAAGGAATTGCGGACTACCGCCCCCTCAAAGTGATTTGATTCATTAATTCCATATGTGGGATGTATAAAGTATGGAGTTATGATATTATATATGATATTATACTTGAATTATAATATAACTTTATATCATTATGATTCCATTCCATAAAATATGAAATAAAAATGAAAGTAGCGTTCATGTGTACGTACGACTTACCGTCTCCATGAACGGTGCATTTCATTTATTACCTCAAAATGATTATGTAATATTATAAATGCATGTATATACTGGATATATATTAATTATATGTAATCTACATCATGAATATAATTGTTGAGATAATGGATATTTGACTACGTGAACAACTTGTAAATATAAGAAGTTCACTTTTGACTCAAGTACCAATGATCAACAAAACGACCATTATTAACTTAAATAATTACATAATGTTCATAACATGGTAATAAGTGATATAAAAGGAATAATGAACTTTAAAAAGGTTCTTAAGAAAGTAGAAATTAACTCAAGTGTATTATTTAGGACATTAAAGAATGATCGAGTCAATTCGGACCCGAGGTATGGGACTTCGTCTCAATCTCCTTTCATTGAGGCATATTTTGTTTTATACACAACTTTATTTTATACGGTGTATAAACCCATTTTACTTTTATGTTTATATTTTTTATATGAAGCATTTTACTAAACGACAAAAGGGAATGTTTTTTTCATACGTATGCGGCGACAACGACTTCTCTGCCGCCGTGACCATTATTTGAGTTTCGACTTCCTCTACAAGCCATATCTTTTTTTAAAAGAAAAATAAATACCATGTTTCACTTTTCTTTTATTTTGGTATGGAAAATGGTTTTCATAATGTTTTTATATCAATGTGTTGTATTGATATCTTGTGATTGAATGGTGGAAATTTTATGTTTCCTTTATGCATGTTTTATGTGATACGATTATGTTGTGGTTCTTGGGCATTATTATGAAGACAGGTGGTTCCGTGATAAACTAAGGGCGGGTGAGCTCGATATAGCTCTCCAATACGTTGGGTAAAGCGAAGGAGTGAAACTTTAAGGTTTCTATGAAGAGATTTAGGGAATATACTGTGATGGGTATTCCAAACGAAACCAAGAGGGTTAATCCCTACGTAAGAATGTTATGAATGCCTCAAGTTACCTTTATGTCTTATGATTTCTATGATTTATTCATGATTTGATGAGGTATGTTAAAGTGATTATGTTTTATGGGTAAATTATGATTTCATTCTTATGTATATATGAACTCATGTTTCCTTTCCATATTTTTATAACCCATACTGAGCTTTTTATGCTCATCCCAAGTTTTTTTGAAATGTTTTTCACAGGTCAAGGGAATGGTACATGATATGATGATAGTGTTAAGGAAGTGTCAAGAAAGAATCCATGTTTTATTTTAAATATTTTTCCATTGATAGGAAAAATTAATACTATCTTTTATGTAACCACTTTGTTTAAATGTGGAATGAAATGCAAGTTTTATGTTCTAATTCTCTAAAACTCTAAACCTGAAAAGATCCTCAATGTGTAATCTTGTAATAACTCAAGATTAAGTAAGGTTTAAGGCTGGGGCCTTATAGGTGATGAGTCATGATCCAATATGTTAATGGCCTTGGTAGTTAACCTTGAAATATGAAATGGTTTTAAATATTTATTATGTTTCTACACTTTTATGAAATGATATTATGGTTCTTGATTGATTTATAATGATTTCTCACTCTTATGGGCCATTTTTTCAAAAATGATGAAGTTTTATACCTTGAATTTTGTATATGATCTATGAAAAGTTGTGTATGAACTTTATAAGTTATGTTCATGATTACATAACCTTATTCTTATCTTATAATTTCATATGATCATAGATTGATATCACTTACATTTACCCTTATTGAGAATTTGAGCACACTTATTTATATGTTTCCTTCCCCAAGTTATGAATAAAGGTTTAGGTAGGGTATACCTAAGAGGAGAAATATGTGATAAGATATTTGTGGTATATTTTTTAAGTTATTTCATGAAATAATAATATTGTGTTTCTATTATCCAATGAAACTAAACTATTACGGTCCTTGTACATGTTTTAATGAAATATATTGAATATTTATCTAAAAAGATGTGATATTTATGTATAAAAAGCCTGAGTCACTATTTTTGGTATCAAAGGATAGGTTTAGTTAACCTTTGGAAACTAATATGAGAAAAATTCAGTGATATCCCTAATGATAAGCCTAAGGACGAGTCAAAGTATAAGAAAATGTTCCAGAATCTTGGTAAAGTATAGAGTGAGTGGTTACTAAGAAATTACATCCCTATCTGGATACTACAAGTGGATACAGATCTAAGATAGAGGTACTTAGGGGTAATAACTCTAAAAGGGGTACATTGAGCTAGACTCTATCATCATCTGGTGTATGACAATGAACATTTCAGCACTCCTGGTTTGACACTACTTGAGGATTTTCTTTAGAAATTCACAAACTCTTTATGAACCATGATGAATGATTTAAATAATGATAATGAATGACCTAGGTTAATAATAATATTCCATAGATTTAAAATAAGGTTTTATAATTTAGACTTCCTATTGGTGATTTTGTTGATTATATAGTTTACCACTATGAATATTTTTACTCACACTATGTTTTTTGGTTTTAATCAATGGAGGGAACCAGAAGGAACTCGATTAATGCTAAATGTGATAGAAAATATGTTGATGAGAAACCATATGGATGATGACTCAAGTGAAAGATATTATGATTATTCCTAACCGGTTGTCATGATATATGAATAACAACTTGCACCTTAAATAACACTTGGAATCACCAAATAAGATAATGATAGAGGTTATTGATAATTTGGGTGGTGGAGACTGTGAAGAAAAGAAGACCTGTATTCTTATATGTCAAGAATATGGGTATACACACTCTAGGGAATTTCTTAAAGTAATGAGAAAAAAGATTTATGTGTGGAGAAAAATGACACAAAGTAAGTGATTTCTATAGAAAAGTGAAAAGTTCAATTAATGAAATGGATGGGAATAATGGTTTCTATAAGGAATTATAAATGTTTGAATGCTATAAATTTAGAAAGTATGTGAATTATAAAATATATATCCTATGGGGGATGATAAAGAAGAGGGTTATAAAGGTGGTACAAATAAGGTTTTTGTTGTTGATGATGAAGGGACTACCAATGGAATATGAAAGGAATGAGGTATTAAGGAATAAGATGATGAAGCCTAGTTAATGGTTTACAAATGAATTAGAATGATTAAAGTGTTTATGTATTAGAATTTACAAATTATTAAATATATAAGGATTGTTTAATATAAGTTTTTCATTAAGAATTTTAAAGAATATGTTGAATAGCGTTGATGATCTAGAAAAGTGATTTAATGGAAATGTGATATTTCATGAAAAACATGATTAAGGGAAATATAACCCGTAATATGTTCTTCAAGTTGAGATAAGGATGTTGGGATAAAAAGATGATTGATATAGATAAAGTAAATTATTTAGAACTGATTATCTTAGAATGGATTAATGTTTTGTTGAAAAAATGGTTTATGCTATCATTGATGGATTTTACAACAGTTTTGAAAATAATAAATATATCTAATAATCTATGTTTTTTTAGGAATAAGGAAGCATGTATGTTTTTGATACATTATTATGGTAATTCAGGTTATTACCTAGTTTCAAGAGAACACATGATGAAGTTATTCACATGTTTGGTATGTGAAAATTAATAGCTACTTCATGTTTTTTGGAAGATTAATGATAAGTTAATTTTATAAATTTAGTGACCTTCTTTATAAAGTTTTGGATTTTAATATTTTGGAAGGTCCATAAGGTTAACCATTTGTGAAATGGTTTAATTTAAACTTTGTATGAGTTTTTAGAGATTAATGTATTACTTCACCATATGAAGATTTATCCATATTGGAAAACTAGTTCTAACCATTTTGATATAAATAGATACAGAAGGAATGGCTCATCATTATATTATGGATCTTATGACTCATTAGTAATTTAGGCATAAATATATTTTATCTTCATTTCATAGAGTAAGAGATGAAGTGGAAATTGATTAAAGAAAAATCAAAGGATGTTATTGTGCTTAGGATACAAAGTAAATATAATCCCTAGGTATATTAGTCCCTTTGAAATTCTTGACAATATCTAGATGGTATCCTATCAATTGGCACTTCTAATGAACCTCTCTTAGGGTCAATATGTGTTCTATGCATCTCTCTCGAGGAAGTTCATATCTGATCTATCACATGTATTGAACTAAGAGGTCATATTACGGGAGCATGATATTTATTATAAGGAATAACTAGTAGCGATTCTATAACAAATAGAGAAAGTTCTGCAAAACAATACCACTCACCTGGTTAATGTTTTTTTAGAGAAACCACAAGCTTTAGGAAGCTATGTGGGAACCTCAGGATGTAATGAGACATAAGTATCCTCAGTTGTTGGTACCAAAGTGATGAGTTTCAAGGTAGAAATTTATTTTAAGGGGGGTAGAATGCAACACCTTGATATTTTTTAAAATATATATTTTTTAAATAAATTTATTCTTTTTGATATTTTTCATTACGTGAAACACTGAGTTTAGGTTGTGTTACATGAAAAACTTTGTTTAACTTGCTTCACACACAATACTAAATTTAAATGAAACATGACATACTATTAAAATATTAATATTTCATAAGATAATTATATCCTTGTCATTAGAATGATGGGTATTAATATGACTAAATAAATTATGAAAATATATGATGAATTATTTGGTGACCAATTAATTAGAAATAAAAATAAAAACCATTTGAAAATAAAGGAAATATTGTTCAGATTACTATTTTTATGAACATAAATGAATTTTATGTTAATAAATTAAATAAATCACTTTTTTGAAATATTTTATTAAAATTAATATATTATATATTCAATAAATTTTTTTAACATTCATTTTATTTGTTTTTTAGATAAGAGATAAGAATAAATCCAATTTTCATTTAAAAACTATATTTTTCTAAAAAAAGTTTTTTTATATTTTATGTACTTATTTTAAAATTTATTTTTGTCACTTTTAAAAAATTTATTTGAAAAAATAAAATTCATTTTTTGAAATCATCATGTAAAAATAAACTTATTATTATTTTTATAATTTTCTGAAAATAATTTTTTTGATGAATAGTGAAAAATACAGGTTTTTATTAAGAATTTTCATTCCTTTTAAATAATTTAAAAACATCCAATTTTTTTAATATTTTTATAAAGGTAAAATTAGTTCAATTTTATATCTTTTAATGTAATTTAGTTCATTAGAATAAATTTTATACTAATTATTTATATACATTTTTTAAACTATTAAGCATTTTCTTTTTGGAAAACCGCTTTCTCATCATGAATGCGGGATTAATTTTAAATCAGAATTTTTAGAATTATTTAAATATAATTTTAAAAAATAGGTTCAATATTTTGATACATAATAATTTATATTATCTAATAAGATTATTTAAAATTTTTACCATATTTAATAGTAAAAATTGTAAAAATTATTTATCGCGATTAATGTAAAAATTTGTTTATCAATGGTAAACTAAAAAGAAAAGAGTTAAAAATGACCAAAAAATTATGCAAATCCACATTTATGGACATATTATATTTTATATATTCTATTTTAAATAATTTCCCATTTTTTATCCTTTTTTCAAGTAAAAAATGTGTGTATACCTATTTCTTTTAAAAAATTACAAGTGTTCTACTCACCTCACTTATAAATGGCCACCTACTATCCTCTTCTATTCACAGTTCCAGAACCTATTGGTTTGGACAAGATATATCAAAATAACTTAATAAATTCACTAATATCATCCTAGATTCCTTATTTTGGTCATAAATCCAACCTAATAGTCTTTTCAGTGAGAACGAAAAGAAGTTGTCTAAAGAAGAGGTAACATCCCTAATCGAGCATTTTATTTTATTTATTTCTCCACCTACACCAATTATTATTAAACCATGGTTATGTTATATCATAATTATCTTATATATAATAATATGTTATTATTTTAATGTAATAATTTAAATCCTTCTCCTCTTCCATAAAATGTTTCACAAAATCATCATTCATGTGTACGAAGGAGTACCGCCTCACGAACCGATGTTATTAATTTTTCATCACCACCTATTGTAGATGGATATAACAATAGATTAATTTTTATATGATATTTATTATATTATTATTCTTATAGAATTATGATATCACATATTCCTTCTTAATTTCCATTCCATGGGAATATGATAACATTGTTCATGTGTACGACAAACTACTGCCTTGTGAAACGATGTGATTTGTTCACAATTTATATGGAAGGTAATAAAGATATATTTAATGAATATATGTGATATATATGGAAAAAAAATTATTATATAATGGTAATATATTATTTATCTTTATTTCTTTTAACCCATTGATATAATGGAAACAACGTTCATGCGTGCATACAACATATAGTCTCCATGAACAATGTATTTCATTTTCTATCTCAAACTTTTATAAATTTATATAAATACTTATATAATGAATATATATGATATTTATATATTTTTTAACATTATGTATATTATGTATCTATGATCAAAGTAATAGTATTGGAATAAAAAAATAAAAACGTACACAAAAAACAAAACTGTTATTACCCGAAACGTCATTTTAATAAGGAATTGTTGATAAATGGGTAATAAAAGATCATAAGTAAATCATATATGGTATGATACCAATTATTATAGTTTTTAAATATTTTTATAATAAAATTATATTTATTATAAATGTGTTTCAAATGTGTTTGAAGGAAGGTGAGACTTAATGTAAGGGATTTCCGTTTCACTTTTATTTTCTATGAGACACAAGACATATTCATCACATGATTCCTTTATGTGGTGTATATACTGAACATGAATGTATTTTTTTGATTCTTATATGTAAAATTATATATATTTACATATGAATTTTTTTATATCTCTTTCATGATATTTATGTTTCAAAAGTTACCAAAGCGGTAAGAGATTTTTGTCTCAAATTGGCATCTTGGGGACCTAAATTATGTTATGCACCTATCTTATTATATGAGGTATATATAATTCCCCTTTAACATGTTATGTTATGAATATAATTATTTTCATGATATTATATGTTTCATTTAATATTATTCTTTAATGAGGGTTATGATTCAATGTTACCAATGTGGTAAGAGTTTTATGTTATAATCTCATCGTTTATCGGGACAGTTTATGATTATTCTTCCAATAATGAAGTCTCAAGATATATTTATGAAGAAATTTATGATTTTTTCTCCTATATTTATATCATTAGAATACATGTTTTACCTTTATTCTCTACTCATTATGTATGCAATTGTTCAAAAAAATGTTTTTAAGAAAAATCATTGTTATTTCTCTTTTTGGTCAAAAACCATTTTTCTTCCAAAACCACGTTTTCTAAAAATGGTTTCAATTTTTTTTAAAAATTATTAAAATGATTTATTAAAGAAAGTTTTAGATATGTTTTATTTATTTTAAAGGCTGGGCTAGAAGCCTCATTTTATTATTAAAGCAAGGACCACTTTTTTTTCTGGGTAGAGGGAGACCCATTATATAGCCCAAAGGCCCAAGGCAAAGTGGCCAGAATACAAGGATTGAATGCCCATTTTGACCCAAAGGGCCCTTTGGTGAATAATAATTCTATAGTATTTGGGATATTTCATTACTTTCCATAGTACCACCACTGCTACAGTTCCTGATACAATGTCTTCGTCGCTACAGTGTCACCGCTGCTACAGTCCCACCACTACTATAGTATTTCTATAGTGCCCTTGTTATAGTCTTCTATAGTACCTTAGGAAATTATTCCTTTCCCAGATTCAATCCTAGGTCTTCTGGATACTAAGCATGAGCCTGTACCACTTGGGTAATGGCTCATTGGAATTACCCATGTTTGAATTATTTAAATATGTTTTGAAAGGAATATTCATATCATTTTAAAAATAATTCCTATTTAGATTTTACCAAAAATATGAAAGGAATATTTTTTTAATGTGCATGGCATGAACAAGATCTCTTCTATCATGACCATTATTTTATTTGAAGATTTATTTATAAGTTTTCAAGGTTATTTTAAAAGGAATGGATTTTTATTTTTTAAGAATTGTTTTTTAAAATAGGAAATGATATTTTCCTCAAGAAATTCTTTGAATGATTTTTAAAGCTTCATAGATAAGTTTCAAATTTTATTTTAAAAGAAAATTATTTCAAAAAATAATAATAATGTATTTTTAGTTTTAAAAAGTGGTTTCATATGGAAAGTTATTTTCCTCAAGAAATATTCCATGTTTTTTTTCAAAATCATTTTCCATCTAAGATGACATCCTTTGATGTTATATATGCTTTATTGGGGATAAGATTGAATGATTCCATACTTATTTTTTATTTGGATAGTTAATTGTTATATTGATTAAATGCTTATTAAACCCATTTATTTTTCTTGGTTTATGCTGTGGGGATTTGATTAAATGTTTATGAAACCCATTTTATTTTCACGGGTTATGATGTGATGATATGATGAATGTTTTATAATATTGTGGCAAACATAAGTATTATTTTCATTATTATATGGGTGGGACCTATATATACCTCCAATGAATCAGGTAAATATTTATATCTCATGAGATAAAAATGGGAAACACATTCATGGGCTTCATCCACTATGAGAATTAGTTGTGTTCTGATCCACTATAGGAACAAGTACGTCCTGATCCACAATGGTAAAATATTAAGGTGTCCCGATACCCTATGTTGATATTCTTGGTAGTTAGTCATGAAATATGAAATATGAAATATTTTGAATATTTATGTTGGTTATACACTTTTATGACATGAGATTATGGTTCATGATTGACTTATGATGGTTTCTCACACTTATGGGCCATGTTTTCATAAATGATGAAGTTTTATGCCATGAATCATGTTTATGATCTATGATAGGTTGGTTATGAACTTCATAAGTTATGTTCATGATCAAATACTCTTATTAGTATCTCATAATTTAATATTATCATATATTGATATCTCTTATGTTTACCTTTAATGAGTTTCCTAGATCACGCTTTATTATGTTTCCTTCCCCAGGTTATGAAGAAAGCTTTAGGTAGTGTATTCCTAAGAGAAGTACTATGCGATAAGATATTTTTGGGTGGTTTTGAATATATTTCATGAAATAAGAATATTTTTTTTCTAGTCTCTAAATAAAATAAAATATTATGGTTCTCAGGCATGTATTTATTAAATTTATTGAATATTCATATAAAATGATGTGATATTTATGTATAAAAATCCTAGATCACTATACATTTTCCCCAATATAATATATGATGATATTTATATGTGGGGAATAATTTACACAAATAGTATATGATATTATAGATAGATTACAGGATAGGATATGTATCCCCCCAATGGTTATGTAACATGCTCAGAGATATCTGGTACTAGATAATATAGGTATGGTCAATCTTGGGTTTCACATTATAACATGAGGTTCAATGATGATTTATTTATCATGCTTACATTTTTTATTTTCCAAAACATATCACATGTACATACATGGTTTTAATTGGTTATGTTAGGAAAATAATTGGGGGTTTCCTTCTAAGATTTATTTCTTACCCCTACATGGGTACTCTAGTGTGTGTGTAGATTTTATGTCTTCTTTTAGGTTGAGAATAATATGTGCAGTGGATCAAGATGAGGCAAATAGATTGGTATTTGGAGACTATGATTAAAGTGAGGCTCAAGAATAGAAGTAAAGCCTATTTTAAATTTTATTTCCTTTATTTATTTTATATATCTGATCAGCCTAATGGTGTATATGACTACATGACTACACATTAATTTTTTATAACAAGGATATGTTTTATTCCTTCCACATAATTTTAATATTTACGATTGATTTTTTTGGTTATTTTTTTTAATGTTATATGACTTTGATATGAGGGTATATTCACCCCATTGTATCACCTTATAATCTTATTGCTAGCTGGAAACCTTTAAAATACATGGATTTATATTTGAGGTCATATAGTGAGCCGATATGGTTACTATAGAGTGTCAAAGGTTGAGGATGTTACAAAGTGGTATTAGAATTTATTTTATTTGTCTTACTAATTAGGGTATTATAGATAGGGAATGGTTATGTGTTAGTGTTTGTGATAGACCATGAACAAGTGTATCATGAACATCTATTTCAGTGGGAAGTCCTAGTTACTAAGGCGATGAGATTTTTGTTCTTGGTTTTTATAGGTATTATTGAGATATTTATTCAAGTATGACATTTTTATTTGAGATTATTATTTTTATATTTTGTCTCTTGTACTATAATTGAAATATAAATTTGTACATGCATTATTTTAAGCATGTAGGATTCACATGACATTCATGTTCTTGTGTGACAAATTTCATTGAATAACAAATTTTCATCTATTTAAAGTATCAATAAATAATTATATGGTGTTTTCTTATATAACTTGTTGGTGGACTTAGAATTAACTAAACCATGACATTTTTTCTATAATGAAAGGTCATATGGATCCTATAGTGATATATTTATTGGGGTATGGATATAAATTCCCTCCATGCATGAGATGTATAGTGAACCTTGGTGGGTTAGTGGAGGCATTTGATGCATTGGTGATGAACCCATTATATGTGATTTTGATGCTGGTTCAATTACTTAAATTATCAATAACAAGCTACATGGTGTTTTACCATATATTTTCATAGTGTAGTTATACTTAACCAAACCATATGACTATGATTTTTAATGCACATCATCATAATATGATGTTGTTATATGTGCATGGATGTGACTTAATCCTACTAGGGATAGTCTGGTATATACATACATGATGAGGATATGTGACCAGGGAGTATGAGGTTGACTTGGAATGTAATGTATGATATGTATATGTAAGAACCCTAAAGTGTATTTTTTTTTCTTATGAGGGACTTATGATATTTGATATAGGAGCACAAATGTATCTCCCTGAGATGTGACATATGTGAGGTATGGTTTATGGGCTAAGTGGGAGATCTTATTTCTTTTAATATGTGACTCATGATATTAGTGAGTTGAGTACTATGATTGGGTATCAGGGTGTTTTGCTATTATTGTTTAAATGAATTGTGATATATGAGTGTAGATCAATAAATGAGTTATCCCTGAATTGAGAATTACATTAGATTCAGGAAGAATGAATAAATTATTTTTTTTAGAGATTGATGTGTTGAAATTTCTATATGATATTTGTTATCATTATTTATATTCCTTGGGCATCATGATATGTATAACCTAAGAGAGTTGAGGAAAGGAATGTGGGATCCCTTGTACTTTTGGAGTGCTTTTGGTTTTGAGGCTAGATTTTAAGGAAATGATTAGTTAGATGCTTGGATTTTTTTATTTTAGGTGTATTTTACTATGAGGTAGTGGATAATGATTCTAGATAGTTGGATTGATACTGGGTTGAGCATGGGTAGATGGTTGGTGACATTGGAATGATGCTCGAGTTTTGGGTGATCATGTGATTAGACATGACACTAGCGAGATGCCTCAAGATTGTGGGGAAGGGAGCCTGTGGATGCATCTAGTAATATGAGATTGACATGATATAGGTAATGGTTAGTTTTTTAGGCATTAGAGTCTATAATTTATAGTGTTCAACACATGGCAGTATGATTGGAGTTGTGTGAATGAGTGATACCAGATCATATTCCTATTATATTCAGATGATATCAAGATTGATATTGGATAAGAAACCATAAGATAATTCTAGAGGTTCCCACTTCCTTATGATAAAGAGAGTAAGTTTTAACATGGATTTTGGTAAAGTAATTCATACATGAGGGAAATTGTGTGCATGGAATGTGTGGTTCCCATTTGGATTGTGGATTGGTGAGAATCCATGTGTGGGTAGAGGACCGATGGGTTTTATTAGATGCTTATGGGAATGGTGGAATGAGTATTTTAATAGAATTAGAGGTGTCACTTTGTGGTGAGGGAAGACACAATAAATTGATCGAAGTGTAGTGGAACATTTGATCCAATATTGGTACTTAACCATAGTATCAGGGGTTTTCAATAATTAATGAGTGTGGCTCGAGAGGAGTGAAACATGTATAATATTGGAATCTATTAGGCATTGTGCTTGAGGAGTGATATAAGTAAGGCCATATGTTGGGGAATTCACCATATACTATTGGATGGTGTGATCGTCATCTTGGATGGAATTTTAGTGTATATTAAGGGTGAAGTTCATGGTATCTAGTAATGGGTAATGATCGATGCTTTTTTCTTGAGATTGGGTTCAGTGAAGTGTAAATCACACCAAGTATATTAATAGACCATTGGATGCATGTCTTAGGTTGGTGGTTTCTATGGTGGTAAACACCAAGGATCAAAATTTACCTTTGTGAGAATAAACATATAGTGTGGAGTATCATAGGCTTGGGTATGAATCAGATAATGACATATTATTGTATCAGGGTAGCCAAGTGTGGTTGATCACTATCTCAATGTTTTTAATGTTAACCAGTGGTTAAATCAACTCTTGATGGGTAGTTATTGGAACCAAGGTGATCTAGTTTGGAGTTTTGTTGTTGTATTTATTGTTTATAGATGATAAGTTTCAATTGATTAATTATCTTATGAAAATTTGGTGATGAAAATTAATTCTTGTAGTAGTTATTAAAGGTTTTAAAGAAAAGGTAATAGCTAAAAAAATGTTAGGAAGATCATAACTTTATTAGAGGAAGTCTAAGATTGATTTTGAGGCAAACTCTAGAGTTTCATGATAGTAAAAGTATTTTAATACTAGTAAAGGTGTGTTCATTCTAGAAAAGTGGCTTAATTCAAGTTAGGAATTGTGTTAGTCTATAGTTTTTCATCTTTATGGTTGTATGAATGTCATTTGATCACAAGTCAGGAGATTTGTACAAGTCAAAGGAACCACAAAAATAGAGTTTTGTGAACTACACAATGAAAAAGTAAGAGCACACCGGGTTACATGAAGATTATTATTTTCCCATAATTAATAGACAACACCCTTCATTAAGAACCAAAAAAGATTAATAGAAGGATAAGAGTATCTCTCTTTGTGTAAGGATCACTTTAGAGAATATACTTACATGAACTAAAATTGATAGAAATATCTGGTGAAAGGAAATTGATGATGAAAGTTTCAAGAATGACGTTTCATCAAACCTACTTTTGAAAAAGGAGTATGTGTGAAGTAAGTTCACTGAATAAGGTATAGTTAAGTTAGTTTCATGATGTTTACTTGGGAGAACTCACCTTAGTTAAGGGATTTGTATAAAGGGATTGATATTAAAGAAAAGAATAAACATAAAATATGTGATTTGTTAAAGGATTCTTTTAAATATATTGATAATCTCAAAGAAAATATATATCAACTATATAAGGAGTTATAAGATTAGTTAAATAGTCATGAAAACTCAAAATAAGTAGTTGAATTTGAAATTGATATCTAATAACATGCTAAAATTGTTGATGATCTTAATTCTAGTCTAGAGGAAAAAATAAAGTAATTTTGAGATCTTAAAGAATAAGTGGTTACCTTTAGATGTAAATTTGAATTAGAAATAAAATCTAGTAAGATTTATAGTGGATTCTCATCCCACATGACTGGAAATATGAACCTGATGAAAAATGTTAATGGATGAGTTAATGAAATAGTGTGTTTTGAAAACATTATATCTTTGAAGATAAATGGAAGTGGTAATACATGATTGTAAGTGGATGAGTTGAACAAGACTAAAGTGTTGTATATTGATGTCTTACGACAAAACCTCTCTATTATGAGTCAACTATTTGACTATGTACTTGAGGTTACAATTAAATAGAAGGTATTTTTAATCTAATTCAAGGAGAAGAACTCTCCTATGAGAGGTTGGAGGATAAAAGGTAATATAAAATAGGTGGATAGTAAAGAAAACATTTGTCTCCTGATAGGAGAAGAGGAGAATGTCCTGTGGTATTATAAGAATATCCACATACAACAAAAAAGAATGGATAACCTATCTAGGTTAAAATATGTAGTGGATATTCTAAATCTGAGTCAAGATCACAAAAAGAAATGTGATGCATTTATGTGTGTAAAAATGGTATCAAATCTATTTTAGTAGGAGATGAAAAGGGTCTCTAATTTAATTAATATGGTACCTAAATATATGTGTGGTCTAATGAATTAGTTAGGTACATGTGGATGGAGAAATTACACCCTCTTTATTGATGATTATAATAGAATGGCCAGTGTTAGATTTATGCATAAAAAAAGGTATGTCATAATGTGCATGGAGAGGTATTGATGAGGAGTTGAAAATGATATTTTATGGAAAATCAAGATATTGTGATCCTACAATGGAAAAAAATTCATATCAATTGATTTTGAAAACTATCTCAAGGAAAATGAAATTAATAATGAGGTGTCTTTAGAAAATAATCCATAATAGAATGTAGTTATTGAATAAGAAAAATTAGTATTTTAATAATATTTCCAAAACATTGCTTATTAAAAGTGGAATCCATGAGATACATTGTAAAATATTTAGTGAGCATGAAAAAATTTTGTGGTTCTTAGCCTAGGGGAGGAGAGGGAACTATATAAAATGTGGAATGAAAGAAAACCTCAATAAAACATTTTTTGGTATTCATAAGTAGATGATACAATTGAAACAATAAATCAAATCAAGGATAATATGAAGATTAAGTAGAAGAGGGAGTATTTATAGGATACTCGATAATGATTAAGGCCAAGAAATGCTCCAATAAGAGGCTGGATAAAACTTTGGAGAGTTTTGAAATTAAAGTCATTGAGGAGAAATATGGAAATAATACTTGAAGTTAAAACATTTAAGAATTATTTGAAGAAGAGAATGAAAGTGATAAAAAACTATAGTTGTACAATGTTCCCTAAATGATGAATATTCTGAGGTTGAATCAGGAGAGGACATGATGTTGAAGAAATTCACCCTATGATTCTGAGGAGAAACATGGGAGTGGAAGTTGGCCAATAAAATATAATCGGGGATAAATTTTATCGTACAAAAACTTAAATAATGAAAAATGTTGAGAATAATAATCTACCATATATGGGAGGACCGATATCATATGAAGAAGAAACAAAATATGAATCATGTGTTTGATCCATAAATGAATAATTGGATCAAATAAAAAACTCCAACTTGAGAACTGCTAAAGAATCTTGAACATCACAATGTGTTCTGAATGAAATGAATATTTAAGAATAAATTTGATAATCATGAAAACATGATCCTAAATAAGGAATGTCTATTTTTTAAATTCTATGATCATATTGATGAATTCAATTTTGAATAAAATTTTCACTAGTATATTGAATTTAGTCGATCAAGGACTTCTTGTGTATGATGATTTGAAGAGGTTCCAATATCTATCAGATAGATGCTAAAAAAATATTCTGGAATGGTGTGACTTATGAGGAGATTTATATTTAATATCCAATGGGATTATTTAATATAAATTATGAAATAAAAGTATAAAGTTCCAATATGGACTTGTATGGTCTAAATATGGCACAACAATCATTGTATGCTTGACTCGATTCATACTTAAAGAAGATAAAATTAAAAAGGGGCAGTGTTGATCAGAATTTTTTGTGAAAACATATAAATAAGAATAGTTCATGGTGATGGTATATGTGGATGACTTCATATTTGGTGTTAATTAGGTAAAATTTTATGGAGAAAATTTCTAGTACGATGAGTTCAGAGTTTGAGATGTCTATGATTGGTGAGATTATGTTTTTTCTAGGACTAAAAGTTGTATAGAAAGAGAGATAAAAATTTTGATCTCAATATAAATATTCATGGGAGATTATAGATAATATAACATGCATGTTTTCAAACTAATTTCCACATCGATTGTGGTTTGAACTAAACTTGGGAAGCATGAAGATGAGATTTTTTAGATCCCACTATGTATAAGAGGATAATTATAAGCTTATTATATTTGATGGAAACTCGACCAAATACTATTTTTGAAACATTTTTAGCTAATAATTTTCAAATTAATATGAAGTAAATACATCTTGATATAGTTGAATGAATCATAGGTTATATTTAGGATACTATTTATTTTGTATTTCTCTTTAATATTGTTAAGAATCATGATTAATAAATATATCTTATTGCAGACTGGGTCATTGATGAAATGTTCTAAAAATCCAAAAGTGGGGGTGAATTATTCATTAGAAATAAATGTGTATTATGGTTAAGAAAAAAAGTAGAAGATCACTTTATTAATTATTATAGATGTAGAATACATTATTGTAACCAAATAATACACTCATATTATGAATATTAATAAATAGTTAGAAGATCTTGGTGAAGAAATAAAATTATATATTGTGAACTTATGTGATAACAAAAGTTTAATTTATCTCTTAAAGAATCCATTAGAATACTATAGTACCAAGAATACTAATATTAAGTATCACTTTATTAAATAAAATGCAGAGTAAGAAATGATCATAGTAGAGAATGTTTGAACTAATAAAAAAGTGGTTGATATCAATACCAAGCCATTGGCCACAATAACAGTTGTGACACAACATATGAACCTTGGTGTTAAACCAAATCCATTATCTTGAGGAGGTTAAAATATATCCCCTATCTCCATTTGAATCTAATGTTTTATAAGGTGTGTTTTATTATTGGTATGTTCTTTCATATTGGGTTTATTTTCACAGATAGATAATGACTATAGAGGTAAAATTCAATAGAGAACAATGGATAATGATTATGTCTCTTAACAAAGGGATTCAGTGAAAAGTGGTATAAATACTGATATTCTATCATCAAGGGGGTGTTCATGGTATTAAATTTGGGGGGTGATTCAATTAATAGGGAATAATGTTTGATTGAGCTAGAAGATAGGGGGAGTTTTTGGATAGAGGAATTTATCGAGGCATGGGATTAAATATTGAAATATTTTTTAATACACCAAGAAATGATCATGTAGACTTTGTGAGATGGATAAGATATTTTGTTTTTTTAGAAGAATTTAATTCGGTGTGTGGAATTTAATTTCACTTTGGATTTCTAACAAAACCAAATGGAGAGAATGTTGGAACCATAATGTTCCGTGATAGAGTTTTTATGTTTTATTTGTTGTTAATCCCTTTGTAGAGGACATGGTTGTAGTAATTGTGTATCTTGTGAAAAAATAGTGTTGAAAAACAAGTCTTGTAGAATTAATTAAGGTTTAAAAAAAGGTAATTACTTGGAGGAAGTTTTTAATACCAAGAGTGTAATTTCTTAGAGTTTCTATGTATTATTTTTTGATATTATATGGATTATTTTTGAGACCAATCATTGATATGAAGTGAAATTACAAGGTTTGGTGTTCCCAAAATAAATGTCTAAAATATATTAAATATATTAAATAACACGTGCACACAATTTTCCTAAAAAAGTGGAATAAATTCCAAAAGGGTTCATGGATTAGAAATTCAAGGTCACTGTTGATTTTGGAATGTGAGGTTTTCCTTAGACGCGACTTTACATTAGTCGGTGCAAGTCATTTGTTGAAAA
This sequence comes from Viscum album, assembly GCA_963277665.1. Lineage (NCBI taxonomy): Eukaryota > Viridiplantae > Streptophyta > Magnoliopsida > Santalales > Viscaceae > Viscum > Viscum album. Next base: position 490,444 of record CAUJRU010000326.1, on the reverse strand, counting down.
TCCATCATGGGTGTGGAAATGAATAAAATAATTAGATAAATTATTTGATTTCATTTTTATTTATGCAGTGATGAAAAATATTTAAAAATATTGTTATGTCATAATTCTAGGGTTATCCTGATAACCTTAAACATATTTGAGAGACTTTGGAGAGACCATTGGAGAATTCTCTGGAGAAAATGATGATGACATCATGTATCAATGATTGACATGCATCAGATTTGAGGGATCTCTCCAATGAACACGATGTAGCTTCATTATTCATTATCAATTGATCCAAATCAAGGCATGGAATGTGTTTTGATTTTTTTATTACCTATACATTAATTCTATGATGACCATGAACCAATCAATAAAGATATTGATCTGTGGTTCGATTGTCATGTAGGATGGGATTATTTGCAAGATTTTAATAGGAGACTAATATTTGTGATTTGACTATTTTGATTATTGGTATAATAGTGACGAATCAAGATAAACATGAAAATCAATCAAGGTTCATTCTTCCAATATGTTTTTTTCTTTTCTCCCCCCATTCATTGTTCATCGTGGGCATTCTTTTTTTGGACCACATCTTGAAAAATTCTGATCAATCGATTGTTTCAAACCTTTTTCTTGGTGTAATGATATGATATCATATATTTGGGATTGTAATGACCCGATGGAGGTGCGATGATGAAGATTTAGTGATTCAGATGATGGAGGATACCTAATTTCACATTCTTTGGTGTTCTTCAGTACACAACGAAGAATAAAGATTTGATTTGTTTTTTGAGAAGATCTGATGGAGGGACCTGTTGTTTATTGGTGATGACTTTCAGAAAAGTTGGGATCTTCAATCTTGTGGAGAAACAATTACCGCATTAGAGGTGCTATAAGGAATGGGAAGTAGATCTAGGATTTTGGAAAATCCCACACTACACGGTGTGTAAGTCAGATCTACACACTGTGTGGGTCACCATTTTAGTAGTTAGGGTTTTAGGAGAAAGTTATGTATCACACAACATGTGACCCCTGTCACATGACATGTGGTCTCTCTCGAGTGTCTCGACATGTATTTTGGGAAGTACACATGCATAAGGTGAAGTACACGGGTTGGAGCATGTCGTGTACTCCCCACACAAACATGGGTGAGACAATGTACACGGGATAAGTCATATACTGGTATGCAGGAGGACATACATGGGATGTATCCATGTACTGACACATGGGTAGAGTACATAGGATGCCTAAATGATGTGTACTACTACACAGACATGGCTTGATGACACATGTTGTTTACATGGGTAGGACCTGGGGTCAAGGGACACGATGTGTGAACCCTACTACACACCGTGTACTCTTTTATACTTGTCTTAGAGTCATTGTCCTCCATATATTGGACAAGTTTCATGAGGGTTTGTTTACTTAATCCTTTCCCTTAATATTGGTATGAAATATTCTCCTACTCCTAGGACTACAATACCTTCATCCGAGCGTATTTGATAGATTCATTGAAATCCCTCTGAGTGGCCCTAATTGAGATCCTCTATTCATCTTCATTCCCTATGTGGAGTTCTTGGTATCATCGTGACCAATAATACACGATCATCAATCCTATACTTAGTGGTTTAGTCCATATTTAGTTGTTGGTAGCACCCCATGGACTTGTAATTGATCCTCATCTATGTATCATATTCTCTTTAGACTATCAGCATGTTCTTCCCATAACGAGACCTGATCAACAGTACCTCTCAGATGAACATCATCAGTTTTATCATACTCAGGAGTGTGTTCTCTCAGATCAGTGCTTTGTGGAATCTTTGAGCTGGAATACTAGGTTGGTATACTATGGTTGTGACTTACCTCTAGACGGTGTTTCTTTGTTGAGTATATTGGGTTATTCTTATTATATGAGTTATAGACATATACCTATGTAGAACTGACTGTATTTCCTTTGTTATATGCTCTGTGGTTTCGGGGTGTCCTACTAAGTATTATTATAATGACCCCTGCACAAGATTTTCCCACATGTGTCGTGTCTTGTGAAAAGGATCAACCTTTTTATAGAGTCCTATGTGGAATGGGACCATATGGTGCTTAGTGATACCAGACAGACCATGGTGTGTTCCTGCAGCTTTCTAATTGCATTCTCAGTACTTACTTTCAGGTTGGATGTGTGTTATAGACTATTTGTCGTCATCTTTTATTTGTCCCTTGTTTAATTTATTTAACTTTATTTCAACTTTGGTTATGATACTAGATGTATTCATTCATGGTTGTTTAGTTTTGTTTGAAATTTAAGCATTTTATAGGCTTGGAAATGTGTGCATATGTGAAGTTACTTAGGCTAAGAACTCCCATTTTGGTGATATGCCTACTCGATACTAGTCACCAACCCCTTGTCTTTTAGAGGCAGGATTTTGGAGTCGCATAATGATACCCACTGGTACGAGTCATTAAAGAGTGGTATCAGAGTGGGTCAAATCTAATTTAGGACTAGGAGTCTATGAGATTGGTTTGGGGAAACAATTTTAAGTGTTTTGAGTTTGGATTTTAGGATAGGGACTCCAATGTTGGTGAGAAGGCTAATGTATCCATACACCAGGACTCTAATAACCTAATTTTTGACTCAGTACATGAGAACATTGGTTTTAGGGAAAAACAATGGTACATGCATCTATAATAATGAGTTTTTTTCTATACCCTTCTTGAGTAATCCCTCCAGATATAATCATTGACCGTGGTACATATGGTTTGTTTCCGGATTCCTCCATGATGTATTATAGTTAGGATTCTACATGATAATCATGAGGATGACCCCATCAGTGATGGGGCATCGATACAAGGACCATTTCTTGAGATGTTACCTCTAGGTGGTGAATTATCCATACCACCCATACAACAGCACGTGGTACCTGCAGTACCAACATATAAGGTGTGCAGGTTGAGCGTACTTTATGAGTTTCAATGTTAGAGACCCCTCTGGTTTCAAGGTGATCCTGGCCCATAGTCGGATAAGGAATGGATTGGGGCAGTGACCCATGTTTTCTATCTTGTCAGGACTGTAACACCCCAGGTAAATAAAGAATATGACATTTTCATATTTGTCCATATTTGTGAATAAAATATTAATATGACTTTAAAGGGGATGCTATGCTCGATGGCGTACCCAACACACAACAACGAGTTTCTTGGGAATCTTACGTTGCACTCTAATAAAATAATTTTAAATGGTAGTTAACATGTAGCCATTGTATTGGCGGGAATGGATAGAAATAACTAAGATATTATTATATATGTTTTTATATGTTTTTACATTTATCCAATAAAGGATAGAGGCTTAAAATACGGAAAGAATTCAATTTTAGGCGTATATGCCCTAGTTTTTACTAAAGGTTCACTTATCACCTTTTGATGTTGAACCATAATTAAATATAGTTTTGTTCACTCTTAAACATTATTTTGGACCAAATAAAACTCTTACTAATAATCGGGACATCAAATTTTACTTTGTGTAATTTTTGGTATCTTTCCGATAAGGTTCATTTTTTTTAATGAATAGTGTAAAATGTTGTATTTTAGTTCAAAACCACTTTTTAATCTAATTTATTTATATGATTAGATAATATTTTGAATTGTTTTTAAAGTGAAATTTGAAAATATTTTTACCATTAAATCCAATAGTGGTCGTTGGAATTAATTTCACTTTGAAATCAGACTTAAACTAGTGTCAATCTTTTGATACTTATTGTTTTATGAAAACACGCTATTTGCGCTGACAGCGGGAATTAATTATTAAATTAATTAATGTGACTAATATGTTTTGAATTTTGTAAAATGGACTTCATTTTTGAATTCGGAATATCAATTATAGCTTAGGGTGAATTTTTGGGATTTTTCTGAAAAACTTCAATTTTTGATGAATAGTGAAACCACTAAGTGGTAATCAAGCAAACTGATTTTTTCAGTTAAATGAAATTTTACCACTGATGTGTATTGAATTTTGAAAATCCGACATACATGGTTGTCATTAAGAAGTAAAATGTGGTTCAATGAGATTATAATAATTTTTTGGTGAATAGTAACTCATTAAGTTCTTAATCGCGATTAGTGGTAATTAGGGTAGTTTAAGGTATAAATAATGCTTTAATAATATAAAATGACCTAGAAACATGTCCCAACCTTATTGGTTGTGTCATGACCGACCAAGAAAAGCAATGGGTCAACTTGGGGACCCCATGGATCCACTTTGGTTGGGAAATGACATAAATAACATTTTATTTAATGTAAAAGAAAAATTGACACAAACATGATATGTTTTACTAAAACAATTTTTAAGTGGGGTTACACAAGTCCAAATTTTGTTTATAAATAGTCATTGGAAAGATAAAAAGATTTCCTACATCATAGTATTTCTTTTATAATTTTTAGACATTAAATAAATTAAATTATTTATGACATAATAATGATTTAACGATGACATCATTATTTGACGATTTAAATAAAATGGAAAGATAATGTAAAATCTATGAACTACACATGGCCAAAACTTATTGGATGACTTGATTTCGAAGCCTTATCACCTTATCCACGACCTATATCAATGTGGGACCTTTTAAAACCGAAATACATTTTCAAATAAAGTAATATTTCTTACTTTCCAAAAGTGCCCCTCCTCTCCTCTTATAAAAGGCCCCCACCTCTACCTCTTTTCACACACTCATCAAGCCTTTGGCTCGGCCAACCCCTGCCCATTTACTCTCTCCACATCCCTCTCCTCATCCTAGAGGATTCCCTTTGGGAAGAATCCTTTCAAAGGAAGCCTTTAGGCTCAAATCAAAAGGAGTTACACTTTTAAAGGTAATTCTTTCTCTCATGTTCATTTGTTTTATTTTGCTTCTCCAACCCCCTAAACTCTTTTTATTTATTTCTTTTGTAACAACACCAGTATCTTCAATATACTAGGATGTTGTTATAAGATTTATTCTAGCTACACTCTCACACAACTACATCAAATGGTTAAAGAACATACGGTTTCCGTGGATGGCGAAATTCTGCCTCCCGAAACGATGATTGTTCAATACTCATTTAACACCTTCAAAGGTGGCCATTATTATGTCACTATTTTTATATATGATATATAATATGTTTATGTTTTACTTATGCTTCTGTATTTTTCATTTGTGTCATACCTTTATGGCTTCCATTATGGGTATACGCAATATCTTCATTTTAGGAAGTGCGGACTACCGCCCCCTCAAAGTGATTTGATTCGTTAAAAACCATATGTGGGATGTATAAAGGATGGAACTATGATATTATATATGATAGTATACTGTAATTATAATATACCTTTATATCATTATGATTCCATTCTATAAACAATGAAATAGAAATGGAAGTAGCGTTCATGCGTACGTACGGCTTACCGTCTCCATGAACGGTGCATTTCATTTCTTACCTCTAAATGATTATGTAATGTTATAAATGCATGCATGTACTGGATATATATGACATATATGATATCTACATCATGAATACAATTCTGTTTATAATAAACATTTGGCCACACGAACAACATGTAATTGTAAGAAGTCCACTTTCGACTTAAGAACCAAATATCGGCAAAACAAATATTATTAACTTAAATGACTACATTATGTTTATGACATGGTAATAAGTGGTATAAAAGGAATAATGAACTTGAAAAAGGTTCTTAAGGAAGTAGAAATTAACTCAAGTTTATTATTCATGAGATTAAAGAACGATCAAGTCAAGTCGGACCCGAGGTAAGGGATCCTACACCTCTCTTTCTTTTTAAGTACACTCTTTTATGTCATTCCTTTTAAGCTCATATTTCTTATGATTGGGATGTTCTTTTATATTAATCCTACTGTACTTATTATTTTCATATGATTATAGACCCTATTTCCTCTCATCAATCCATTTTGGAAGTTTTGAGTGGCGCCGTTAGGCTGCCGAATTTTCGTAAGGGATTTTTCATCTCACTTTTATTCCCGTGAGATTTATGCTACATTTTCCACAAATTCCATTGAGTGGTGTATGTACTGACCATTATTCTACTCTTTGTGTAATATACTTTCGTTTATGAGTATTTACATCAATGATCTATTGTCCTTCTTTCATGGGGTGTATGTTTTGAAAGATACCCAAGTCGGTAAGGGAACCTTTCGCCCTCCCCTTTTTTAAAAGACTTCTTTTGTTGGGTCTTTTAATTTACATATTGTTATGTTGGGATATGTTCTCATATATCCTTATTGATGTAAATTTTATGTCCAAGTTATGAGATACACTATTTATCTCTCATCAACTCATTTTGATGTGATGCCGTTAGGCTGTCAAGGGAACTTTTTAACCCAATTTCGATTTCTTTGGGTTCAACATGTAGTCATTGAATATGTCATCTATTGAATATGTGTGAATGACATTTTATTGTTTTACACTTAATATCCACTTATATTGGGTGTATTTATATTTGTCACACATATTTTTGAGATTTATTTGTCCTTAATTTAAGGATACCTTCTTTATAAGGTATTTCATCACATTTGACATTTCTATTGAGGGTTCATTGTTGTTATGCACCAATTCACTCTTATATGGTGTATATACTGTCCTTTGGAGTATTATATCATGAATCCATTTATTCTCATGATACTATAAAGTTCTTGATAAATGTTATTCCTCAATTGTTGTATTCAAGTGTCTCTAATTTTGGTAAAACCCCTTTAACCAAAATATCGTTTTAAATATTTTAATTATTTGTTCTTGTTAATATCCATGTTTTCAAAATGGTTTTAAGGATTTATTTATATGGATATTAATGGTTTAAAATTTTAAGCTTCAAGGTGGTATGGGACACTTTGATTCAAAAATCTCTTTATTAAATGTTTTAAATGGTTTTGGAAATGGTTTCTTTTTGTATGGATTCATTATTTCAAAATACTAAAATGTTATATTGTGATTGAAATGTGGAAATGTTTTGTTTCCTTTATGCATGTTTTATGTGATACGTTTATGTTATGGTTCTTGGTAATTGTTATGAAAACGGGTGGTTCCGTGATAAACTAAGGGCGGGTGAGCCCGTTATAGCTCTCCAATGCATTGGGTAACGCGAAGGAGTGAAACGTTAAGGTTTCTCCGAAGAGATTTAGGGAATATACTGTGATGGGTATTCCAAACGTAACCAAGAGGGTTACTCCCTACGTAAGAATGTTATGAATGCCTCAAGTTACCTTTATGTCTTATGTTTTCTATGATTTATTCATGATTTGATATGCCTATGTTTTATGGGTAAAGTATGAACTCATTCTTATGTATATGTGTACCCATGTTTCCTTTCCATATTTTTCTATCCCTTACTGAGCTTTTTGTGCTCATCCCAAGTTTTTGAAATGTTTTTCACAGGTCAAGGGAAAGGTACATGATGTGATGATAGTGTCAAAGATGTGTCAAGAAAGAATCCGTGTTATATTTTAAATATGTTTCTGTTGATGGGAAGAATGAATACTGTCTTTTATGTAACCACTTTGTTTAAATGTGGAATGTAATGCAAGTTTCATGATCTAATTCTCTAAAACTCTAAACCTGAAAAGATCCTCAATGTGTAATCTTGTAATAACTCAAGATTAAGTAAGGTTTAAGGCTGGGGCCTTATAGTTGGTATCAGAGGTCGGTTTAGATAACTTTAGAGGTTAGGGTATTCTTTAAGCATAAGTGACATTACCATAATGGTTAGGATTTCATAAAGAGTCCTAGTTTTATATAAAGTGAATGAGTAAGTGTATCTTAGTGTTTACCTTCCTCATTAGTACATGATGGTTTTGTTGATATACTCACACTGACCTTTTTGGTTTTAGTAAATGGCTGGATCTAGTAGGCACCAAAGTAACAGTGGATGTGAAGGAAACTGTGACAGCTTTTTGAGCAAGCAACTGAATGATATGGGAGATGCAATGAGAACTCTTCTGATTATCCTCAACCAACTATCTGGAGTCATGATTGACCACCTAAACCTTGGAGTTTTCTCTAAGGCATCATATATGCAAGAAACAAATCCCTACGGAAGTACAGGAAATAATCATAAAGGTATGTGTGTTCAAAAACCTATGTGTCAAAGATGTGGAAAGAAACACCTAGGAAAATGTTTCAAAGGGACAGAAATATGCTATAGATGTGGAAATGAAGGTCATAAATCAAGAACCTGTCATGGAAAAAGGAAGCATCCAGTTGACTCGAGGAAAGGGAAAGAAGTTCTTTCTGAGGGATCAATTGAATGTTTTAAATGTGGTGTGCATGGTCATTATGCAAACACATGTCCTATGAAGAAGTTTCGTGAATGGGGTCACCAAGAGCGTACCAATATTCGTTTACCAATACCTAATGCCATTCCGATTGAGGATGAAGAAACTGACAATGACCAATCAAAGGTATGTACTATTTCATGACTATTGTTTTCTTATTTTGGAATCTTAGGATATGATTCATGATTTTGTTTGTAGGAAAGAGGTATTTCGGAATAAGTTGGAAAGGAATGGATAATGGATCATGAAGAATGTTGAATGAGTAAGATGTCAACATATAAGGGCTTCAAGAGTTAGGGTGAAATTCTTAAGAGTATTAAGTCTCTTTTGATGATGGGGTTACATTAGAAGACTTTTTATATTATATGTAACCCTGATGTTCAATATAGGCAAATTTTATTCAAGTAATAGTTATCTTTTCTTTTGTGGACATAGTTATAAATAACCATTTGGGTTTATATGATCCTTACTTTTGAGGTAATTATGGGTTACCATATGTTATGATTGAAGTGAAAGGCATGAGATAAAATTGAGGTTAAATTATGTTATGGTTATTTTTGATGATTTTATCCCTTTTGGGTAATGATTTTAGAATTATATAGTTTTGAAAAAAGGACAACACGCAGACCGTGTGACTACCCGTCGCATCGGACAAAGCTGCGGGAATCGAACCCACAACCAAAGTGCGACTGTTATTTATCGCCTACCACTGGACTACGTGAAGTCCCTGGTTAGTTTGACTGATTCTTTTCAGTTATATGATTTTATGAATTAAGAGTAAGTTGATTTTGGGTTATTTATGAAAATGATTAACCTATCATGGAGGATATGTGATTAGGATAATTACTTTTCAATGTGAGACTTTAGAAGCAACTGATGTTGTTTGGAGATAAATGTTACGATTTAACTTGGAAGACTATGTGACTAAATCCTTCAAATATTTGGGTTTCAATCTTATATTGGTTTACTTTGAAGAATTTTATGGACAAATTGTTTATCGGATGGTCCTCTTTGAACTTTGGGTTTTGTTGGACAAATTTTGGAGATTAAGAATAGATTTTCTTTTTATAAGGGGTTATCCTTTTCTAAATTATCTGATCTTGTACTAGCCTTTTTGGTTTTGGATTTGGTTAAAGTCTAAAGACATGGGAAGTATATAGTTCTATTTTGTGGATTAGGTGATTCTCTAGAAGTTGATTATAGTACTCTTAATGTGAACAAGTCTTCCTAAATACTCATCTTTTGGAGAAAATATGAGTTTGTGTAAGGAATCTAATAAAGGTTGAAAGTCAATATGATAAGTGATTATGTTTCCTTATGAATAAATTCCTCAATAAAAAGTAACGTAAAACAAAAATGTTGTCTATTAAATTTTCCTACTGGGGAATCGAATACCGTTTAACCCATCACAAGTTTGTGATTTTCTCGTGGTTAACTTTCTCCTAAACATGTTTTCTGTCACTTTCCATCAGAACATGACCCTTTGTTTTTTCCTCCATGTCCATATTTTCATACTTGGAATCCTAGTATGGGTTAACTCGGGTGACCTTTGTACTTATCTTTCTTTATTTGAAAGTGTTTGTTTTACCGACTTTTGTTCCGATGTGGGACTTTCAAGGATGTTTCCAAGAGCAATTTTAAAATTGCGAGGACGCAATTCCCAAAAGGGGGGAAGGATGTAACACCCCAGGTAAATAAATAATATGACATTTTCATATTTGTCCATATTTGTGAATAAAATATTAATATGACTTTAAAGGGGATGCTATGCTCGATGGCGTACCCAACACGCAACAACGAGTTTCTTGGGAATCTTACGTTGCACTCTAATAAAATAATTTTAAATGGTAGTTAACATGTAGCCATTTTATTGGCGGGAATGGATAGAAATAACTAAGATATGATTATATATGTTTTTATATGTTTTTACATTTATCCAATAAAGGATAGAGGCTTAAAATACGGAAAGAATTCAATTTTAGGCGTATATGCCCTAGTTTTCACTAAAGGTTCACTTATCACCTTTTGATATTGAACCATAATTAAATATAGTTTTGTTCACTCTTAAAAATTATTTTGGACCAAATAAAACTCTTACTAAGAATCGGGACATCAAATTTTACTTTGTGTAATTTTTGGTATCTTTCCGATAAGGTTCATTTTTTTTAATGAATAGTGTAAAATGTTGTATTTTAGTTCAAAACCACTTTTTAATCTAATTTATTTATATGATTAGATAATATTTTGAATTGTTTTTAAAGTGAAATTTGAAAATATTTTTACCATTAAATCCAATAGTGGTCGTTGGAATTAATTTCACTTTGAAATCAGACTTAAACTAGTGTCAATCTTTTGATACTTATTGTTTTATGAAAACACGCTATTTGCGCTGACAGCGGGAATTAATTATTAAATTAATTAATGTGACTAATATGTTTTTAATTTTGTAAAATGGACTTCATTTTTGAATTCGGAATATCAATTATAGCTTAGGGTGAATTTTTGGGATTTTTCTGAAAAACTTCAATTTTTGATGAATAGTGAAACCACTAAGTGGTAATCAAGCAAACTGATTTTTCAGTTAAATGAAATTTTACCACTGATGTGTATTGAATTTTGAAAATCCGACATACATGGTTGTCATTAAGAAGTAAAATGTGGTTCAATGAGATTATAATAATTTTTTGGTGAATAGTAACTCATTAAGTTCTTAATCGCGATTAGTTGTAATTAGGGTAGTTTAAGGTATAGATAATGCTTTAATAATATAAAATGACCTAGACACATGTCCCAACCTTATTGGTTGTGTCATGACCGACCAAGACAAGCCATGGGTCAACTTGGGGACCCCATGGATCCACTTTGGTTGGGAAATGACATAAATAACATTTTATTTAATGTATAAGAAAAATTGACACAAACATGATATGTTTTACTAAAACAATTTTTAAGTGGGGTTACACAAGTCCAAATTTTGTTTATAAATAGTCATTGGAAAGCTAAAAAGATTTCCTACATCATAGTATTTCTTTTATAATTTTTAGACATTAAATAAATTAAATTATTTATGACATAATAATGATTTAACGATGACATCATTATTTGACGATTTAAATAAAATGGAAAGATAATGTAAAATCTATGAACTACACATGGCCAAAACTTATTGGATGACTGGATTTCGAAGCCTTATCACCTTATCCACGACCTATATCAATGTGGGACCTTTTAAAACCGAAATAAATTTTCAAATAAAGTAATATTTCTTACTTTCCAAAAGTGCCCCTCCTCTCCTCTTATAAAAGGCCCCCACCTCTACCTCTTTTCACACACTCATCAAGCCTTTGGATCGGCCAAACCCTGCCCATTTACTCTCTCCACATCCCTCTCCTCATCCTAGAGGATTCCCTTTGGGAAGAATCCTTTCAAAGGAAGCCTTTAGGCTCAAATCAAAAGGAGTTACACTTTTAAAGGTAATTCTTTCTCTCATGTTCATTTGTTTTATTTTGCTTCTCCAACCCCCTAAACTCTTTTTATTTATTTCTTTTGTAACAACAAAAGTATCTTCAATATACTAGGATGTTGTTATAAGATTTATTCTAGCTAAACTCTCACACAACTACATCAAATGGTTAAAGAACATACGGTTTCCGTGGATGGCGAAATTCTGCCTCCCGAAACGATGATTGTTCAATACTCATTTAACACCTTCAAAGGTGGCCATTATTATGTCACTATTTTTATATATGATATATAATATGTTTATGTTTTACTTATGCTTCTGTATTTTTCATTTGTGTCATACCTTTATGGCTTCCATTATGGGTATACGCAATATCTTCATTTTAGGAAGTGCGGACTACCGCCCCCTCAAAGTGATTTGATTCGTTAAAAACCATATGTGGGATGTATAAAGGATGGAACTATGATATTATATATGATAGTATACTGTAATTATAATATACCTTTATATCATTATGATTCCATTCTATAAACAATGAAATAGAAATGGAAGTAGCGTTCATGCGTACGTACGGCTTACCGTCTCCATGAACGGTGCATTTCATTTCTTACCTCTAAATGATTATGTAATGTTATAAATGCATGCATGTACTGGATATATATGAAATATATGATATCTACATCATGAATACAATTCTGTTTATAATAAAAATTTGGCCACACGAACAACATGTAATTGTAAGAAGTCCACTTTCGACTTAAGAACCAAATATCGGCAAAACAAATATTATTAACTTAAATGACTACATTATGTTTATGACATGGTAATAAGTGGTATAAAAGGAATAATGAACTTGAAAAAAGTTTCTTAAGGAAGTATAAATTAACTCAAGTTTATTATTCATGAGATTAAAGAACGATCAAGTCAAGTCGGACCCGAGGTAAGGGATCCTACACCTCTCTTTCTTTTTAAGTACACTCTTTTATGTCATTCCTTTTAAGCTCATATTTCTTATGATTGGGATGTTCTTTTATATTAATCCTACTGTACTTATTATTTTCATATGATGAGAGACCCTATTTCCTCTCATCAATCCATTTTGGAAGTTTTGAGTGGCGCCGTTAGGCTGCCGAATTTTCGTAAGGGATTTTTCATCTCACTTTTATTCCCGTGAGATTTATGCTACATTTTCCACAAATTCCATTGAGTGGTGTATGTACTGACCATTATTCTACTCTTTGTGTAATATACTTTCATTTATGAGTATTTAAATCAATGATCTATTGTCCTTCTTTCATGGGGTGTATGTTTTGAAAGATACCCAAGTCGGTAAGGGAACCTTTCGCCCTCCCCTTTTTTAAAAGACTTCTTTTGTTGGGTCTTTTAATTTACATATTGTTATGTTAGGATATGTTCTCATATATCCTTATTGATGTAAATTTTATGTCCAAGTTATGAGATACACTATTTATCTCTCATCAACTCATTTTGATGTGATGCCGTTAGGCTGTCAAGGGAACTTTTTAACCCAATTTCGATTTCTTTGGGTTCAACATGTAGTCATTGAATATGTCATCTATTGAATATGTGTGAATGACATTTTATTGTTTTACACTTAATATCCACTTATATTGGGTGTATTTATATTTGTCACACATATTTTTGAGATTTATTTGTCCTTAATTTAAGGATACCTTCTTTATAAGGGATTTCATCACATTTGACATTTCTATTGAGGGTTCATTGTTGTTATGCACCAATTCACTCTTATATGGTGTATATACTGTCCTTTGGAGTATTATATCATGAATCCATTTATTCTCATGATACTATAAAGTTCTTGCTAAATGTTATTCCTCAATTGTTGTATTCAAGTGTCTCTAATTTTGGTAAAACCCCTTTAACCAAAATATCGTTTTAAATATTTTAATTATTTGTTCTTGTTAATATCCATGTTTTCAAAATGGTTTTAAGGATTTATTTATATGGATATTAATGGTTTAAAATTTTAAGCTTCAAGGTGGTATGGGACACTTTGATTCAAAAATATCTTTATTAAATGTTTTAAATGGTTTTGGAAATGGTTTCTTTTTGTATGGATTCATTATTTCAAAATACTAAAATGTTATATTGTGATTGAAATGTGGAAATGTTTTGTTTCCTTTATGCATGTTTTATGTGATACGTTTATGTTATGGTTCTTGGGAATTGTTATGAAAACGGGTGGTTCCGTGATAAACTAAGGGCGGGTGAGCCCGTTATAGCTCTCCAATGCATTGGGTAACGCGAAGGAGTGAAACGTTAAGGTTTCTCCGAAGAGATTTAGGGAATATACTGTGATGGGTATTCCAAACGTAACCAAGAGGGTTACTCCCTACGTAAGAATGTTATGAATGCCTCAAGTTACCTTTATGTCTTATGTTTTCTATGATTTATTCATGATTTGATATGCCTATGTTTTATGGGTAAAGTATGAACTCATTCTTATGTATATGTGTACCCATGTTTCCTTTCCATATTTTTCTATCCCTTACTGAGCTTTTTGTGCTCATCCCAAGTTTTTGAAATGTTTTTCACAGGTCAAGGGAAAGGTACATGATGTGATGATAGTGTCAAAGATGTGTCAAGAAAGAATCCGTGTTATATTTTAAATATGTTTCTGTTGATGGGAAGAATGAATACTGTCTTTTATGTAACCACTTTGTTTAAATGTGGAATGTAATGCAAGTTTCATGATCTAATTCTCTAAAACTCTAAACCTGAAAAGATCCTCAATGTGTAATCTTGTAATAACTCAAGATTAAGTAAGGTTTAAGGCTGGGGCCTTATAAGGACACTAGAAAATTAAATGGTGGTCCCAGTGGAAATCCTTCTATATGGATCAGTTGGTTAATGGTAAGGGTTAGTGACCAAATATTACAATGAGTTGAGTCTTTCATGGATATAGTTCAAGTGACTTTTCAGGGAGAAGTTCTCACAAGCTATGCCGAGGTATGTACGTATCTAGGAGCTTCTATAACTCCAGCAGTAAAACATGATAGTAGCTGAGCATTCATCAAGGTTTACCAACCTCTCCAAGTACTCAATGGATATGGTTTATGATCTATTATTCAGGGTTCATAAATTATAGTGAGGTATTTTTAGAGACATATAAGCTAGTGTTATTTATCTATGCATTCCTACCTATGCTGGGGGTGCTAGAGCGAGTTTTGGTGGTTAAGAGTTTCTTGGATGAGCAGATACAACCGGTGGTTATCAGTAGTGGGAAATCAGAAGTAGATACCTCAATATAAGGGATATGAAATTAGTCTTAGGGGACTAAACGTACGAGACATTTCTGGAGGAGGTCCCAGGATAGAGTATCTGTAGTTCAGAGCTCATAGGGTGGGTTCAGTCATCCCAAATAGAGGCGGTGCTACTCATGTGATGGTAAAGGAAATGTAGCTCAAGCTTGTCTGACACATTTTAAAGATGATAGAGAGACCATGGATGAGCCATCAAGGAATATAAAGTGGTAGGAGAAGGCATGATTATAGGGTGTAGGATGTGATTGGGGAGATGGGAGAGTAGTATGAGGTGGTCAACATTTTGACTTACCACCACCACCACCCCAAGGTGGTCCACGCCAGGCTCAAGGAGCTAGAGGACAGAGGTTGGGACAACTACAGTTGGTCAAATATTATAACCTAGAGGCTCCAAGAATGATATAAGGTATGATATATGTATTTTATAATTTATCTATAGTACTGATAGACATAGGTTCTAGTTATTCCTTTCTTCCCACATACCTTTTACGGGACATAGAGATTTTCGTTGAACCTTTGGCTCGACCGTTATGCTTGGAGACTCTTAATAGAGAAGGCTCAGTGATCAAACACTTATGATGACAATATAACCCAAATATTAGAGGTGAGATATTCTATTGGAATATATTGGTACCATTTTAAAGGAATTATGAATTAATTCATGGTATGGATTGTTTATCTATAGTTCATACCCGGATTGACTATTTTAGGTGAAGGATGTGGTATTTCCATAGGGACGGATCCGAGTTCTCATTTTTCGGTGAAAAGGAAACCCAGGCAGCATAGGTTGGACTCACACATAGGAGGGTACAAACGATTACAAATATGTTGGATAGATTAACCCTTGGTGCAGTGGATGTTTTGAGTTCTCAGTTTCCTACAGGGGTGGAGGAGTATGAAAAAGTATTCCTTGAGGATGTTCCAGGTTTACCTCCCCACCAAAAGATATACTAATTCATTAATATACACCCCAGGATGACACTGATATCTATGAAAAAATATCAAATGGATCCCACCTAGTTTCATGAGATGAGGGTGAATTTGAAGGACTTGAATATGAAGATATTTGTTAGACCCATTGTTTCACCCTAGAAATCCCCTATTTTGTTTTCCAAGAAAGAATACGGGAGCTTGAGGTTGTGTGTGGACTATCTTCACTTGAACTAGGTGAATTTGAAGAAAACATATCCACAATCGAGGATCAATGACCTATTTGACAAATTGATAGGGGAAAATGGTTCTAAAAGGTTGAACTCAGGTCCGTATATCACCAGTAATGAGTATAGGATGAGTATATACCAAAGTATATATTCATATATCACTATAGTCACAATGAGTACTTGATGATACCATTTGGAATGAAGAAGACCCCAGTAGTGTTCATGAGACTCATGAACTGAATATATCATCCTTACTTAGATTGGTTCGTGGTAGTCTTCATCGAAGATATCCTTGTGTGCTCAGCATTTGAGGAGGAGAACATGAGACACTTGAGGATAATTCTGGATATACTCTGAGATCACCTAATTTACAGAAATCTCTTTAAGTTCTTGTTCTGGATTTAGGTGGTCCACTTTCTGGGACACAATATCTCAGCGGATGGAGTGGTAGTGGACCTATCCAAGGTCGAGGTAGTGTTATCTTTAGATCCACCCAAAAGTGTGACGATGGTGTTGAGATTCCTTGGGTTCATGGGATATTACTATAGATTCATACCTGATATCTATAGAATATCAGACCCCATGATAGCTTTGACTCAAAAGGGTCTACCTTTTGTGTGGAAAAAGAGGTTCTAGTTGGGGTTTTCATTGTTGAGGTTGTGTTTGAAAAGCGATCCCATATTGAGATTACTATAGGAGGATGTCTAGAACATAGTGTTCTATAATGAATCAGGAACCAAGCTTGGTTGTGTTATGATGTAGAGGCAAGCCGTTATTTCTTATGGTTCACACCAGTTGAGACCACATGAGTAGAACTATGCGACCCATGTTCTTGTTCAAGTAGTGGTAGTTTTCACTTTGGAGATGCAGCGATACTACCTAATGAGTGAGAGGTTTATCATCTAATATGATCATAAGTGTCTCAATTATATCTTCTCTAACAAGGAT
The DNA here is from genome assembly GCA_963277665.1 of Viscum album. Lineage (NCBI taxonomy): Eukaryota > Viridiplantae > Streptophyta > Magnoliopsida > Santalales > Viscaceae > Viscum > Viscum album. The sequence goes on along the minus strand of CAUJRU010000326.1, from coordinate 473,262 downwards.
CTTAACTTGAGATGGAGGTGATAGATAGAGTTCCTCTAGGAACATGACTTTAATATTGTCTATACTATTGGGATGGGGAATATGGTAGCATATTCTCTCAGTATGGGATCTTATTTATAGTTGATGAACGAAGAATTAGAGTAGTTTTCCTTATTGGAGTTATCATTTTTGAATAAAGATGGAGCATCTTATCTCAAGTCAATCGTTGTTACCCTTATACTCTTATAGTGAGTCAGGGAGGCACAACTTTGCGATACTGACTATAAGAACCTATGTACTAAGATATCCACTGGATATGCCCATGATGGATTTTCTAAAGGTGAATATTATAACATTATTTTTAGAGGAAACATGATGGTACCAGTAACGTTACTAGAGAAGGTTCTGAGAGAGTTTGATACATCTCATTTGGCGGTACATCCAGGTGTGGAAAAGATGTACCAAGACCTAAAATGTCAGTTTTGGTAGATAGGGATAAATAAAGGAGTTTCATAGTTTGTCTCTCGATGCCTTACTTATTAGAAAGTGAAGATTGAGCACCAAGTTCTAGTGGGTTTTCCTCAGTCCCTTGAGGTGCTAGACTGGAAGTGGGATAGTATATCAATATACTTCATTATGGGCTTACCACACATGTCTAGGGGAAATGATTCCATCTGGGTGATCATAGAAAAACTCACAAAGTCACCCCACTTCTTAGCTATACGAGAGTAAAGTTTAGTAGAGATCATGAGACACCTCTACATACAGAAGATAGTCTAACTCCCTAGAGTTACATCAATGATCGTTTCTGACCATGATGCTCTCTTCACATCTCGGTTGTGGAAGGTATTGCAAGAAGATTTTGGGACCCAATTATGTTTGATCACAACATTTCACCCCCAAACTAATGTCTAGAATGAGCTGACCAATCAGATTCTAGAGGAAATACTACAGGCTTGAATGTTAGAATTTATCTGTTATTGGGAGGATCACCTACCACTGGTAGAGATTGCGTAAAACAATAACTACCATTCCACCATTGGCATAGTACCATTCAAGGCTTTGTATGGGTGACCCTATAGGTCACCACTTTGCTGGACTGACCCAGGTGTGTTAGTACTAATGGGATCAAAGTTGGTGTGACCTAGAATAGAGAGATTTTAGATCATTCATGAGAGGATGAAAATTGTACAAATCCATCAAAAATATTGTGATGACAGGTGACTAAGGCCTCTAAATTTTGATGAAGGATACCATGTGTTCCTACAGGTTTCACCTCAACATGGATTACAGATATTTGGATGGGGATACAAGAAATCTATGAGGTTCATTAACCCTTTATAGATATTAGGTAGAGTTGGTGAGGTGGCATACCTCTTATCAATACATCCTTAGTTAGATTGTGTATATTATGTCTTCCATGTATCACAACTGAGGAGGTACATGCATGAACAATCACACGTTATCAACTAGGAAAAACTGGACATTGAGGATCAATTGAACTTTGTTGATTACCTAGTAAAGATTGAGGATTGGTAGGAGAGAATACTTCATGGGTTATCAATTCCTTTAGTGCATGTACGATGACAGTACAAGAATCTCTAGGAGAGAACATGGGAGAGGGAGGCTTAGATTCATGCTCAATACCCTCATCTTTTTGAGTATCCCTTGTTTTAAATTTTTGGGGGTATAAAGTCCCTAGGTGGGGAGAATGTAATGTATCATATTTTATGTGCATTATTTTTAGATATTATATGGATTATTTCATAGACTAGGTTCTAAGACAACGTGCAATTATGAGGCCTGATTAACCCAGAATAAATGTTTGAAATGTATTAAATTTATTAAATAGAACACACATAGTTTTCTTGAAAAAAGTAGAATAACTTCTATATGGGTTCTCGAATAAAAAATCTTAGGGAATTGTTGAGTTCATAATTCAAGGTTTACCCTAGGTATGAATTAACATTAGTTGGCATGGGTCATTTGTAAAAAAATCATCACGAGTATGAAAATTAATAAAATAAATAAATAAATTATTTTATTTCATTTTTGTAGATGTAGTGATTAAAAATATTTAAATATAGTGTTATGTTAGAATTATAGGGTTAACCACATAACCCTGGAGACATTGGAGAGATATTATAGATACCATTGGATAATTCTCTTAGAAAAATGGCAACAAGATCATGGATCAACGATCGACACACTTCAAATTTGACAGATCTCACCAAAAAATGCAACACAACTTCATTATTCATTTGGGATAGATATAAATTGAGTCAGGGCATGTGTTTTGATTTTTTATTCCCCGTTATTGAATTCTATGATGAATAAAAATCAATCAAAAAACATATTAATCCATGGTTTGATTATCTTGTGGGATGGGATTATTTGTGGGGTTTCGGTGGTAGATTAATCATTGTGATTTGATTATTTTGATTATTGTTCTTATGGAAATGGATATAGATTGACATGAACATAGATCGTGGTTCATTCCTCTAATATGTTCTTGTGCTTTTCTCTCCTCATTCATCATTCATCACAGGTGTTATTTGTTTTTCCTGTGTTTTGAAAAATCACGATCAATAAATCACTATGCACCCATTTTTTGGAACAATGATCTGATATCAAATATATGGGATCAAAATGATAATAAAAATATGCGATGAAAAAGATAGAGTGCTTTGGATGATAGAGGATAGTCTATTTCATGTTCTTTGATGCACAATGAAGAAAGAAAATTTGATTCTTTTTCTGAGAATATCTGATGGAAAAACCTATTGTTTGTTTATAGAGACATTCAGATGAGTTGGGATTTTCAATATCATGGAGAAACGATCACCAGATCATATTTTTAAGGTGCTGGAATGAATGGGAATCAGATATGGGATTCTAGAAAATCCGGCGCTACACAGTGTGTAAGTCAGATCTACACACCATGTGGGCCCCCCTTGCGGTGGCTAGGGTTTCTAGATAAAGTTAGGTATCACAAAACATGTTACCCCTATCAAATTCCATGTGTTCTTTATTGGGTGATTCAGTATGTACTTTGGGAAGTACATGGGCACAGGGTGGAGTACACGGGTTGGAGGACGCTGTGTACTCCTCACACGAACATGACTCGAACTAGGTAAATGGGCTAAGCTGTGTATTGGTACCTGAGAAGATGTACATGGGATTTATCCATGTACAAACACATGTTTAGAGTACATGGGATTCCTAGATGGTGTGTACTACTACTCATACATGACTTGATGACACGATCCATTTACACAAGCAGGACCTGGGGTTAAGGGACACAACGTTTGACCCCTACTATATGTTGTGTACTCTTTTATACATGGATTGGATCCCTTTTACTATGTATCTTGGACAAGTTTCTTTAGGTTGTGGTCCCCTTATCCTTTCCCTAAATGTTGGCATGAAATCATCTCCTACTCCTTGGACTACGTTCTCTTCATTGAGACTTCTTGGATAGAGTTTTTGGAATTCCTTCGAGAGGCCCAGAGTGAGATCGTCTATTCATCTTCATACCCTAGGCAGAGTTCTTGGTTTGGTAATGACCAACACTACATGAATTTTGATTCTTTAATACTCAGGTTAATCTAGATTTAGTTTTTGGTATCACCCCTGGACTTAGTAGAGATCCTCATGTGTGTATCATATTCTCTTCAGACTATCAGTGTGTTCTTCTCATGACGAGACTTGATGAGCAGTACCTCTCCAAAGAACTTCATTTGTGCTATTAGAATCCAGAGTGTTTTCTCAGGGATGAGTGATTTGTATAATATTTGAGCTGGAATCATATTCTAGTATACTATGGTTATGACTTACCTCAAGATGGATGTGTCTTTGTTGAGTATATATGGTTATACTTATTATATGTGTTGTAGACATATATCTATGTAGAGATGACTATATTTACTATATTATATACTTTGTAGTTTCAGGGTTTCCTATTGAGTATTGTTATATTCACCCATGCATGGGCTTTTCCCACACATTTCATGTCTTGTACAGATGATCAAACTTTTGACAGAGTCCTAGGCGGACCAGGACCAGATGGTGCTTAGTGAGACCGGGCAGACCAAGGTGTGTTCCAATGGCTTTTTTATAGTAGTCCCAATACTTAATTTAAGAATAAACTTGTGTTAAAGACTCTTTGTGTTTGTATTGTATTTTTACCTATTTATTTTATTCTACTTAATTTCATACTATGGTAATGATATTAGGTGTATGCATGCATGGTTGTTCAGTTATTTTTACATTTAAACATTGTATAGGCTTGGAGATGTGTGTGTATGTACAAGTACTTTGGATCAATCCTTCCATTTCAATGATATGACTACTTGATTCTAGTCTCCATCCCATGACCTATTGGAGGAAGTCTTGGGGAATCACGACATGGTTCCCACTAAGATGGGTCATGACAAAGAGTTTGTTGGAGGAAGTTCAAGATTTATTTCTATGTAATGGATAAAATTTCATGATATTTAATGTAGTTTTTTATGGTAAATTCATATACAAATTAGTCAATAGGGTTTACATAAGTTGGTAACTATACTAGTATGGAGTTTCATGATATTCCGGTTTCATGCTTGTTAGTTGGGTGCAAGTTAGAAGATTTGTGCAAGTCATAGGTGGCACACAAATAGAGTTTCATGAACAACATGCTGCGAAAGTTAGAGTGTTCTTGGTTGTGTGAATGTTGGGGTTTTCCTATAAATAATGTATTACCACATTCATTAAAAACTAATTAAGATTTTGAGAAGGTCTAGAGGACCTCTATTGAAAAAATGTTCACTTAATTAAATATACTTAGGTGAAATGAAATTGAGGGAATATTTGAGTGAATAGAATTGAATGAGAAAAGTTATATGAACATTATGTAAGAGAATGTATGTGAGAGAAAGGAGGTTTCACAAAGGAGGTTCTGTTAATAGTATATAGTGAAGGATTTTGTGTGAGACCTACTTGGGAAAAATCACCTTAGTGAAGGGAGTTGTGTGAACAACACTTGAGAGAGTACACATGGTAAAAACAAGTTTGGTGAAGTTACCTAAGAGAATCATAATTTCCTAAATGGATCCAAATGAAATAAACTTTTGTTTTGTGACTTGGGTGAATTTACATGAATAAAGTAAGCTCATTGATGTTTTAGTGAAGTCACATGGGGGAAAGGTAGTATTTGAGAAACAAATTACTAGTGGATATTTATGATATCATGGATTATATTAGAGAATAACACTCTAGTATTCATAAGGAAAATTAAAGAACACTTTCATGATGATATAAAAGATACCCTAATGTTGATAAACCAAGGATAATTATATCCAATGTAGTGAACATATGAGGTTTCTATGGTAGTAATTTAAGGTTTTCAGTATGCTTATCCCTACATTTGATTGTATAAGAAGTGTTCCTAATATGGATTGATCATAGTAGAATAATTATATTCAAAAAAACTTGTAAATATTAACGGATTCTGGTACACTGGAAGAACATCATGTGTGCACTCCTTAGAATATCCCCTAACGGTGAACCAATTAAACTCATTATTATTTTCTTTAATTTTTTTCATTTTATTTTTGGTGGATGTGTAACTAATAATGAAAGGTTTAATAAGTTCATATAAATATTATAACAATATATAACTTAACTAAAAGAAAGAAAAAATATCACACCCTAATTTTCCCTTCCCCTCTTAGGATGTATAAGGTTATAATATTAGTGGAACTTGATTTTTGGAGTCATGAAGTGGAAGTTAATTAATTATTTGGGGTTAGAACATGGTGAGTTAATCCTAAAATGATGACTTAGGTAGGTCATGATTGATGGATAGAATACCACTGAGACTTCTCAAGGATAATAAGTTCTATGGATTATAAATGGATGATTTAATATATTAATATTAATATAATTTATTTAAAATCAATATTTTTTCTAACATTAAATAGTTCTATATGTTATAAAACCTTTCATATGACTAGGGAATTAGGGCGACAACATAGGTATGAGATATTAGTCAAAAGGTTGTCCTACTAGGTTACTTGGGATAACCCTTTTGCATGGTAACTCTTTTAAGGTGGGGTTGTCCATTTAGTTTTCTATTTTAGTTTTCTTATTTTTATTCCTTATTATTGTATGGGAAATCATTTTTTGAAACTTTACAAAAGTTATTATTGGTTATTTTTAGTTGGAAGATTGTATTATTTGGGATTATTCTTTGTTATTATATATTTTATTTCTTCTTAAGATTCCTTATTTACTAGTTAGTTCCATTATGATATTTGGTGTTATACATGTTGATGTGGGTGTCATTTTGGTTGGATAATTAAGTTAGAGATATAGAACATCTTGAAATAATAAGAGATTATTGTGGTAGTTAAATATAGGGAAAACCTATAATAATTTAGTAAGGCCACGAAATTATGTTGACCTAAGGGATAATTGAGGAATTGATGTGATAATGATTTAGGATATTGAGTGGGATAATATGTGACCTACTAGGGGTTTTAATGATCCTAATAGAAGTATATTGTATCATCTTGTTATAAATACATGTAATATAGTTGGATAAATCACTTTGGTGGCTGACTGTCTTATGGTTAGTTGGGGTGGATTATGATATGTTGTGATTCACTATCGGTTATATCAATATTCATGTTCCTTCATTTCATTTATACATCTTATGATTCCATCATAATATCCCATACTTTATTTATTTATGGGTTATCGTATGCTAAAATTTTGTTAGTCTAGTTAGTCTATCACTATCCTTTGATTCACATTATTATTTATGGACATATCATATTGTGTAAAATATTTTTATTTGATATTATGAATTTTAATTGTTTATACCCATGGAAGGAGTGGAAAACCTCCCAAATGTAAGTATATTTTTAGGCACAGTTGTAAATTTTTATACAGGTTTCATTATCCTCAGAGGATATTGACTATTAATATATATATATATATATATATATATATTAGTCCTCTATACAGATGTTCCCATGAAACATGATTTGTTTTAACCTATACAGATATACCACATTGTATTTCATTTATGATCAATGTAGGTATGAATGCTCCTAGTGGTGCAGAAGTTAATACATACTGATCTCGATATAACTTCTGTTGATGGAACAAGATAAGTCATATATTGTTCCAGGATTATACTTTTTGTGATATCTAGAATTCTATCTTTGGTTATTTGTTTTCATTTGAAAAATTATTTTAAATAGATAAATTTCATAGGCACACACTCATGTATACACTTGATTATTCACTTATGGGAGTTGAGGTATTTTGGTGGTTCCTACTTGGTATTTGTACTAACAACTTACATGTGCACCTTGGTATACATGTAGTTTTACATGGGACATTGTAGGTATGAGTAGGTATGTTAGGATAAGTACTTAAATAATATTTTGTTTAGCATAGTGCTGGTTTCGTGGAGCAGGACTCCATTAAGAGGTGGATTGTGGGTGTCCAATATTTGGAAGTGGTTATTATTTTAAATATTATAGGGAACAACTTCATTATCTCAATTTTATTACTATATTCATGACAGATCCATTAACATATATGTTGTAGTTTTTTAAGATTCCAAACATATGAATGGGTTATCCACTTTTTTTAGTAGAAATTGACAATGAACATGATTGTATTTAAAGATTGTAAGTCGTTCCCTAATAATTTCCTTAGACCCTCAGTACTAGTGACCTCCACCAAGTGTTCGAGGAACACATTTTTGGTATATGGTAATCCAAACCGGGTCAACAGATGGTCTAGGTTGCGGTGTTACATTGATAATGAGTGAAGACACTCCCATTTAAAAAAAATACATACAATATATAAAAATAAATCACCATAAATCATACCAATAATTGTTCTTAAAAAAAATCAATAAAAAAATTAAAACAAACCACGCCCATACAATTTTAAAACTATTTCCATTTCATAGAAAACGACAAGTTAAATTTTAAAAATTACATTTTTTTTGTTTCAAAATCAAAGTGATCATGCACATTTATAGAAACCAAAATCCATCAACCCAAAAAATTTCATAAAATATTTGAATTTCACTAAATAATAATTTTAAAACAGAACAACATTCATATAACCAATTTATACTTGAAAAACTTCAAAATTTTTCTTAAAAATATTTAACCCAATGTTTTTTTGCTAAAACACATTAATTTCAAACACCATTTCTATCATATCTAATTTAAAAAATCAAATAAATATTTCCAAAGGTTTATCCAAAATTAAAATTATAGAAAATATCATTGCTATAAAAACAATTTCATGTAAAATTATTATTTAGAATCTAAAATATCATTTTAAATATACATAAAAATATATGTGTTAACACTAATTTCATGCAATCAAAAAAATTAGCACAAAACAACCCAAATTTTAAAAACTCAATGTATTTTATTATGGGTTTTTTAAAAAAATCAAAAAAATTGTCCTTTTAAAAATGTAATTTAAGTTCACATTGTCACATAAATTTATAAATGAACTTTAGGAGGTATTATATGATCAAAAGAAATAAGAACTAAAGTTTTAACTTTAAGTATGGTATTCATGCATAGTTAGGATAGACATGAAATAAATACCATAGAGAATTTTCAAAATACATGGTTGGGTAAACCATTCATCGACTATAAATCTATTGGAATTCCCATGTTGAGAGACACTTTTCATGCCAACAAGCCCGTACCTGAGTGGTAAGGGCTCCTGCTTGGCATCCAAGAGACCCATGTTCAAAACTGGGTGGAGGCTAATTTCCAGGGGTACTGTAGCAGTACTGTACCAATCACTATAGTAGTACTATAGCAGGTACTGTTATGTACTATAGTATCTGGAACTATTCACCCAATTTGGGCCTTCGGGCCACCGGTTTGAGTCTATGGGTCTCAAGGGACTTCGGGTCATCAAATGCCTTCAGGCCACAGGGCATTTGAGCCATTGAAGACCATGAAGTAGACCGTTCACACAGAGCATGCCCCAGAAGAGGACTAGAAAAAAAGTATCATTCACCAGAAGAAGAGCTAACTAGATTGGAAGAATGAGATGGTATGACAACTGCCATCGGGACCAGGCCCCATGTAGCTTTGTACGAGGCAATGCTAGCTGATCAGCAATGCAAGTGGGGAGATAAAAAGGCGATCAATGATGTAGAAGCTAGGGAGGGGTAGTTCTAGTGGGATGGGATTACGAGTCATGTATGGCCATGGTATGCCTCTGGGCCTTCATGTCATATATTACAGGTCATGTTGGGCCTTGTGCCTTGGGCCTACGGGTCATGTAAGGGTTCCCCTTCAACCCTTAAAAGGGGGATTATCTATAATAAAAAAAGGCCTTTGGGCCATTCAGAGAGACACTTTTCATGATTCTTATCCAAAATTCTAATGAAATGTTTATAATCCATAAAACCAATTAAATAGGGTATGTTATAACTTCATATCAATACAAATTTGACCCTTATATTCATATCCCAAGCCTCTATTTATTTAGAAGATAACATAATCAAAGTGACTAAACATTGATCCAAATAACCAAACATCTGTACAAACAAACCAAAAACCTCCATTTCACACAAAAAAATCTTAAAAGAGACTAAATATGTACTCTAAAAAAATATCCAATGAATAAATATCATTATTTAATCCATACTAAAAAAGTATTCATGCCCCTAAACTCCAAGGTGAAGTAAGGCTTATCATCCACCATGAAAATACTAGAGTCTATTGATTTTAAAATTTATTCATTGAATGATTTCTATAAAATTATCCTCAAATCCTGATTAACATATAATGATACACCTACCATATGAATTACCAACTTTTAATCCATTCTTTGATGATTAACCTAATGAGACCCAACCACCATCTCCCTTGACATAAGACCATGTGACCATATGGATGAAATAATTTCTTACGGGTATTATTCACCCTATACAACCAATTTGTGTTCACCTTAAAAAAAATCATAGAGAGTTACACTAAAGAAACCCATACCCTCAATAGAGCACAACCAAGTGTGAGCCAAGACAATCTAAAAACCAAATTTACATGACCGTTCCCCAATAACTGAACAAACAATCAAAATAAGGTATGTTTAGACTAAAAAATAATAAATAGTCATATGGTTCACCCTAGAAGTAAATAAATCATCAGAATAAGTTAATGTTACTATTCTATTATAGGAACCATAATAAAATACCACACTAATTAAAGAAACCAATACAATTACTAAATCCATGTAAAACACACTTACCAAAACAATTTCATCATCCCATGGTGGTGCTTCCGACCTTTCTCCCACAACTAAATTAAGTAAACCTAGGGTCACATTTCAAAAAATCACACCTCCTAATATATATTAATAATGACTAATAACATTACCATATTTATCCCCATTTACTAAAACTTACCAAAAAATAAATACTAAAACCAATATTTTCCAAATATTGGATTTGGAAAATGAATTATTTTTTCTTGCTTGATTTTTCATAGATTTCTAGGAATTTTAGTCTAACTATTAATAAAAAAATACACATATACAATATTTACTTCTAAATATCAATTAAGTCATAAAGAAAACCATTTTGAGTATTAAACCAATCATTTATATGGTTTCCACCAAAACATCATGTGTTTTATAATTTTATGACTTTTAAATACTATTAAATTTGTAAAAACTTTATAAATACTATTCAACTATAAAGCAATACACCTAAAAGCACCCATAATTAAAATGATATAATAAATATTGTTTAAAACATGAATAATTTTTTTTAACACTCACACTAACCTATTTTGAATCCCAAAAATACTCTAGTTTTTTGAATTACTAAAATGAACCAAAAAACATTTAACAAAAAACACCATTTTCTAAACCAAAAGACCAGTTAAGTTAATATTAATTTGAAAAAATCATTCCATTTTCAATAAAAAACAAGAAAATTAACTTTTTAAATGACACTTTGTTTATTGTAGTGAAGTCACATAATATAAAACACATTTTTTCAATTATCCAAGTGTCGAAACTGAGTGGAAAATCAAGAAAAAATTGGTTTCAAATGTGTTTTTGATCATAAAATGTAATTAAAAAAATTTGAAAAATCATTTCACCTGAAAAAAGAGTTAGTGGGGTTTTTTTATCTATACACACCAAAATATAATAAATTCACCCCAACTCAAAATTATACACTCATCTAAAATATGATACCCTTCTATTAAAAAAATAAAGAAAAAACATATCAAAACAAATTTATTCTTTTAAAAATGAAGAAATAAGGGAGAACAATATCATTTAAAACCAAATCCTCCCCATTTAATTAAAATTGACTTAGAAACTATAAGATCCCGATTTTTCTTTGAGGTAAGGATCCATTAATTTTCTGTGTAACTCTTTAGTTTTCACCTAATATGAATTCCTAGTAAGTTTATAAAGGAAATAGGGTGTATGTTTCTTGTTCAGAGCTTGGAAATACGAACAGTTAAAGAAACCACAGGGCCACAGAGTTAGTAGAAATCATAAAGCCTAGTTTTCATGGTTTCTCCTAACTGTGTGGGTTGTTTAGTGAGTAGAAGTGGGATTCATGGTTTTCCCAAACTGCTCACCAAGGGCCGTATTCCTGTGAAAATGATCTACAGTTTTTAATAGAGGCATATTGCATAGTTTGTGCAGTCTTTTTCAAACTGTGTACATAAAATGTGTGGGTCCTCTCTTTAGACAGTAGGCCAAGCATGGTTGGCGCACAATCTATCCAATCGTGCAGCCAAACTATGTGCCCCTTTAAAGTGGGGGTAAAATTACTATTTCCCCTTAAGGTATTATAGTTTTAACACTTCTTTTTTAATTTCTAGTGGAATGGAGACTCATTTATCTCCCATGGAACCTCATCATCCTCCCCTCCATGGTTGTTGAATTTCTTCACCTTCCGAACTCTGATTTGAGATCTAATCACCTTGATAGATTACTCTTGATAAGTTATACACTACTTAGGCTCTTTTAATCATTTTTATTTCCTTTGAAAATTATATTTTTATGTAGGGTCTTATGCCCTAATTTCATGGCATTCATTCATTATTTTTTTCTTATGATTCAGGCAAAAATAAGGGACAATACTAGATGGGTAGAGTAATATAAACATAAGGTAGGTTTTCTAGGAATTTTCCCTAAAAGTATTATCATTTATAAATTGTTTTATTTTTACGCACACCAGTTTCACTGGTGATGCTTCTAAAATTCATATGGTTTAATTATAATCATTTATATTGTGGTCTGAAGCCTTAATTATAAATTTTCTTCATGCCATTGGAGGTTGGGACCGAAAATTTTCCACCCAATTAGGGTGCATACTATCTTATGCCCTTTTCCCTATTATTGATATTATCTGAGACAACTTTCGAGTGTGGTTTAACTTGGACATGTTAAGGTAAGTGTTCCATATTAATTAAATATATTTATAAAGTGTTAAATGGAAAGTATATTTATATATATAACTTATCCTAGTTAATTATAATTTAATTTATATTGGTTGCATGTCCTCTACCCCTTTTTGTGCTCAAAGAAAGGTATTTTAATGAGCATATTAAATGTTTATAAATTAAAGTGATAAATGGTTTCATTTCTATGATACACCTTGTCAAGATTATTGAAAGGTAATAGAATGAACAATTAAATTATCAAATGGAATAATTATCACATGGATCGTGATTACATATGATATAAATGGAATGAGTATAAGGATCCAATTTCTTTATATGTTTTTATCTTAATAGGAATGTGTAGACTTGGGATAGCCTTGGATTCCTGAGGGAATACTTTGAGCACTCAAAGGGTGCCATTTAGATTCAAGGAGTCATTTTACAAGGGAGATAACCACCTTGTAACATTTCTCTTGTCTATTAGCGGATTCCTGACATGATTTTATTGGATCTATTCACTATATTTTCTAGATATTTCAATTCCTTGGATACACTCATTAGATTCAGCTTGATATCTTTAGACACATGAAGCCATAGATTCACCCCATTAAGCCCAATAATTCTTAGCCTGAGATTACTATGTATGATATTCATGGAATTAGTTAGACTCATTTATAGTGGAATTACTTGGGCATACCCATTAGATTACACTCAGAACCTTTATAGCCATATTGTATGAGTTATTACTATGAGTTTGTTGACACCTAACTTTAAGGATTCCTTTGTTTCACCTTGGAACCTCTTTCATTATTATTATGATCTATCTAGGTACTGTTAAAACCTTCACATGATTTATCTATATATGATGAATCTTGTTTTAATTAATTAAATGGTTAAATATTCATACACAAGTTGAGCTTGAAGTAGGTATGGGTTAGTTATGACATTTATTTACATTTATATGTTTTCCCATTATTCAATTTATATACATAGACTGGATTTGTATAGATATTATTGATTGTGGCCTATTAAGATTTATCTCACACCCTATCTGGGTCACCGTTGCTACCTGGGTATATTTTATAATCATAGTTGTGGACAAGGGGAAGCCTCCCACGTTGGACACACAACTTGGTTTATGATGGGAGATTGGAAGTAGATGATCAAGCTAGAGCTTAGGATGATTGGATATTTTTTGGCCTTTTTTATTCTTTTGTATATCATGTATGATATTAATTTTCTACTTACATGTATTCATGATTTTTTATATAGAAATTCTATCATAATTTTTTATATGATACAATTTACAATTGTTGTGATGATTATTTACTACATGGTTGATCATGCTTAATTTCACTGCTAATTTATTCATTATTGTACTAATTTCACTGTTTATTAATCTGTTATATCTTCACTATGCTTCAGTCTGACAAGAGGTCATAGTCCCCCCACTGTCACACCCTATTCTCTTAGTTATAGTCAGTAGCCTATGGTGTATGGGGAGACACACTTGATTCCTTGTGGCTGACCAAGTTCTATTACATGGGAGTGAACTAGGTTTGAGACATCACAAAGTTGTATATGAGGTGCTTCTTTTCTTTTCTTACTATTGGTAAATTCAGATAGAAGATTTGGAAAATGTTGGAACTTGGTTATAAGCCATGTTTGGAAGTAACAAATCCATGTTTGGGGTAAATAACAAGTTTCTTGGAAATGGGAAATTGTTGTTCTATTTTCATTTATTATAATTGATATAATTTCACTATTGGGTGATGCACATGAATTATGATATTTGATATGATTTATTTATATTTTTACTTGTACTATTATGGAAAGGAGTATTGTTACATGCATCATTATAGGCACCTAGGATTCACATTACATGCATGTTCCATGTCATCTAGGTGAATTTTGTTGCTTAAATTTTCTGTGTTTCTTGTAATTTTCTAGTGATCCATAGTTATGATATATGCATTTTCTACTAACATATTCCATAGGGAAATGAAATTGTTTGTTTAAAATGTTATCATCAATCTAAATAGTGTTTTTCTTCATATATTGATGGTGGAATATTAAATATCCAATTCCTACCCATATAAACTATGTAACCCTGGTTACATGATATGGGATTTAGTTGTGATCACATGATTAGCAATTTTAATGATATGGTGTATGGTCCATTATAATTTTAAAGTGGGTAATTCATCAAGTCGATCCATCATATTTTTATCCACTACATTTTGAGAGAAAATATATGGAGGGATGATTGGAATTAAATCAGTGCCAATTTTAGTTATAAAGTGTATGGGATTTTATTAGTTGGGAATGAAAAACCATTTAATTGATCCTTGTAATATTTATATAATCACTTACAAATTATAAAATTTAAATTATAATGATAATTTAAATAGTTTCAAGTAAATTAAGTGTATAATTTTATTTTAAATATCATTTTCCTCATTGAATTACAAGTTGAACCTCCATATTCTAGAACCCCAATAAATCAATATCAAAAAATTAACAATACCATATCATTTTAAGTGGGTATTTGGTGTAGTAATTAGGATGTGAGAACCATTTTCCATATGATCTACTTCTTCTAGTGTTTCTATTTATTTTCAAATCTAGTTATAAGGCATGTATTTGTAATTTTTAGAGCTAATCCACCATGATGTCCTTGAGTCGTGTTCCATGAGGGTGGTGAAAACCATGATCCAAAGATGGAAGGCCATGAGCCACCAATATTACAGCTAGGAGTTCCACTTGTAGCACTGCCTTCTATACCCAAACTGGGTATTGATGGTCAGCTTCGAGAGAGTTTTCTACATCCGATATAGTCTATGCAAGGGGATCCATGACCTGTACCTATGATTTCAAATTTGACTTGTGAGTTCTAGAAGTAGTATCATACCCTCCTTTTAGGTGATGGTGGTACTCAAGATACTGAGTCTTGGATAGATTCCATATTATCTATCTTTGATCATTTGTAGATTCCTCTAGAGTGGAGGGTCATGATCACGACCTACATGATATGTGATTCTGCCAAGCACTGGTGGGATGTGATTACTCAGATTTTTCATCATTAGGGAATGGTTTGGGTAGTCATATATACTTAATTTTATGATTAATGTTTCCCTTATATGTTGAGATATGATCGATCTAGGGAGTTCATGAACCTAGAGTAGGGTGTTATATTCATTATGGACTATTCATCATGTTTTACTAAGTTACAAAAATTGTCACCTCTTATTGCTGGTGATGAGATATCAAGAGAAAGATGTTTAGAGGATGGGACCAATTATACCATCTGATCATTGAAGAATTTATTTTTCATATATAATTTTTTGATATCATTAATCAAACCCTTATAATTAAGTATAACCTGAGAGAAGTCGATAGTAATGGGAACATGGGATTAGTGATGAGACAGGTTAGTATTTCTTTAGGTATCAGGAAGCGTAGAACTAAGGTTTCTTATAAGAGTTGTGGTAGTCAGAGTACCCACACTAGAAGATTTTTTATATGCCATCAGTGTGGATAAAAGGGGTATATGAAGCCATAGTGTGATCGAGACCCAGTTAAGTGAAATTATTGTGACCAAATGGGTCATATTCAGAGATTCATTCAAACCATTCTACCTACTTCTAGTGGAAGATGATCCGCATTAGCTCCACATTCAGATGAAAGACTAGTTACACCATGTTAGGCAGAAAGCTAGAGTATCAATGTCTAAACATGCCAAATAGAAGGTTGTGGTCATGGTATCTAGACTTTTAATTATTAGCAGTAGCAGAGTGGACCTTATCAAGGTAGTCTAGATATAGCTCATGGACATGTATCCGAACAATTGCATTCTGTCATGACCCAACCCATACCAAGGCTCGAACTGTAACTACCCCAATCATGCCTCCATAGGCCATGTGTTGGTGACTATCAATGAAGGCACAACAAAATAGGGGAGGCTTTTTCCTAAGAACCTATACACACACATGTAGAAAACTCAGTGAAAAAGTGGTGAGGGAAAACAAAACAAGATAAAACACTCCTATATATAAACCACAAACATGCATCGACCTCTAAACAATACAAGTATAGAAAATTAAAATGTAAAGGGAAAGGGGAAAAAATACACAACCAACTAGAAAAGTGCCACAACCCCGCAATAAGCAGAAAAGTAAACCAACTAGGAGTGTCCCTCTCCTGAATCCTAAGCTACGACCACCACATGCAGTCTAAGATCTCGTATCCCTAAGCTTCTCTGAATTTATGATCAACCTGTCAATAATTTGTAAGGGAACAAAAAATGTGGAAAAATCCCAAGCATGAGTGAGTATAAAAATACTCAGTAGGATGCCCTGAAGGCTCAAAGGAGTAGTAAGAGAAGTACTAAAGAGGGGAGTAGTTGAGAGAATAAGGTATAGAAAAAGAAGTGCAGTAGAGGAGTGCAGTAAAAGGAGTAAAAATCAACCCAATAAGATAGTGTAGTAAGCTTGTCCAAACATAAAGAGATAGAAACAGTGAGAAGATGAACTTCTCATTGAGTCTTTGCTACCTATAGTAGGAGAGTAGACTCATCCAACCATAAGAATCTGGAAACAGAAATCACGTGGCATACCACGCACGTCTTCACCTCTCCTGGAAGCAGAGTAGACAATACCCAAGGAGTGGGTACTAGAAAAAGAATATATATGTATATATTCTTTGTTAAAGAAACCAAAACGAGAGATTAAGGGGATTTCCATCTCACAAACTCAGCCTAGAAAAAGTGAGTTTCCAATAGTTCTAGAAGTGACAACCAATGCCAAGCATCCCAAACGTCTGCTTTAAACTACATGTAAAAGGAGATCAATCGCCACACCTGGCACATGTTGGTGGAAAAACACCCCTCTTTCTTGAGAGTCCAAAGTCACGTCAGAGCACGTCTTGTCACTGTGTCGTAAAGTTGAAAGACTGGGTCACAAAGTTGAGGACCCATACCTAGCTCGGCGGGAGAGTTCCACTCAAAAAATATTGAGGACCCATTCCTAGCCAAGATGGAGGGTTCCACTCATAAAAGTTTGAGGACCCATGCCCATCTGGGCTGGAGGTTTCCACTCAGAAAAGATCAAGGACGCATTCCCAACCCAACTGGAGGGTTCCACTCTAAAGTCGTGAAGGACCCATTCCCATTTTGGCTAGAGGGTTTTACTCTGAACTTCCATAAAAGACCTCTACCCAGCCTAGTTGGAGGTAAGATCAAAATTACTTTGGCCATCCCTGTTGGATGGTATCTCTCAGAAATGCATCAAGGGGCACTGGACATCCTTGATGGATGGTATCTCTCAGGAAAAGAATCGAGGATCACTAACCATCCCTTTTGGGTAGTATCTCTTGGAAAAATCATCGATGAGAATTGGTCATACCTGCTGGATGGTACCTCTAAGAAAATAACTACTGCAGTCATCGGGTTCCACCTTGGATAGGCATCACACCCAGAACATCTCACATCGTAACTCGCAAGCCACTACGGAGGGACCAATACGTTCTATGTGTTAAAACACCCAAGATAGGCTACACGTATGCCAAAATATTAGTTCAGAAGAAGGTGATATGAGAGATAGAATAATTCATAATGTGGTACATGGTGTGTGTGGGGCCCACACATCGGGTGGCCTGGCCTCATCACCAGGTCATGTACTTAACCATTATCAGGTACTAAACTATGAAGAAGTACCCCTAGGCGTACCAGCTTACTCCCAGAGTACTTGACACACCTAGTCAAAAGGCTTATGAGAACACGATGCTCATAGTTGATCTGGAGGGCCAAAAGAAAAATTATGTTGGCACCCCTCCTCAAACAGCTCTAGAACATTTTACCGCATCTTTTTATACATCTTCTCCACTCTCACAAGAGTTGAGGTTGACCAAAGCAAGGGGTTTTCTTTAAACACGTCAAAAGGATCTTCCACTGATATGACTTTCATGTTTCCAAATTTAATGAGATCATGAATAAGGATTCTCACATCCAAACAAATCACACCATTTTGATCCTGGCAAAAAAACACACAAGATCGACTATTTATTCACCCCAAATGGGCATTCGATGGAAAAGTCATAAGTTGGTGCATTGCACTTGAATGATGTAAAAAGGGGACCACATCTCAATCCTAAAACAAATTATATGAATCGAACCATTAAAATTCTCTCAAGAAAAAACACATGGGATGGACTACTCATTCGTGCCCATGGCCCGTGCACCACTGACACTGACTAGCCCTTGTGGTCGGTCCTCCACCTCGGATCCGGTCCGCACGGTGCAGACCAACCTACACTCCACCCGACTAGGATAGATGGCCATAACCCTCGTGACCCCACGTTAACCAGTTCCCCATGAACCATGGGTCATGGTTAGTCCCCCGGTTGCACCTGAGAGCCCTTTCCTGGCCGACATGTACGCCGACATCCGGTTCTGCCTCAGTGCACCGCTGGACACCCCCCTGGACCGACCTGCTCTGCCCCCAGTCTCCTACGACTCTCCCAGCTATGCCAGATTGTGAAAAACCCAGTGATCCTAGTTTCCAGATCCCCTTGGCCTAGTACCTCTATGCCATCTAACCACCGGCCTACCGACCTCACCATCCCTCTGAGCCACATCAACACCGACCTCCTCCACCCAGTGCACCGGCCAGCCGCTATGCCGGACCCACATTGCCACCTTAATCCGCACTTCATACTAGCCAATATGGTTGTCTAATTGTATATATTAAAGTTGATAAGTGATCCCCACAATAAAACCTTCGCAATTCCATGCTCAAATCAACAATCCGATGAACAATTCATGCGTCTGAAAATTATAGCAGGTATCTGCGAAGAACAGAATGAAGAACGAGGTTACAAATAGAGATCGATGCCATTTTCATGTGTCCATTGATTATTTTGATGTTATAAAATAAAGAAAAAAGATGATGAATCAATATTTGAAGTATTAATTGAATCATAACTCAAAACAAAAAAGATCTTACCTCGAATCGGTGTTCTGTCGTTGGCGATGCATCTGCTGCGATCCCGCTTCGATCCGCTGAGGTTTCGATAGAGATCGCTCCTTGATCAGGTTAAGAACAACAAATAACAATTAAGAACGATTATAGAGATTGATGAGAGAGGATAGAGAGAGATAGTATTAGTTCCAACCCTTAACTCTTAAACCTCTATTTATAAAAGCTCTACTCGGCACAGAAATTCAAAATTCCCGCACCCCCTCATTTTATGTCTTTTCTAGGAAAAAACCCCATTCTAAAATCAAAACCAGTCTTATATTTCCAATCAGAGTCCCCATTAAAATGTTACTAGGTTTGGAATTTGGTATAAAAAAATAATTAAATTTAATTATTTTATTTTAAATTTTCCCCTGGGTTTCATCATTTACAGAAGTCCCACGCTGTCGAAAGTTATACCCTATCTAGGGTAAAATCCAAATTCCAGACACAACAGTGGCCTCATATTTCTAATCTGATCTAAGGTTTAAGAGATATCCCATTTCTGACAGATGCATACTATGAAGACACTTAATATTTTTTTATAATTTATTTCGAGCACACTCAGCCTCATAATTACACAACGTCTCAGTTCCTAGACCTGGAAATATATGTAGAAATATTTCAAAGTTTTACAAGGAAAAAATAGGTCTCTACATCATTCCATCCTTCAATATTTTCATCCTTGAAAAGTAAAACGAGGGAAAATAACTCGGGATACTGTGCTCACACCTGGCTCTCCCACTCCTAGGAAAACCTGCACATTGACATGCTGCCACATCACACAAACCAATGGAATGGTTCATACTTATAAGTACTTATCATGCCAATGACGTGTGTTAAAACATGAATGCACATCCTTATCCATGACACATGGAAGACGTCATGCACCCACTTGAGCTTATAGGGGTAGGGTAAGGCGTTAGGAAACCTCACCATATCTTTGCATGATCCCAAATGGCCTGAATAAACTCAGGGGATAGTTTGACTCCCCGGTCAAACCTCTACATCCCACGTTGCAGCTGGAATCACCACTGGTCCCTGGAATAGGGTCTTGTGATTCCCCCCTTTAGAATATCCATCTGGTGAAACAACCAAGGATATCTGGTCCTAAAAAATTTCAAAATCGATGTTTCATAGCCAAGAATCTCTTATACACTTAGGAAGCAAAGGAATCAACACTATTGATTTAAAAGAAATTTCACACTCCTACTCCACTAGGGTCAGCTATATAGAAGCTAACTACTCTGAAACATCCAACACTAGGTGAACCTGGGACTTCCTAATAAGGGAATCTACTACATTTCACATTCCTGAATCATAGACTATCTCGAAGTCATGGTCCTATAGGAAGTTCAACCAGCGTTGCCACCTCAGGTTCAAGTCTATCTAGGGAAAGACACACCTGTGACTTTGGTGGTCTGAAAAAACCACAAGCGCTCTCCTAGAAGGTTGCATCACCATATTCTTAGGGTGAATTTTACTACGTTCAACACCAAAAAGTGAGTCATGTAGTTTTGTTCATGGGGTCTCCATCACCTTGACCTGTACTTGATATCTACTAAATCAATATTGACATTGAGCACACAAGGTACAAATGAACAGGGAAAGTGAGTAAACTCATCCAATAAAAAGAGGCTAGAAATAGAAAGCATGTGGAATACCCCAAAAATATTTTCTCTCTTGGAAGGAGAGTAATACCCAAAAAATGCACTCTATCAATCCCATTAGTTAAATCACAAGCAAAAGGAGGTCAAGTAGTAAAACATCACTAGAAAATCCAGGACCTGTTCTGACACTCCACTGCACAACTCCTCCCTTAACACAGATGTTATAGGGATTCATCCACCACACCTCGATATTATCCACTTTAGGTGGCACTTAATCTCCCTCATGGTTTTTATCATCTCACAAAAAAGCGTCATAGTGAAGGAAGGATCCCTCGTTCTCATACATTCAAATATATATCGAACAACACCGACATAAGGTTACACCAATGCCCCATGTCACCCTAGTAAAACAAAAATCAAGGAGCAGGGAGGAAAGAGTAATTTACACAGTGTCTAACAAGTTATAATGAAAAAAGTAGAAAATACACAAGGATCACCTTTTATCGTCTCATGCTCTACAGGATCGTAAACACCCAAAGATTGCGGCAGTCCATGGAACCAGTTACCAACTTCCTGAGCCTGACATGGGCCACCGAGTGGTGGTGGAAATACCTCACAACATCTTCCCCAACGTCCAAATCTCTTACTATTATGCCAACACCAACTCCCTAAGGACCACCCTGATCATGACATTGTCTCTGCCGTGGTGGTCCACCTGCTATCTTCCTGTTGTACTCAGCCTGTTTGGTCAGGCAGTCTTGTTCCAAGTGACCTCTCCCATCACAAGAATAACATCGTCCCACCCTGGGCTGTCCCAGTGCTCTACACCACCTCATACCTATAAGATTGTGTGCCTGAGACCGATTATGGGGATGCCTCATACATCGAGATCTTGTTGAATGATGTCTGCTAGTTGGTGAAGATTTCTCGACTTTGTTGTGATCACTTCCACAAACAGCTGTATTCTATCCCCTGGATAGGTTAGCTATCTATAAAAAATTACTACTCTAGTACCCGACATAGGTGGGGATGCACAAGGGTACTATGATAGCACAAATCTCTCTACAGAGACACTGCTCGAACTTTCGTGCTCAGAAGTAACCATTATAGATCACGTCCAGAGAGTAGTGTACAAGGTCTATTAACCTAGTCACATACTCAGTCACCATTATCCCTCCATGCTAAAGCTACAAGAGCTCCTAATGTTGAACGAAGTGCAAGAATGAGGGGTAGAACCCTTCACAAAATAATTATTGAATGTTTCCCAATGAGAGTGTTGACTCGTCGTGTATCTTGGTAACCAAGATCCACTAACATCCAGTTGATCCATGGAAAAGGCTGGATACCAAATCTACCATTTTATATTTCGGTGTCTGTACAATCCTAAAGAGGCAGACCACTAAATCTATCCAAACCTCTACTATCTGAGGGTCTGGATCACCATGGAACCTCAACGGTCCAGGGCTCTAGAACTCATGAAGTGCACTCAACCTGCGTACATCCTCAGCCAGGTCTACTAGGGATTTCTACTTATCAATAGGTGAGGGTGCTGCTACCTGCCCACCTGGGGAAAGGGGCTCACACGATGGGTCCTAAATTGAGGCCTTGTGGCTGACATGTTCATCGTCATAAACCAGAGCTAGTATCCTAGGTACCTGTCATCGCGGAGACACCCTGAATGTTATCAAGGAGAATCGCAGTTAGATGATCATATATATATATATTAATAACAATGTGGAGATGAATCAAGGAGGGTAGTCAAATACTCAATACTATATGATACATATACCATTGTTACCTACAACAAGTGTCTCAAGGTGATGAGTTGACAAGCAGGTAATCAAGGTCCTGGTGAATGGATACATCGACTGCCCATACTAACACTGGACTCTCTGGCCTGAGAGCCACTCTTGAGACACTTCAATACTATTTCCCTAAACCCAACCAATACATTTTTAAGGAAAATTTGGAATAACATACCAAGGGTATAAACACCTATGATACCACTTTGTCATGACCCAACTTGCACCAAGGCTAGATCCACAATTACCCTAAGCTCACCTCCATAGTCCAGGTGCTGGAGACTAGCACCAAATGAAAAAAAACTAGGGGAGGCCATTTCCTAAGAACCTATACACACAAACACATCCAAATAAATGAAAAAGTACAGAGGGATAAGAAAACAAGATAAAAAACTACTTTATATAAACCACAAACATGCATCGACCTCTAAACATAAAATTAAATAGGAAAGTTAAATGAGAAAAATGCACACCCAACTATAAAAGTGCCCAAACCCTGTAATAGGTGGAAAAGTAAAATAGTTGGGAGAGTCCTACTCCTGAATCCCAAGATATGACAACTACATGCGGTCCACGATCCTGTATCCTTAAGCTCCTATGAATTCACTATGATGTTGTCTGTCGTCTTTAAGGGCACATCAAGTGTGTGAAAATCCAAAGCATGGGTGAATATAAAAATACTTAGTAGGATGACCTGAAGGATAAAGGGAGTAGAAAGACAAGTACTTAAGAGGGGAGTAGTATAGAGGACAAGGTATAGTAAAAGAAGTGTAGTAGAGGAGTGCAGTAAAAGAAGTACAGGTCAACCCAACAATAGAGTGAAGTAAGTTCATCTAAACATAAGGAGCTAGAAATGGTGAGAAGATAAAATTCTCATCAATTATTCGCTACCTATAGAAGGAGAGTAGACTCATCCAACCATAAGAATCTAGACACAGAAAGTATGTATCATACCCCACACGTCTTCACCTCTCATGGAAGGAGAGTAGGCAAAACCTAAGGAGTGGGTATTGGAAAAATGATATAAATATATGATCAATCAAAGAAACCCAAATGAGATATTAAGGGGATCTCCATCTCACAAGATTAGCCCAGGAAAATTGAGTCACCAACAGTTCCCAAAGTAACCACTGATTCCTAGGATCCCACATGTATTTTATGAACTGTAAGTCAAAGGGGACCAATCATCGCACCTTGATACTATCCACTTTGGGAAGGTCTATCTTGCCTGCACGGTTTTAGGTCGCATCATAAGGACACATCTTGGTGGAAAAATCACCCCACATTCTTGAGAGTCCAAAGTGACGTCAGAGCACATCTCATCACTATGTAACATAGTTGAGAGATCATGTCAAAAAGTCGAGGAATCATGCCTAGCTCTGCTGGAGGGTTCCACTCAGAAAAGATAGAGGACCCATGCCCAACCTGGATGAAGGGTTCCACTCAGAAACGACCGAGGACCCATACCCAACTTGGTTGGAGGGTTCCACTCAGAAAAGATCAAGGGCCCATGCCAAACCCGACTATAGGTTTCCATTATAGATTCATCAAGGACTCATCCTCAGCCTGGATGGAGGGTTCTACTCTGAACTTCTTTTGAGGACCACATGCCTATCCCAACTGGAGGTAAGATCAAAACTTTTATGGTGATCCCTACTAGATGGTATCTCTAAAAAAAGCATTAAGGAGCACTAGGCATCCGTAATATATGGTATCTCTCTTTAAAAGCATCAAGGAACACTAGTTATCCCTACTAGATGGTATCTCTCTGGAAAATCATCGAGGAGCACTGGTCGTCCCTACTGGATGTTACCTCTTAGAAAAGCACTACTGTAGTCATTTGGTGTCTCCTTAGATAGTCTTCACACCCAAAACATCTCACATCATAACTCATAAGACACTATGGAGGGAACCATTTCATTCTATGCATAAAAATACTCAATATAGGTTACATACATGCCAAAATCTGATTTCAGAAGAAGGATATATGAGAGATAGAAGAATTCGTAAAGTGGTACATGGTGCATGTGGGGACCACATGCTGTGTGGCCCCACCTTGTCTCCTGGACGTGTACTTAACCATTATAATGTACTAAACTATGAACAAGTATCTATAGGTGTACCAGATTACTCTCAGAGTACTTAAAACACCTAGTCAAAAGGTCGACAAGTGCACGACACTCATCATTAATCCAGAGGGCCAAAATTGCAATTATGTTGATGCACCTTCTCAAATGGCTCAAGAACATTTGACCACATATCTTCATACATCTTCTCCACTATCACAAGAGTCAAGGTTAACCCAAGTCGTGGGTTCTCTTCAAAAACACAAAAGGATCTTCCATTTATTATCTTTTCATGTTTCTAAATTTAATGAGATCTCGAATAAGGCCTCATACATCCAAAAAAATCATGATATTGTGATCCTTGTGAAAAAACACGCAAGATAGATTATTTATTCACCCCAAATGGGAATCTGATGGAAAAGTCACAAGTTGGAACATTTTGATTGAATGATTTTCATTAAATTCCACTTCTCGGTCCTAAAAAAAATTATATGGATTGCACAATTACAATCCTCTCAGAAAACCCCACAGGATGGACAACTCATTCGTCAAAAAATAGATACTCGGTGCAAAAGTTACATTTAACCGCAACACGTGTGAACCAGAACCCATGAGTCCTACACCCTATCCTTGGTTCAAAAACTATAAATCAGTCTTTAGAAGTCCACAAAAGGACTAGGGTCGCAGTGCCTCTGACGACATGTCAAACAGACATCCTATTTGCAAGATAGATCCGAAATAAGATTTCTTAATAATAATAATTATATTATTATTATTTAATAGAGTCATTTCATGCATCTGCACCCCGATACCAAGACTAAAAAGTCAAAAACTAGTCTAAAAAGGTCCTCCTTGATGATAGGATTGTGTGTCCATAGACAACATGTGAATTGGATGCCTGTATCAAAAGTCATGGGCACTTAAAGTGCCCAGGCTCAAAACAGGCTGGACTGGCCCGATCTGCCATGTCCGCCCCTCCTGGGAAAGCCCGCATTGGCTGGACTAGCCCACTGGTTTGTGGCCTAACCATGATGCTATAGGATAGACAAGATACCATGGACCAACCTACTTCATGGCTTGAGGCCCGCACACCACCCACACTGACCAGCTCCCGGGGCTGGTCCTCCACCTCAGATCCGATCCCTGTGGTGCGGACCAGTCCACACTCCTCCTGACCTAGATAGATGTCCACTGCTTTTGGGACCCCATGTAAACCAGCGACCCATGAACCATGGGTCGTGGTCAGTACCCCGGTCGTGTCTGGGAGCCCCTGCTTAGTCGACGCATGAGCCGACCACCAGTTCCGCCTCAACGCACCACAAGACGCCCCACCGGATTTGGTTTATCCGCCCCCCTGGTCTCCTATGACTCTCCCAGCCGCACCAAACTGTGTCAACCCCAGTGATCCCGATCGCCAGATCCCCTCTTCCTAGTACCTCTGCGCTATCTGGCCACCAGCCTACGGACCTCGCCACCCCGCCGAGCCGCATCAGCACCGACCTCCACCACTCGGTGCACCAACCAACTGTCGTGCCAGACCCGCATCACCACCTTACTCCGAATGTTATACTGGCCACTCTAGTGGTATGATTGTAGATATGAAATTTTATTTGTGATCTCTACTATGAATCCTTCTCAATGATGTGCTCTAATAAACAATCCAACGGATGATTCATGCGTCAGAAAATTATTGTGGGTATTTGTGAAGAACGAAACAAAGAACGAGGTTCCAAATAGATACCAATGGACGTGTTCATTCATACATCGATGATTTTGAAATTATAAAAAAAAGAAAAAAGTATATTAACTGATATAAGAAGTAAAAATTGAGTCAAAACTCAAAATGAAAAATATCACACCTCGAGTAAATGTTCCATCATTGGCGACACATCTACTGCGACCCCACTTCAATCTGTCGATGTTTCGATGGAGATTGCTCCTTGATCCAGCAAAGAGCAGAATAGAACAATGAAGAATGATTAGAGAGAGAGATAGAGGATATAGGAGAGATATTGGATTAGGGACAACCCTGAACTCTTAATTTTCTATTTATAGAAGCTCTGCTCGGTGTGGAAATCTGAAATTCCCACGCCCCTCTTTTTATGTCTCACCTAGTAAAAACACCCAATTCAAACTCAACAGAGGTATTAGATTTAAAATTTGATTCCCCATTTTAATTTTATTGGTTTTGGTGTTTGAGACAAAAATATAATTAAATTTAATTATTTTATTTAAGATTTTTGTCTAGGGTGACATTTTTCACAAAAGTCTCATGCCGATGAAAGTTACACCTATCCTAGGGTAAACGCTACATTCCAGACACAACTATGGATTAAAATTTCATATCTGAGCTACTGTTTAAGAGATATACTATTTTCGACACATTCATAATAAGAAAACACTTAAATTTTTTGTATAATTTATTCTAAGCACACGGGGCATCAAAATTGCACGTTATCTCATCACGTAGCTCTGGAAATATATGTATAAATATTCCAAAGTCTTCAAAGGAAAAAACCAAGTCTCTACACATTCTCTACAACCATTACCCTATGATCAGAGTGTATAAAAATATATAGTATGAGGTATTATTCTTGTAGCCACTACTATCATATCTACTTTATTAAACACATGTGATTCTAACCCCTTTATCTCTTTATCTATCATGAGAAGTCTTGGGATAAAAATTTAGTACTTATTTGAGGTGATTACACTAGAAACACCATTGTGTGTGTGGTTAGAGGTTATATTTCAATGTATAGACTTCCCATTGAGGTATGAAATTATTGTTTATTATGGAGAATATTCAGCCTCAAGATGGTGAGCTTTGATTTCATTCATAGGATGGGATAGTTAGTTCCCTATCATGCATATGTTTATTTCTATCACCACATAGTTTCATTTACAAAACTAGAGGGTGATAACTATCTTCACTAGGGTGAGTGGAATGTACAGTCTAGTAAAGATAAACCATATAATCATGGGTTGGGTGGAGTAACAACCCATATTTAAAACCTTTATCTAGAGGATTAGGGAATACATCTGGAAGATTTTTCTCCAGTGAAGGATCATCTTAGGGATGTATTACTGGATGAATTTTTTGGATTATCTTCTAAGTGAGGTATAGTTTATGATTGATCTCATTCCAAGAGTTGATCCAATGTCAATTCCTCTATACAGGATGATACCTACTGATCTCTAGTAGCTCAAGAGATAGTTTGGTGATTTAGAATCTATGGGTTTTATCTGAACCAACACTTCATCTTGGGGGTTCACCTATGATTTTCTCCATGAAGGTGGATGAGAACCTTAGTCTATGAATTGATTACCTATGGTTGAACCAAATTACGGTTAAGAACCAATGTTTATTATCTTATATAGATAATATCTTCAACCATTTATAAGGAGCTAGAGTATTTTCTAAGATCTAATTGAGATAGGTCTATCATCAGGGGTGAGTCAGGACTTTAGATATAACATGTATGACTTTCTTAAGTTGGTATGGTTTATATGATTATCTTATTATGCTTTTCATTCTTATAAATGCACCCACCATTTTCATAACCTTGTTGAATAGAGTTTTCCACCCCTATCTAGATTCATTTTTATGGTTTTTGTGGAATAAATATAGGTGTATTCTCATACTCCAAGAAACCATACTAAAAACTTGATATTATTTTGAATATACTATGGGAGCATCGGTTATATGCTAAATTCAACAATTTACACTTCTGGGTTGAAAAATTTCACTTATTGGGTCATATTATCTTGGAATTAGAAGTATTAGTTGACCCTAAAAGGTGAGAATTGTTGTTTCCTAGGAGCAGACCAAGAATGTATTCGATATACAGATTTTCTTGGGGATTTATGGATATTACATGCATTTTATACAAGAATTATCTCAACTTGAAACACCTATTACAAGTATGACTAAGAAGAGTGTGTGGTTCGTGTGGTCTGATGCATGTGAGAAGGACTTCTAGGAGTTGAAAGGAAGGATTAATTCTATACCAATCTTCATTTTTCCAGATCCATGAAGAGGATATATTGTGTTATGTGATGCATTGGGAATCACACTAGGTATAATACTAATTTAGAAGGATAGTGTCCTTGCATATGAGTCTCACAATTTGAGACCTCATGATAGTAACTACCTAAAACATGACCTTGAGCTAGAAGAAGTTTTCATTGATTTGTGTTTCTTGAGACATTATCTGATGAGTGAGTAATTTTATGTGTATATGGACTACAAAATCCTCATATATATATTTACATAGTGTTAATTAAATCTCATACACTGAATATGGGTCTAATACCTTCAATAATTTAACTTTAAGCTTGCCTATACATGTGGAAAGGGAATTGTGATGGCTGATGTTTTGAGCTGGAAAACTTAGACACATGCCATTTAGGAAGGAAATGATGAATGAAAATTTATAACCCTATTTTATGAGCTACATTTGAAGTTTCATGAGAGTTAGAAGAGTCATTTTGTTATAGAATTAGTAGTTACCTCTCCCTTCCTTGATAGGGTAATGATAATGAAATTTTTAGACCCTGAAGGTTCGGTTCTCCAAGAGTGTATTTCTAGTGGGGACCCACCTTTGGATTGGTTTGTTGATGGAGACAATACCCTAACTTTACATGGGAGTATCTATGTTCCTATAGATATGAGATAGGAAATGATGTGAGATTACAATTCTTATTAGTGGGAAATTCATCCAAGAATATATAAGATGTATCATGATACGTGTCACCAATATTGGTGGATAGGGATGAAGTGTCATATTATAGGTTTTATCACTAGGTTTTCCACCTATCATTAGGTGAAGGTAGAACACCTGTGGCCTGATAGCTTTTTATAGCTATTACCAGTCCCATAATGAAAATGGGAAGACACTGCGATGATGTTTTTGGTTGGATTACTAACTTTTCTTTGAGGTAGTGATGCAGTTTGGGTAGTCATGTATTTATTGACAAAGGTATTCCACTTTCTTCATATCTGAGATAATTTCTCAATTGATGATATAGGAAGAATGTATGTTCATGATATTATATAGCTAACAGGGGTTCTTCATACAATCATTTTAGATAGGGTCACTTGTTTCACATCAAGGTTTCGATAGAGTTTATAGAGATATTTGGGTACATAAGTGATTTTGAGCATAGATTTTCAACCTCAGTTCGATGGAAAGTTGGAACGACCTATACAAGTGTTAGAGGAAATACTCTAAAAAAGTGTCCTTGATTTTAATGATTCTTTGGAGAATCATATCCCTCTTGTCAAGTTTGCATACAATAATATCTATCAGGTGAAAATTCATATGGATCCATATGAGGTCTTATATGGAAGGTCATACTACTCACACATGTACTGGTTAGAGGTAGTATAGGCAATGCTACAAGGTCCCAATCTTGTAGAGGAGAATCAAGAGAAAGTGAAGTTGATCAGGAATTGTATGTCTACTTCTCATTCTAGAAAAAAAATCTCATGCCAATCATTTTTCATGACCTCTAGAGTTTGAGGTTCTAGATCGTGTTTTCTTGTGAGTATCACTAAGGCTTGGTAATATATGGATACCAAGGCAAGGGAAGTTGTTGCCTTGTTTTTTGGGCTTTTTGAGATCTTGGATAGAGTTGTTCTGGAAACCTATCAGTTTCTATTACCTTATAGGTACCGTTCCATGCATGATGTCTTCCACGTTTCACTACTTCACCATTGTCATGTCTAACCGTCTCATACTTTTTATCCCAAGGATGTTGAGTTATATGTTGATTCTTATTTTAATGAGTATCCCATATGAATCATTGATAGGAGTATGAAGGTTATCCATGGATAATATGTACCTTTATTTTGGGTTTTATGGTAGCATGACCATGTTTATGACAAGACTTGGGAGTAGGAGGCCAACATACATGCTTAGTGATTGGAGTTGTTCCCAAATAGAATTCTACCACCCTTGGATGGGAAATTCAAGGATGAGTTCCTTTAAGGTGGGAAGACCAGAAGAACTTTGTTTATCTATGAGGTATATATTCTTTAATTTTCAATAAAAATATTTGGTTTTGATCTAATATGAATGCCTAGTGAGACTGTGGAGGAAAAAAGGGTGTCTAGGGCTTGTTCGGAGCTTGAAAACTTGACCAGTTGAAAAAACCACTAGGCTGAACTGTTATTCAAAACCATGAAGTCTAATACTAAAATTCTCTCTTAATAGTGTAGGGCGTTAAATGAGCATAAGTGGGCCACAAGGTTTTACCAAACTGTGTGCTCAGGTCCCCATACCCTTGAAAATGATCGATGGTTTTTAATAGAGATGTATAGAACAACTTGCGCACAATTTTCCAAACAATGTGCATAAACCATGCATGTCCGCTTTTTGGAAAGTGCGCCAAGCATGGTTGGTACATGGTTTGGGAAACTGTGTAGAAAAATCATGAACACACTTTTAAAGTGGGGTAAAAGTACTATTTTCCATTAATGGATTATATTTTTAACACCCCTTATTCTTTCTTATTTACATTGGACAAGAGACTCATTTCTATCCCATGGATACTCATCCTCCTCCCCACCTTGGTTCTTGGATTTCATTACCATCTAACCCCTTATTCAAGATATGATCATCCCATTGAATTCCTATCGGTATGTGCTACACTCCTTATGGTGCATTCATAATTTTTATTTCTCTTGAATATTTTATTTTGATGAAGGTTCTTATGCTCTATTTCTAGGTCATTCATCTGTTCTTCCATTTTCATAAAATCTAGGCCAAACTGAGGGACAAAACTAGATAAGGAGAGTACTATAAGAATAATGTTACTGGTCTATGACTTTTCCCTAAAATCCCTTTCCTTTATAAATTTATGTCATTGTGCACACACCAATTTTACCAGGCAATGCTTCTAAAATTCATCTATCTTAATTATAATAATCTAGATTATGTTCTAAAGCCTTAATTATAAATTTTTTTCATGTCATTGGAGGTTAGGACATCAAATCCATCCACCCAATTAGGGTGTGTACCATGCTATGTCTTTTTTCCTTGTTTTTGAGATTATCTAAGACACCATTAAGGTGTGATTTAACTTGGCCTTGTTAAGGTATGTGTTCTATATCAATTAAATAAATTTATAAATTATTAAATGAAAAGAATATTTATAAATACCACTTAACTTAGTTAATTATAATTGAATTGATATTGGTTTCATTTCCTCTTACCCTTGTCATTCTTAATGAAAGGTAATTGAATGAACCTATTAGATGTTTATAAGTTAAAGGTATAAATGGTTGCATGTCCTTGATACACCTTGTCATGATTATTAAACAGTAATGAAATGAACCTATTAAACTATTAAACGAAAATAGTATTAAATGGACTTTGATCACATATGATATTAATGGAATGATATAAGGTGCCAATTGATTCATACCTTTTTATAATTATAGGAATGCTTTGATTTTAGTAATCCTTGGATTCCCAAGATAATTCCTTAAGTACTCAAAGGATACTATTCTGATTCAAGTATCTGATTTACAAGGGAGAAAACCACCTTGTAACATGGTCCTTTTCTATTAGAGGATTATTGGAATGAGTCCATTATATCCCTTCACTATCTTTTTTGGATATTAGAATTATTTGGATACACTCTTTGATCAGCTTGATATATTCAGACATGCGGCGTCATAGATTCACCTCATTGGACCCAATAATTATTATCCCATGATTAATATGGATGATATCCATAGACTCAATTAGACTAATTTATAGTGGAATTTATTGGGAAAGCCTCTTGTTTTACACTTAGACCCTTTATAGCCAGACTGCATGAGTAGTTACTATGATTTGGCCGACCCCTAAGGTTAAGGATTACTTGATTTAACCTTGGATCCTTTTTAATTATTATTATGATCTATCTGGGTAATATTAAAACCTCCACATGATTTATCTATATATACTGAATCTTTTATTAGTTAATTAAATAGACACATGTTCAGACACCAACTAAGGTTGAAGTAGGTATGTGTTAGTTATGGAATTAATTTACATTTATATGCCTGCACACTATTCAGTTTATATACATAGATTATATTTGTATATATTCCATTAGTGACGGTCTACTAAGATTTATCTGATACCCTATTCAAACCGTCGTTGGTACTAAGGAAGATTATATTACCACAGGTGTGGACAAGGTAAATCCTACCACTTTGGACACCTGACTTTCTTGCTTTAATAGGGGAGTTTGGCAGTAGATGACTAAAACAATTCTTGAGATTCTTGGATAGTTTTTTGGAATTTTTTATTCTTTTTCATATAAGGTATTACATTGATTTCCTGCTTCCATGTATTCCTGCTTTTTTTTTGTAGATACATGTCAACATAATTTTGTATATGATACAATTTACAATTATTAGCATGGTTATTTATTACATGGTTGATCATGATTATTTTTTCTACCTGTTTTCATCATTATTATACTTCTTCCACTGTTTCATCATATATTATATCTTCATTGTGCTCCCCTTGGACCAGAGGGCATAGTCTCTCCATTATTACACACTAGGGCCTCACTGCTAGTCAACTACCTTGGGTGTACAGGGTGGCATGCTTAAGGCGATGTGGCCAACTAGGTTTAGTTACTTGAGAGTTAAATGGGTCGAGGATGTCACATAAAAAATATAAATACCATTTAAAACCATTGCTCTTTCATATTATTGAAACCAATATAATAATTTTATCAATTAACAAAATCCTCAATAGAATCACATTCATTTATTTAAAACCATTTATAAATTTCATAAATCCGTATTAAAACATTGAAATTTCTCTAAAAATGCATAAATAATAGATTACAAACCATTTTGTACAAAACAAATCATATTATTCAACAGGATTTCAATTTAATAAATTAAAAAATCAAGTAAAACAAGTATTATACTAATATGTAAATTGGATTGAAAAACCACGACCAATTTGGTCAAAAAAAAAATTAACCATTTATGCATGAATATGTAGTCCATTGGTGATTTTTAAATTAATTGATTCCCATTATGTTTTATGGAATCCTTTTATTAATATATGAAATTCAAAACCACTCAATGAAACTCACTATATTCTAGTAAAAAATTAAACATATACAAAATTTACTAAGAAAAATTCTATATTCACATGAATAATACAAAATTCATAGCTATAACTCAAATTTATAATCAAAATAAAATTCATAACAAAAAAATATATTAATGAACATGTTATGATATACTTAACATGATACTAAATAATTCATGATTCTCAAATCCCTTCTCAGTTCATCATGAAAAAATATTTTAAGAGAAAAACCAAAATGAATTCAACCCATTTTGGTCTAAAAGAAACCTCACACATCATAGACTTCCCTTACAACTCAGGTATCACTATAAAGATATTGATCATGAAATTTTATAGACCACCACCAAAGTCTAGGAACATGCTCTCTCCATGTCTAAAAAACTCTTACCGAACCAAACTGATACCATTTAAACTTCATAATCCAATCCTAATTGCTTAACAAAACTCCTAAGATGATTTGGGATGTCACATATTCCTTGGATCCATCCCATGTTCTACAAAGGCTAATAAAAATAATCAAAAGTATAAACATATACCATAGGAATTTTTTTACCATCTATCTCACTCAACAACATGTAACATTCAAATGAAACTCCTGAAATAATAGTCTGATGATGAAATCTCTTTATCTTGTATAAAAATACTAAGATAAATAATATAATCATAGTCATGTTAAAAGCTAAAAATAATAAACATATCCAACAATAACCTATACTAGTCTCTACTAGTACACCATGGGTTCACTAATCATCAACATTGTAACTTACCTACAAACCTATAAATACCCTCAAATAACATCTTTATATGTTATAAGGTGCATATACAGGTGTTTATATCACCACTTAGTAAGATTTCCCCATATGAAATCTCATTATTCCCATGCATGTGAAAATCAAGCATAACCAAACACATTTTTAAGAAAAATAATAGTTAATATAAAAACAAAAACCTTTACACAAAATCAAATACCTTAAAAAAATTTATTAAATAAAATCACTTTCACCATACATATCCAAACTTTGAAACTAAGGTAACAAAAAAATAATAGACCACCCATCCCACAGGATGGGTACACATGGGTATCCATAATCATGAGGAGAATATTTACCCACTTAACTAGAGCCATCACTTTAAGACATAATAAAGTATCCACTCACAATCTAACTAGATGAGGTCATCACACTAAAGTTGTAGTCTATATATCTTTCTTCATCACTCAACTAAATTGTATTTAAAAAACATACAATACACTCAAAAAACTATATTTTAGAAAAGAGAAACACTCCATATCCTAAAAACATAGTTACAAAATCGAAAAATAAAAATTAACATATTCTAATCAATTTAAAATCAATTAAAATATTTTATTCAAATAAAATACACAAGCTAAATAATATTTAACGTACAAACATGAAAACAAGATAATCTAACTACCTATTATTATATCAATTCATCCATCATTATCCATTTATCCCATAAAAAATATCACATAATAACATTATATATTAAATCTAAAAAATAACATCCAAAACAACACCTAAAAAATTCCTATTGAATAAAAATAGATAAATACATGCAACATATCTAACCAGTATGAAATTGACCACAAAAAATAAGAAACCTACCCACCATAGAATCCAATATACTATATTATCAAAATCCTTAACATTAAAAAGGGTTTACAACAACTTAGTGAAAACCCCAAGGAAAATCCATAAATACAGACACCAAAGTGAGACAAGTGTGAGAGAAAGAAAAGAGGAGGAAAACGAATATGGTTTAATTTCAATCAAAGAAAATAAAAATTTAGGTTTGACAGAGGTTGAGATCTTGATGAATAAGAACCACAAAAATAACCCAACAAAGGCCTCCCCTTATCCCTCTCACATAAGAAGGAATAACCAGTTCTTGTTTGTTCAATTTTAGGTTAAAATATAACATTTTGTGCTTGTTTTAAAAGATGAATGATTAACTTTTATAGTAAAAAAAACTATGAACCTAACTATTAATTTATTACCACCTCATCTAAGGAAAAATTTACACTATCTGGGAAATCAATACACAACCCATGCATTTTTCTTCACCCCTAAAACCACCCTTTCAAACCAACTTCAACTCCAAACCTATCATGCAACATTCTCACCTTCAAAACCTCATTATTAAGCTAAATTATACTTTTCTCAACTATACCCACCACTATATATTAGATCCATCTAATTTAACCAAATATTAAAAATTATTCCAAAAAATGGTGTATTATAGATCATCATAATCATAGTTTAAAAATTCTTTTTCACTATCAGATATCTTTATCCTTATTTTTTCATGAATTATTATTCATGAAAACTGGTTAATGAAAAATATTACAAGAACTAAATCTAACCAGGTCCATGGTTCTAACAATTTACCATTTTGGGTTTGGTTATCAAATAGTTCCTAACATTTCCCCCTTTTACATACAAATCCAAAATCATTATATTTAACATTTTATACTCATCCATCACATATTCATAGTACTGAAATTATCCATATAAGAAGACATTGAATTACTACATAGTATAAACTCACTCGACTAACCCTATAAGCCCTCTTTATTTAAAGCTATGTATAGAAAATGAGAGAATGAACTAGTAAATCCTCCTAGACCCCCTTTATATATTATATTATAGTTTCAATAAAATACATGGGGATATGGGATATCTCATTACCATCTCTATTAACATACCTTAATATTTATTATGGGATTTCAATCGATATTCATTATTGATATACTTGGTTTTATGATATAGGATTTCTTCTTTTATATATATTTATACCATATAAATCCTCCTATTTAACCCCATGTTTCCTCTCTAGAGTTCCATAAGGTTAATCATTTGTAGATATTAAACTAATCACACCATAAAATTGTTTCTCTAATGGTGGAGGTTTCTCTGCTTCTAACTCCAACTCTGTCATAAAATATACATTAAAATTTTCATCCAATTTATTTTCTTATGTTGATACTTATTATGATAAATGTTAAAGAGTTTCATTACTATCACCTTTCTATAGAATAACCATTATACAAGACTCTATTTCTAGTAGCAAGGTTCTTCAGGAGCATGGTTACCTATTCCTATATTATCATTATATTTTTTGAACACACATCCTCTACATCTTCTAGAAGTGGTTAAAAATTACTCAATCCAAATTTGTAAACTTTTATGCTCAATAATTTATATGGATAAAAATATTTATACGACCCATAAATACTTATCCATATGTGATTTATAGTTTTATATCAAATGAAAATTCTATATAACTTATTTATCAGTGTATATCAAAGTGACTTTAGTGCTTCACCATAATTTTTTAGTACCAGAATTATAATATTACAATATATATAGTAGCATATATTCTAAAAATTATTATAAATATAATAGAAATTTAATTCTCCAAATATCAAATGTTGTTCCATTAAATAAAGAAACTCTAATACACCATTCCAGGAATAATAGATAAATACCAATACATTCAAAATATATATTAGGAATAAATGTTAATTTGATAAAATCAAAGGTTTTGAGCTCAATT
This sequence comes from Viscum album, assembly GCA_963277665.1. NCBI lineage: Eukaryota > Viridiplantae > Streptophyta > Magnoliopsida > Santalales > Viscaceae > Viscum > Viscum album. The sequence goes on along the minus strand of CAUJRU010000326.1, from coordinate 435,657 downwards.
CTTGAATATTAAAATATCAAAATAAAAAAAACTAAACAAAAATTTGATAACAATTGATTATGGTTAGCCAAGGGATGTAATTATTGGAGTAAACCTTGAGAGGGAGTGAGGGTGAGTTAATACATGTGACACTATACTAAATTTAAGCACTTAAAAATAAATTAACCTTCCATTCCCATTATTTATATTGACCTATTAGTTTTAAGGGATACTTTTAAGATCTATTACTAATTTTTCTTCCTTTTTAATCCACTTTAACTCATAAAACATTCACAAAACCTAAATATAAATGGTGTATATAATATTTAATTGGTTTACCTTATGTGGGTTATATCTATGGTGTAAGTGGGAGTAAACAATGATGTAGATATTTATTAAAGACATATATATATATATATATATATATATATAATTGCTTGCATGAAAATTGTGATTTTCATGTAGAAAGGGGAATATCATGTACACTACGTATAATAATAGTAATTGTTTGGACAATTAGATATTCTAGAAAACTATAATTTAATTAGCTATTTTAGATGAAACGTTTGGGGGTAAATGTATATGATGAATTCATATAGATCATGGTATTTATTCATTCATTTTAATGCATGAATAAATAAGACAACCCAAGGAGCATCCTTCATGCTTATAAATTATACAATCATACAATGGCTATAGGATGTGTTATTACATTATAATTAGAAAAACCTCCCTAAACCCATTTCTCTTTTTTATCTTATTTATTTTCACTCGAGGTATTAGCATACCATGGAGAGAAGATGGATCCCGCTCAAATGTCAAGTGATTTAGGAAAATCCTATAGATACCTATAGAGGTGTGATTATTATTTTTTACACTTTTAGATCTCTATCAAACATACCAGATGAAGATATAAGGATTTAATATGATCTTCAGTGTAGGGTATTCCATATTTTAAATTGTTTATTAATTTATAATTTTATATGAAATTTCATATTTCTTGCATGGAAGATACTTAGATTTGGTTTCTAATTGCTTATTATATTTCTAATTAGTGTTATTAGATTCATATGAAACTTAAATGTGGTATCATAGGAATATATATTTAAGTTTTATGAAACTTATAATGAAATTAAGAATTGAATAAAAAAATAGAGTAGTTTCTTCATTTTTTGGAAATTCAGTTTCATAAAATGGTTTACCCTTATACAATTGGGATGTATAATGGTAACTAACACCTCACTTTTATACAGCTAAGATACATAAGGGTTACCAAGGGTTCACCCTTACATATAGTGTTCCTCTTAAGGGTTATCATGCCTTACCCTAATGCATATAGGTCTATGTAGGGGTCACCTAAATTTAACCTTACCCATAAAGGTGTTTAATAAAGGTAATGGTGGGATTTAATGTTTTTCATAAAGTTTACCATTTTCTTACCTGTATGTGATTTGTGACTGCATAATGGTAACCAATGTAGTACCCTTACTCAGCGGTGCCAGTGTAGGTTTCAGGCACAGTGGAAGTGTCCTTTAAAGGTATTACCCACTTTATTTTTTTCATAAATCATACTTAATTGTTGATTCACATTATCAAAATTTCATTTTGAAAGAAAATAGTAGATTACATGACTAGATTAAAACACATGAACTAAAAGTGAAGTATATTCACATGTGCTTTGTAATTAATTTATAAGAAAATATATAATTACCTCAACTTGTAATTCTACTTTCACTGATGATATGATGGAATGGATCTTGTTTCACCACCATTTATCTATAGTATCCAAGTGTATAATCCCACTAGAGGTTATCCACATGTGTACCACAATATCTAACTAATGCTGTAGAATCATTGGGTTCTATCACGACTGATCTTGATTGCTTGGATTGTTTGTAGTTGACACAACAAAATTATTCTTGAGTGAGGAAGAGATCTTGATGATCTATCGTTGTCTTGATGGAGGAGGGGAGGAGAGCACTCTATATCTCTTTATCTCTCTCTAGAGATTGAGTGAGTCTCACTATATCCATTGTGTACATAATAAATGATTTTGGAAGGAGACATAATTAGATACTTATTATGATAGGTTTAGGGTTGGAAAATTGTACACAAGCCCCTAACCATATTTCATATTCTTAGTTTACCCCATGTTCATTAATAATAATGATATTATTATTAATCAATTGACATGTGAAACATATTAATAATATAAATAAATATCATTTATTTCTAATTTGACCATTAATCTCGGTATGCTTTCCCTCGTTGACATTTAGTGATCCTAAAATAATGAATATTTAATTAAATAATTGTAACCACATTATTCTATGATAAATATAATAGATATTATATTTTAAAAACATTAAAAATAATATTTATTAATATTATTTTTTAACTTTATTATTCTATCAAAAAAACAATGATTAAATTATAGCGATCAACCAAACTGAATAAATCTCATTTATTATAACTTGTTAAATTAATTATTTGGATTTAACTGAAATTATAGATTCATTAATTGCGTGACCCTATAAGTATCTTTCTCAGTGGAATTAGTCATAACCACATAAAATCCAAGGTTAGAATCTAGAAACATTCCAATGTTCATATAGAGAAATAAGTGAATCCCTCAATGACATCTGACCTCTTACGAATTGTTAATCTATAATATAATTCTTTTATCACCATATATATAATCAAGAAGGTTTCATGATGATGACATCGACCAATATGTTTGATCCCTCTTTCTTTGAATTTCCAAAAATGAACTCATCCACTAAACACCATGTCCATGGATTTATGGAGGTAGTTCCATTCCATTAAAATGTCATAAGATATCAACTTCCGTATAGGTATAGAATGGATAAATCCTTTATTGTATTATCCATTAATTTAATATCAATCATTATTCAACCAACAAATCCTACTTTTCCATGAACATATTTTTTTTCATAATTTTCATTAATAAATAAATGTATGTGAGTCATGATATCCACTAATGATAATATTAAACTCTAAGGACCAATACACTTGGTTTTAGGTAGGAACATCCAATGACATATTAAAATGTGGATTTTCTATTAAAGGGTCTATTCTCATAACCACATACCTCCATATTACCAAGGTTGAACCCTATAAGAATGTGTCTCAATGTCTTATTTACCTCCTATAACTAATATAAAATATTTTCTATGTCTCGTTATACAATATCATCCGACCATAGAACATGGTTCAAGAATAATATCTTGCCACCTCTAGGTTCTCATCATAGTGGGGAACTATTATGAACTTCCAATGTGAAATATATTCTAATAATATTATCAAATATAAATAATATGTATAAGAACAATAATGATGTGATAAGGAAACTTATTTAATAATAAAAACATGTAATCAAGTACTAAACAAGTTGGTTCTAGGGAACCAACTCCAATAGACTTCCACTTTCACTAGAGCCAACTGACAATAACTTTCAATCCCCTAGGACTCACATGATACTCATACTTATACAAAGATAAATACATTTTTAAGGTGTCCTGCAGGTTTTACTCCATGGATATTCTACTCACCATGACTTCACCTCATTAAGAAAAATCCATCAAGAGATGAAAATTCTGAAGTACGTTCTTTCTTCCTTTAGCATGACCTTAGATCTTTGGAGAGAGCCACTACTGCAGTGATATCACTGTAGACTATGATAGGATATTTAATAGTTGGTAACACATCAAGATCTAGGAATTTTTTTTGAATCCAAATTAATTCCTTGGGATATATCAAAATATGAAATATACTCAAACTCCATTTTAGAATCAGAGATAACTAGATGATTTGATCTCTTTCAACTCACATATCCTCTATTGATACAAAATATATATCCATACTATGACTTCAAATAATTGTATATATTTTAAATATTTCATTTTTATAACTCATGATTGTTATCTATTCATCTCCTCCATACACCAAGAACATATCCTTAGTTCTCCTCAGACACTAAAGGATAGTTTTAATAGTAGTACAATTATACTCAATTGGATATTATTAATATCTTCCAAACATTCTCAAAGAATAGGAATAATCAAGACTTGTATATAACATGGAATACATGATGGATCATATCAAATAATTTTATGATATCTTACTCATTTTTCTATTTACTCTTATGCCCAAGGACACATTTTCTTGGAAATATATATACCATGTGACACTGGAACCAATCCCCTCATGGATTGTCCCATACCAAACCTCTTTAGTATATGGTAAATGTATATACCTTGAATTAGTACAAGAATCCACTTGGATCTATCATGAAATATCTTGATACATAGAATATAGGTCACTTTGCCTAAGTCCTTCATAGAGAAGAACTTACTTAACCACACCTTAAACTCTTATAAGGCTGGTACATTATTTCAAATTATTAATATGTCATAAAAATATAATACTATGAAAATAAATATACTATAACTAAACCATTTATAAACACATGGATCAAATTCATTATTAATGAAACCAAATTCTTTTATAGATTCATAAAATTAAATGTTATATGATATGGATGCTTGATTTAATCCATAAATGTATCTTTGAAACATACATACCATCATTGGTATTTCCTAGAGTCACAAAATATTTTGGATGTTTCATGCACACATCCTTCTGAAGGTTCCCATTAAAGAAAGTAGTTTTGAAATCCATCCTATAAATCTCATAGTCATGGTAAGATGCGATGGAAAAGAATATTTTGATGTATTTAAACATGGAAATTTGAGAAAACATTTTTTCATAATTAATGATTTGATCTTTTCAAAACTTTTTATCCACTAGCCGTGATTTATAGGTATTTAGTTTACCTTCCATGTCATGATTTCTCTTGAATACCCATTTACAACCAACAAGTTTCACATCAATTGGAGGATCCATTAGAACCCAAACTTGATTTGAATACATAGAATCCATATCAAAATTCATAGATTCTTGCCACATTTTAGCTTATAAACTCTCCACCACCTCCTTATAAGAGAGAGGATCAATTTTTCAACCAATAATGATTCACCATAACCATTGATTAGAAAACCATATATCTTTGGTTCTCTTACCTCTCTAGTACTTCTATCCAGCAATTGTGTTTAAGGACTAACTTTTTCCATGAGGACCTATGGAATTATTTCCTATACCAATTATTGTATATCTTGAGAATCAAATTAAATGATGTTAATATTTTTCCCACTATCCTCGCTGTTCTTATGATCTCTCTCAAGAAAAACATGTTGACTTTCAATAATTACTTTCTTGTATGAAGGGTTGAATATATATTATCTCTTTTTTCCTTTGGATTCTCTATAAAGATACACTTTTTTCATTTGAGTGTAAGTTTTTTACTTGATAAAGCCTTGAAAATTAATTGCAACCACATGAATGAAAATTTAACAAATAAGGTTTCTTTACACTCTATAACTTGAAGGGAATACCTTTTTCCACTTTATTTGGTACTCATTTTAGTAAGTATAATGTCATTTGTAATGAATATCTGCAAAATGGGAATGGAAGGCTTGCATGAATCATCATCAACCATCCCATGTCCCAAAAGTTATGGCTCTTCCTTTCACTAACACTATTCCACTATGGTGTATAAGATGAAGTGATTTGAGATAAAATCCCATACTCCCATAGAAAGTCAATAATGTCTTAGTTAAGATATTTAACACCTCGATCCAATTGAATTTTCTTTAAATAATTATCAAGATGATTCCCAACCTCATTATTGAAAATTTTGAACTTCTCAAAGGATTCATACTTTAACCTCATTAAGTATATATAAACATACCTACTCAAGTCATTTATAAAAGTAATAAAGTATGAGTATTCACCTCTATATTCTACTTGAAAAATCCCACACACATAAGTGTGTAAAAAATCTAAAATATCTATAGTCCTTTCACCTTGACCACCGAATGGTAGGTTATTAATATTTACTTATAAAAAAGAATTAAATATTTCAAGTGAATTAAGCTCAAAAGAATATAATTAACCATCTTGATAAATCTTTGTAAAATTCTTCTCATTTACATGACCAATATGGCGATTCCATAAATGGGTGTTATATGAGTCACACATATTTTTTCATTATAAATTTCTAATATTTGGTTTTTGTTAATACAAAAATACCATTTTTTTCATACCATAAAATATTCTATATTTATAAAAATAGAAACATTTATTTCCAAAGTTAAAAATAAATCCATCCATATCTAAAAAATATACAGAAATAATGTTCTTGGTAACACTATGCTCATAATAATAGTTCTCTAAAACCAAAATCAATCCCTTCAAAAATGTGATATGGTAGTCTCTAATGGATAGAGTATCCATCCTTTCGCTATTGGTATCCTATAGATCCACCTCATCCCTAGTAATTTTCCAAAATCTACTTGTTTCCTATATTTGGATATAAATGTGAGAGACATATGAAATATCTAATACCCAACTTATAGATATCTAAATATTACACTCAATAATGAACACAACTGAAGCTTCCACTCACTTCTTTGGATGGGTGAAATTTCTCTTCTAGTGGACTTTTTTGACACATCAATAACATACAGCATCATATTCCTTTACTTAACTTTTGATATTCTTCTTCTTAGAAGGGTGGTGCTACAAAGCCTTAGACTTGGAATATATCTTCGGTGACTTTTACTTGTTCTTACTCTTCTTATTTTCCGTAAGTATAGTAGGTTTGTCATGCCCCATATCTTTATCAACTTGGTTAATAAGTGTTATAAGTTACTAAAGTGTCTTCTTGCTATTGCTCATATTATAATTCACAATAAAACTAGAGAAGTTTTTAGGTAATGAGGAAAGAATGATAGCTATGTGTATCTCATCAGGGATCTTAAAACCAAATATGTACATGCACTCAATATAGCCAATCATCTTGAATACATGTGCCTCAAATAATGTCGACTCTCCAAGATTTTACATTAATAGTGCATTGGAGATTTCATATCTCTATGATATTTCCTTCTCTTTCTAGATATCCTTAAGGTGAAAAATGATACTATGCACATACATATCCTCATATTAATTTATAATCTCATTTGACATGGTGGATAACATGAAATATTTAAAATCCATAACATCATCCACATGCTTCAGATAGATAGATATTTCTTCCTCATTTACCTCCTTGGAAATGAACTCAGGAAGTGGTTCTTCCAACACATAGAATTTCCGTTATTGGCATAGTATAATGTGGAAAATCCTATAAAATTCATGGAAATTAACACTGGTGATAAGGATATTCATCTCTATTATAGATCATAGTGAATTTTCAAAGTCATTTGAATTTTCCATTTCTAAAAATTAAGATCATATAATTATTACTTGTTTTGATTTCAAAATTTGATTAACAAATTTAAAATTAATTAAATTCTTATTAACCTATAACTATTTTTCAAAACCCAATAGCCCTCACCATTAGTTTAAGAATAACTTGTTGATTTTATATTACAATTGAAAGGATCTATATTATCTTTCCTATAACATAGACTTGGCAGATGATCCTCAGCCTAGTTGGTGAGGTATCCTTAAGTGCATCCACAAGAACTAGGTTCAAAACCAGGAAGAGGCATATTTCCAGGGGTACTGTAGCAGGGGTTGTACACTGTGCAGGTACTGTAGCAGAACTGTACACTGTACAGGTACTGCAGCAAAACTGTACACTGTGCTGGTACTGTAGTAGTTACTATAACAGGTACTGTTTGATACTATAGCAGCTAGAACTATTCACCTTGGGCCACCGGTTTGGGTTTGGAGTCCTTAAGGCTTTTGGGCCACCCAGGCCTTTGGGTTAGTAGGGATTTCAGGCCACCTTTAAGGTCTTTGGGCCACCTCAAGGCCTTAGGGCCACATGGAGTTTCCCCAAACACACTACAAAAAAGGAGCAAGCTCAGAAGAGGATTCAGAACAGGTATACTCACCAGAGTAGAGCCAAATGGATTTGTTAGAATGAGAGGGTATGGATATGCCATCGGGAATAGTCTGTGCTTGCACAGGAAGCCTAGCCAGATGGCCATGCAAAGGTGGAGAACTACTATCATGATGCAGATGCTGGGGAGGGGCAGTTCCTTATAGATAGTCTAGTTGAATTCCCTAAGACCTTCAGGTCATGTAATGTCCTAAGCCTACGGGCCTTGTAAGGGTTCTCCCTCATCCCCTAAAAGGGGGGTTATCAAAAATCAATAAAAATGAAGGATTTCGGGCCATTCAGGCTATAACCTAAACTTGGACCTGACAGGTATTTGAATGGTTTTTGGTAATCGTAACTTTACAACTTCATTAACTCACAATTCATCAATCCATTGAGTGGACTCCATAATCCGGTCATATTTTTTTTCCATCTTGCATGTTGTTAATTCATTTATTAAGTTATCACACAAAATCCACAAACCTAAATAATTAAACATGAAACTAGTTGAAATAAAACATAAGTGACATGATCATGAGATTCTCTAATGGTTAGTTTATCCATCAGATGATAAACTAACCCAAAAACCTAAGAGAAACACCTTGAACTATAGATTGGTTTGTGTTTTAGTATTCCACCATGGCACCTATGTATCACCTTGATTGGTTTCACCATGACTCTTTGAATCAGACCACCTCCTTCGTCCTTATATAATATTATACACACACAGAGGTGAGGGGATCCAATGGATTGGATACAAGGGGATTTCATAATATAAACCAGGAGAACACATACCCTTAAATAATAAGGATGAGGGGATGAAAATCAGGCCATCAATACTAATTTCATAGCAATTAAAAGAAACCAATCTCACATAAGGGATGGACTAATCTCATTATCATCAGCACACATCTAGAAACAAGATTAAAATTTCAAGCTAGTTATCAATTACTTTTATTATTTCTTTAATTAAGATAATATGACACAAATTAATCAAATAAATTCAGTTTATCATAATTCCATCAAACTGTCATTAACTCACCATCATCTATAATTTCAAAAAAATTAATTTAATTTAAAATTAATGTATTGAACAAGTGTACTTGGAGAAAACATCGTGTGTTCATAAAAAATTTAACATGGAATTAAATTTAATATACCAAGAAGATAAGAAGGCAGGCAAGCCTTCTCCTAGGAAAATATATTAAAGAAAAAATAATGTACACAATGCAGAATCAGAAAGGTGATTTACAAAGATGATTATAAGTCTCACCACGACAATCGGATTGCACAAGACTATTACAAAACTCCAGTGATACAAAAGACCAATTGGAGCTCACCTCTGGAATAGATCTCTTAGAGAGAGCATCCGCAACTTGATTGGCCTCATGAAAAACACATAGAACTTCAAGTGGGAGTGAGTCTGCAAGTCGAAGACATTCCACCCAAACCAGTAACATCCTCCCTGGCACATTCCTTGACCAATCTCTAAGTATTTGGACTGCAACAAACGAGTCTGACTCAATCCATAGGTCATGCCAGCCATAGTGGACAACAAACCTTATAGCCTTTATCATGGACCAAAGATCCACTCTAATGGAAAATTAATTGAAAATATAATGGAAGAAGCATCCTTTAATGAATCCCTTGTGAGTGAATACGACACCCCCGCATATGGAAGGACCTGACATGCCAGAAGCAGCCCCATCAACATTAACCTTCAACCATCAAGAGATGGGTGGGATCTATCGAACATACTCCATCATCAACGGTTTCTTTGCCCTGCCATTCACACCAAGGGACCTCAAAAAAACAAGGTCAGAAACATCATTCCTCATGGTACCAGTTTGAATGTTGGAAGCAGTTTGGATTTCACAATGTATTGCCAGTACACCAGTGTGGATTGTGGGAGAAATGTTGTTAAATATTATAACATTTCTTGACTTCCATATGAATGACAACAGGCTGGACACAACTATTAGAAGGAGAGATTGGACCTACACGCTACAATTAATCCTTCAAATAAATTTTAGTAATCCTTCAACCACTTGGGAGGGAATGAAACATTAAAAAGTCCCCTACACATAGGTCCATAACCTAAAAGCAAACTTACATGAGATGAAAACATGGTCATAATCTTCATCTCCCTGAAGAAAAAGAATAAAAACTATAGCTAGGTTGAATCCAGAACACTGTAACATGTCCTGCAGGGGAAGATACCTTTTCCAGATTTTCCAGATGAGAAAAGAGGAGGCCGGGGGTATGAATGGTTTGTAAAAATCCATGACCCATGATGGAGGGTCCAGGGAAGTACCACATAGTGATCTGTAGCAGTCCTTTGTATTGAACCTGGCATTCAAATTTGTCATCCATACCAGTGTATCACGATCTGTGTAGCAGTACCTTCTTAATTCCATTCCAATATGACTCGGAATCATGTTGTTGATTGTTGTTGGGTTTCCATGAAACTCAGCATTGAAAGCCTCTCATAGGAGTGTTGGAATTGCAATATCATCACAAATAGGTCGAGGCAGCGAAGGATTGGTCCAGAAGTTGAGAGGGGATTGCTTGAACACAATAAATTTCTATAAAACCATGAGGTCATCATAGGCTTTCTTGATGGTATACCAAAAAGATGGATAAAGATAATTAGAATACCCATTATAGAGCTTTTCAAGGAACCTGGTTTGAAGTAATTCCATAGAGTCATCAGATTTTGAAATTAAATTCCAAGAAACCTTGTGGATCAATGTGTCATTGAATAATCTGATATCTTTGATGCCCAATCCACCCATGTGGGGGGGGGGGGGGTGATGCAGTCTTTCCATGAAAAAATGACCATCTTCCTCACATGAATCGAACCAGTCCAAATAAAATGTCTTATCTTGCTAGTTAACTCCTTAATCAGGGTTCTGGGCCATCTATACAGAGAAAAGGAGTAGAAAAACATTGAAGTGATCACTGAGTTGACCAAACATATCCTCCCCTCTTGAGACATGTTTTTCGCCTTCTAATTTTCTAACTGATTTGTGATATTCAAAGCAATATTATCCAAATGACACCTTTTAACTCTGCCCCAGAAAAGTGGTACCCCAAGGTAAGTGAAGGGTAGCACTCCCCTCTTGACACCAAGCTGCTGTGCCACTCTACATTTCCTCGATGTGATAATGCATCCACCAAACATGACCGATGATTTCCCCCAATTAATGAACTGACCTACAACCTCCTCATAATGTGAGAAGATACCCTTGATACAAGAGATGGTTCCTTTATCAGCTCTCCCAAAAATAAGAATATCATCAGCATAGAACAGATGTGAGGGTGCATGTAGCTCACACCCTATTTTCATTCTATGATACCATCAAAAATTGGAAAGATCAGTGAGGCACTAGCTTATGTAATCCCCCGCAATAGTAAAAAGCATCCCAGAGAGAGGTTCTCCTTACCTGAACCCTCTTGAGCATTGAATGAAACCCATAGGAGAGCCATTGATAAAAATGGAGAGCTTGGCACTTTCAAGGATGGATCCAATAAGATCAATGAACTTCTGGGAAAACCCATACATTTTAAGAATGGTGAAAAGGAAGCTCCATCTGATGGTAACAAAATCTTTGGATATATCAAAATTTAATTCCATGTTTCCATCTTTAACCTTTCTCCTCATGGCATTGTCACACTCTGAGGTAGTAAAGAGACAATTTTGAATGTTCCATCCTAGAACAAACCCAAATTGATTACAAGAGATGATTTCCTTTGTAATACCACCCAGTCGATGATTTATGATCTTGATAATCACTTTTGGTACAGTGTTACCAATAACAACGAGCCTAAAATCCTTAATATCAAGGGAATTCTCTTTCTTGGGGATTAATGTACTGTTCTAAAAAATCATTCACATCATTTGTGACATCAAGGTGGAAAATATCCGAACAAAACATGAAGAATTTGTTCATAAAGCCATCAGGGCATACAACACTGTCAATATTCAGGGAGAAAAGGGCATCATATACCTCTCTTTCCTTGGGGATATCAACAAGATTCTTGTTTTGATCATCCCCAATAGAAGGTTCAAAACAATTAATAATTTTCTTAGAGTTTTCCTCACCATGATCTGAGTAGAGCTTCTCAAAGTAGTTAATGGCCACACTTGCAATTTCATTCTCAAAGGAGAGGAGGTTCCCCTCAATATTCAGGGCTTGAAGAATTATATTAGCCTTTTTCTCCATATTCATGAAATGAAACAACTTTGTGTTTTTGTCTCCATTCTTCAACATCTAATATTGAACTGATTTTGTGCCAAATTTTCCTTCAGATCCAAGAGTTTCTCCAGATTTTCTATAGCTTGAAGCTCATTCTGAGTTGGAAGATCCTGAGGCAATCTCGTTTGTTGGAAGTTTGATAGAACAGTTTCAGCCTCCCTAATGTCATTATCAATGGAAGAAAATGAGTCTTTGCTCTATTTTTTTCAGTCTTTCCTTGACACAATTTAATTTGTAGTAAAGAATGTGAGAAGGACTACCCAAATAATCATTTTTCCAGGTGTCCAGGATAATTTCTCTGTAACCCAGGATGACCAGCCAAGCATTATTGAACTTTAAGGGAAGAGGAAATGACCTCAAAATTCGAAAAAAAACATCAATAAGGATGGTATTGTGATCATAATTTATACCTGGAAGAGTTATCCCAAAAACATCAATAACCATATTCCTATCATCCACTTGCACAAAGCACCTATTTAACTTACTTGCATGCCTCCCATTAATAGTGTATCGACTCCATGTGAACTCAGCCCTAGTAATAGGTACCTCAGTGAGACCACATTTATCAATATAAGCTGAATGATCAGAGGCTGAGGCATGACAAAATTTCTCACTAGTTTTTTCCTCGGGTCTTAGAACAGTGTTGAAGTCACCAAGTAAAACCCAGCTATTCAACATATTCTCAGAGATATCCACTAAGTTTATCCATAGTGCTTGTCTTCATGTATAGAGATTAAAATCATACACAAATGTCACTGAAAAAGAGGCCTTACCAAAACAACATGTGAGAGTAACAGATTAATCATCAGTCAAAACATAAATAATTGACACACTATCATGCTTAAGAACCCACAAGGATTCAGAGTTTATATCAAGATGGTTATTTGCAAAAAATGAGTAACCTGGAGAAGCCCATTTGAAAGACCTAAAATTTTCAAACTTCATCCTAGGTTCAGAAATACCAACCAATAAGGGTCTTTTGGTCATAGAAAAGTGTCTAAGGGACCTGACCATGGGAGGGTTCCCAATCCCTTGACAATTCCAAAAAAGATTTTCATTTTTTTGATCTGACCCTAGTACTGGGAACTTCATTTATTTGTGCTACCTACCTCTCAGAGAGATCATTAGCAGTGCCACTGAGAACACCTAGAACATGTTTAGCCAAAGCATGATCATCATCCTCTTTAGTAGAATCCTCATTATTGGGAAAAGGTAACCTATTTCCAGAGTCAATCGGGACATCCAATAAGCTGGAAGGTAATACTATTTTTGAAACCATAGCCGCATGAACCTGCACGAACTCACCAGGATGAGAAAAGGCTTCATCAACACCACAGTCTGCAGTAACATGTCCTCCATGACCTACATCAAGAATTACAGGGAGACTTTGATTAGAATCTGAACTTAAGCCCGAAGATACTTTAACCATGTCTTGTACAGGGGCTGCAACATCAGTAGATCTTGTGACCAACTCCTTAACAGGGACTGCACACCGATATTGCACAGGAACATCCTCTACAAGACCCAACCCAGGATCTACGACCAAATAAGAAAGGTAGTCAGTATCTAAATCCTGCACATGCTTCCTCTGACTGGCCTCCAAGGCAGGAGTCACTACAGTTGACTCCTCTATATGAGCATCAAAAATCACAACTTCCTCTACAAATTGAGCAGCCTCTTCCACAACCTATGAGATTCCACCATTTCTATCTACATCATGCACATGCTTCCCTTTGTCAGTGAGGTTCACAAGAGGACCATCCTTAGAGTGAGAGGGCCCAGGTTCAGTAGTAGGAGATGGTTTCTTTCCCCTCAGTTTGTAGTTCTCATCATCATTCCCTCAGACCTTGTAGAAGTTGCACAACATATTTATGTTATAGTCTGATGAAAAATATCCAAAGAAATGAAAATTAAGGTAGAATTTAGGATTTATTTTGTAGATTATTCCAAGTATGAGGGTATCATGTTTTGTGGTTAACACCACTTCCTCCACCAACGTAGTGGACATGTCAACTTCCACAAGAATCCTAGAATAATGACCAAGCATGGGATTTTCGGTCTGAATATCAAGCCTGATAGGATTCCCAACCGATGAGGAAATATCACAGAGAATTTGGGGATGCCAATAGATCAAATTCAAATTATAGACCCTTACCCATATTTGAGGATAGGTGTTCTTGACAGAATTGGGATCAAAATTCTGGTCGCATTCATGAATTCGTAGGAAGCCAGGCTTGAGAGGGACCGAGCCAAAACTACAGGCATAAAACTTAATCTCATATGAGGGGAATAACATATGGTAAAACCCACATCCCATCGCTATCATCTTCCACTTACTAACACCCCAGATCTCATCAATCCTAGTGGTGATCTTGTGAAACTTCCATGGCTTCACCCCCTTCGGAATTACAACTCGGGCGATTATTGAGAATCGAAATAACATTATTATTTCATCAATAGTGCTTTAATTTGATGAGACATGTGCAATCTTCCCCTTTCAAATGACCCTTCTAGCAGATGCTTCACAATCAAGGAAGTATGAAGTACCCGTGCTTCTGACAGCATCAACAAAGCTTTTCTGGAGTCCATCACCCCGGAAATCACCAGAAGTCTTCTTTTCAAAAAGACTAAACAGATCCTTGTGACCAAAGCAATGATCATTAACTGATCCAAGAATTTATTTTCCTCCTGAATCATCAATATTAGGATCAGAGTTACCCAAAACAGGGTTCAAATCCTTTTCCTTCCTGTTCTCTTCCATCAAAATTTCACCTAGGAACATACTTCAATGGAAGGGGTCACAAATTTAATATATAATTTTAAATCATATTATATGGATTGTGTTGTCAAATAAATGACCCAAAAAACAAAAAATAAATAGGTTTAATTAATACATTAAATTATTTTTTCCAAAAAAATTTGAGAACACCACTGGTAATAGACTACACAATGTGTGAAAAATTATATTAAATGTACTTGTCTTCTTCCCATGTTTGAAAAACATGCCTTAGGTCTGGATGTGTTCCCTACTATGGAAAAATTTTAGGTACATGGTTTATTATTTAATATATATGTAATGTGACCTCATTTTTCATGGAATGTTAGTCCTCATGTTGTGGATTTGATACACAACACACTTGGGACACCCTGTGTACTCGACTGTGAGATAAAGGGCACTACACATCATGTACAGTGGTTGGACGACATGTAGTTTTTCACTCCATGTTCCATCCTATTCAAATATACATGCCGATCCATTATATTCATATTTTAGATATGATTTTGTAAAACATTACCTGATAGAAAATAGATACATGTGATAAGACCTAATACATGACATGTATTTTGGAAGCACACACTATGTACTCTAGTTTTGTCTCGAAATAACCTTTGAGACCTATGCAAGATGTTTTTTATATGTTTCTTTATTTTTAATTATTAACCATTTACATGTTATGTTAGTGAGCTTGAAGAAAGAGAATATATGACGATTCCATATAATAAAATCAATCAATAAAAGTAAAATAAAATGAATAATAAGTAATTATAAATTAAACATGTGACTGCTTTGATACCACTTGTAGGTTCTAAGAACAGTGGAAAATTATTTTAAAGGTATGGAAAAATCAAATTTTAGTCATAAATCATGTGTATTCTTCACATGATCAAAATTATATTTCCAATGAAAATAGTAGATTACTTGACTAGATTAAAACATCAGAACCAAAAGCAAGGAATATTTTCATTTAATTTATAATTAATTTATAAATAGATATATAATTACCTCAACTTGTAATTCCTCTTTAATTGATGATCCAAATGAACATAACTTGTCACACCATCATTGTGTTGTAGGATCCAAGTGTAAAATCCCTCTAGTAGTGATCCACATGTGCACAAAAATATCTAAAAAAATTGTAGAATCACTAGGTGTTAGCACGACCAATACTGATCACTTGCATCATTTGTGTTTGACCACATCATAATTATTCTCGAGAGAGGAAGAAATCTCGATGATATCTCATTTAATTGATATAGGAGGGTAACATATCACTCCAGATCATTTTATCTATCTAGAGGTCTTGAGAGAGTCCCACTCTATCTATTGTGCACAACAAAAGTGATTTTGGAATGCTATTTAATTATCTATTTATTATGATAGGTTTAGGATTGGAAAATCACACAGAATCCCATAACCATATTTAATATTCTTAGTTGGACCCATGTATAATAATAATAATAATAATAATAATAATAATTTTATTATTATTATTATTAATCATTTGACATGTGAAATATTTTCAGAATATAAATAAATATGATTTTTTTAATCAGACCATTAAGATCGATCCTCTTTCCAATGTCTAATTTTATTGATCCTTGAATAATGAAAATTTAATTAAATAAATATCACAACTTATTCTATGATATATATAATAACTATTATATTTTAAAAAATTTCAAACTAATATTTATTATTAATATTTAACTCACATATTATTTTGAATAACCTATGATTAAATTATGGAAATCAACCAAATGAATCAATCTCATTTATTATAACGTGTTAAATGCATTAATTGAGTTTAATTGAGATTACAGATATAATAAGTGTGTGACCCTCTAGACCTATTTTTCAGTGTCTTTAGAAATAAATCCCAAAAGCTTAAGATTAACATCTATAATTATTCCAAGGCTCCCATAGAGAAGGAAGTTAATTTTGAAATAACATCCAACCCCCTACGAATGCTTACTATGTAATATAATCCATTTATCATGATATATCTAATCAATAAGGTTTCATTATAGTGATATCAACCTATTTTATTGATGTATATTTCTTTTAATTTCCTAAAATACACTCACCAACTAAACACCATAGACATGGATTTATGTAGGTAGTTCTATTCCCATAAAAGTGCTTGAGATTTCAACCTCCATCTATGGATAAAGGGGATAAGTCCATTATCACATTATTCATTAATTCAATATCACTCATGAAACACCCAACACATCCAAATTCATTATGAACATATTTTTTTCATGGTTTTCATCAATATATAAAAGTACATGAGTTATGACATCCATTAATAATAATCTTAAAGTTTGAGGATCAATACACATGTACACATATAGGAACAACCAATGACACATAGAAATGTGGATTTCCAATTAATGGGTATATTCTTACAACCTCCAATCTTGGATATTACCAAGGGTGAACACCATGAGAATGTGTATCAATTTCTTATAAGACTCTTACCCCTAATAGATTTTATTTTTAATATCCCATTATACAATATCATTCATCCACAGAATAAAGTTCAAGAATAAAGTAATGGAACCTCTAGGTTATTATCATAGTGGATAACTTCCATGAACTTTAAGAAAAACATATATTATAATTAAATTATTACATACAAATATTATATAGAAGAAAAATCATGATGTGATAAGAAAAATTCTTTAATAAAAAATATATAATCAAGTACTAAAAAAGTTGGTTCTAGGGAACCAACTCCAATAGCCAAAAGGCCACTTAAAGGAAAGACCGGATGTAACTTACACAAAATATTCTATGTAATGTTCACACCCTTATAGAAGTTGGATACCTGAAGGTAGTACCCTCTATTTTTAAGCAACGTAAATTTAAGAACTGATTTACCTATGAAGACCAACGTCATCACATGTTGTAAAAATCAAGGGAATTTTTTTGTATAAGAATTGATTTAGGGAAAATGGTAATTTATCCTAAAATATGATCCTGAATAATTTCTCTTACCACTCCATTGGTCCTAGAATAGGGTGTTTACCCAGGGACAAAATTTTGGTGGAATCTGAGTTGTTCAAATTTTTGTGTAATTTTTAATATTTAGTTAAATAAATATTTATTTATTTTCGAATTTTCATTCAGTCAAACATTTTAAATGGAGAATTGTATGGAGATCCAGTTTATATGGATGAGTCTGGAATATGGGGTTTTCCTAGGTGAGGCATAACCTTGCATCAGGCACCGAGGCCATGCATGAGCCTATTTTTTCTTTTTCTTTTTATTTTTCCTTTTTTCTTCATTATTTTTATATTGGATTTTCACATATACCTATATGGATTCCCCCGTTTTGGTTCTTCATCCGGGATAGGGAGAGGGAGAGAAGACATAGAGAGGACGATGAGGAGGCAACTTCATGAAGCATGGGTCTTGCTAGATTTTCATGCAGTAGCTGTGAATTGTAGATCAGATCAAAGCATGTAAGAACCCAATTCTTCCTTTGAGGTACAAATCTTTTCTTTTCAGTTTTTCTTTAAGAAAACTTTATAAAAAGAGGTAAAGGGATGAATGTTGGACTGTTTCACATTGCGACTAAGTGTTACACATCATGTAATCCCAGTACACACTGTGTATTGATGTCAGATGACCTTTTTATGATGTATAAGCCATGTTAGTAGAAGGAGTAAAAAACTATCACATAAACAATGTGTATTCCCAAGTACATACCATGTAATTTTTTTTTTGTTAAAATGGGTAGTATCATCATTTTCTCATTTCTAGAAAGAATCTCACCTACTAGTTCTCAAACTGCAGTGTTGACGGAATATTTTTTTCCCGTTTGTCCATCTGAACTCTGATTCGAATGTCATTAGATGCATTGGAACCCCATAGGTATGATCTTGATTCCTCCTATTCCATTATTCATGAATTATTCTCTTGACCCATTTATCAAAGTTTTAGAATTTATGATCCTTTTTTAGATCTACCCCATTCTAGGTTGAATTAATGGTTGATGTTGGATGAGGACAAATGTATGACTATGAGGTAGGTGGTCTTGTGCCTTTCACTAATTGTCAAGTTGATTGTATGATCTGGAGTGCCACATGTCTATTTTTGGGGTGTCACCTAGAATAATTTTTTCCAATTTCTAATGCCTGTAACTGTTTAGGTAATTGATTATATGATTTGAAGCATGTAATTGTTGTTTAACATGAATTAGGGCCACCACATGGGTGTGTTTTACCTTGGATGACCATTTATGGCCGTTTAGCCTAGGAAGCTTGTAGGAATGACTTTGATTTCCCTATCATGGGTTGTTTGAAATGAAATTGGTAATATAAATGATTTTCCCATGTGATCTATTTGATGGTTAACCCTTTTTATAGTTTAAATTTCATGTTAGGCTTGCTATATGAATTGTGCCCATGTGATTTATTATTGTTTAAACCATGTAAGAGTGTAATTTACAAGTGTTTCTTATTATATGAATTTCCCATGTTAGTTTATTATTGTGAAAGAACTATAATAGTTTAAATTACATGTGTTTATTGTTGTGTGTTTTACCCATGTGAGTAATCGAAAGGCCAAGCCTTATGATTTTGGTCTGGCTGTTATGTTCAAGCCGTGAGTGAGCCACGGGTGTAGCGGCTAGGGTCATGGAGGATTTATTTATTTTTTCAAGTAAAACCTGGATAATTGAGGGATTCCATGGATGGACTCTATTGGATTTGTTTACATTTCTTGAGTGATACCTGGGGCTTACTTATAGGACTTATAGTAATGGTCTTAGTTGACATGGACTTATACCACACCTATAGTGATAGCAGGATTCCCGATAGGTTCATCGGGTCGGCCTTATAGGATGTTGGTAGGTTTTCACCTAGAGTGATACCGGGTTTCCATAGAGGTTCTTCTATATAAGATTGTAGATATTAGATAGAATTTCACTATGAGTGATAATTTAATTCTAACTTTAGAGTGTCATGGATGGGATCAGGTTATAAATTGAATATTTAAATGAAATGACTTATGATGCATCTGCCAAGCCAAACCACAAGCTTAGATTCAGTCATCACTTACTTGTCTAGATATCCTTCTGAGGTATATATTATTATTTCTTTTACACAGGGGTTTCTAGGCTTAGGACATATCCCGAGACTTATATAACTCAATGTAATTGAATTAATTAATGAACATGAAATGAAAGTAAATGAATACCAGTGCATATAGGACTATTTATTTTTGATTACTTCCTAGCTTACTGCCTTCATTGTTGTAAATTGATTGTTATATATATTCACTAATAAATTGGAGTAGATCATGGGTGGTTTCCTGATGGTATTTAGTCTCACACCCTATCCGGGTCATGTTTTTGGGCCCAAATAGATTATATTGTTACAATTGTCAATAAGGGTAAAACACATTCTACAAGTACTTGATTTCCTATTAGGATTAGGATATAATGGGATCCAGCCGAGGCATGTGATAATTATGAGTCTCTTTTATTCCTTTTTATAATTTTGTTAATTTTATTATATATTACGGTAGTATATCTTATTTTGTATGTTTCCTATAATATGCGACATGTTACATCATCCTTTGAATGTCGCGACATCTGGTTATTTTGATTATCAGTCTTCTACTATTTACTCCTATTGTATGGTATTACTGCTTCCAAAATTTGTATATTATTTTATTCCACTGTATTATACTCTACCAATGATGGAATAGTTTCATCACTATCATACCTAAGCTGCTGCTTCTAGTCAGCAGCCTCTGGTGTTTTGGGAAATACGCTTGAGGCCATGTGGCCAACCGGGAATAAGGCACCTTTGAGTGGAAACCAGATCCAAGATATTACAATGTGGTATCAGAGGATGTTATTTTCTGGGTTTCTTTATTTTTTGGTGATGATATAAAGAGATTGAAATGCAATTAGATTTGGTAATAATATGTTCCAGGGAGTAGTTACCCAACATACAAGGAAAATCCAAATTACCTCAAATTGAATTGTGATTTTTGGATTTTGATCTATTACGATTGATTTGATTTCACTATTCAGTGACACACATGTATTGTGCTATTATTATTAATATCATTGGGGTTTTATTTCTTTGAAACTAGATGAGATGAGAGTATTCCATCTCATGCATCATATAGGTACTTGTTAGAAATCATATTCCATGCATTCTTACCATGCCATTTAGAATCATTATTTATTTCATGTTGTGGTGATAGGTACCATGATAGATATTCATACTATTGTGATAGGTGTATTGGTATGTTTTATGGTTAGAATTGGTTGGATGATAATCTTTGATCCCTAATGTCTATAGGTCCTCTTGAATTGGAATTTGGTGGATCTAGTGGATGATTTAAATTAAATTGTGATATGATATACTATAGGTGGATTCCAAACCCTGATTTGCAGTGAGTATGAGCCCTCATGGATTAGAGTTTGGTATACCATTGGATTAATTTGCAAAAAATGGGGGTTCTGGAGAATTTCTAGAGGTTTACTATCTAGAAACCCAGACAACATGACATGTGATGCTATGAACAACTTCCATGTATTCTTTTGTTTGGGAAGAACAATTTTCATAATTACATGCAGTGTACTATGTGTACATGCCATGTGGTTAGTGACCATGTGTCTGACCATGTGAAGGAGAACACAGAATGATGGTTTTCCCCCAGTGCATGCCATTTATTATAGGCACATGCTGTGTAGTGTTACTCAGGAAAAATCTTTGTGGTTCTGGCTTTGTAAAAGTACATGTCTAGGAGGGGAGACTCAAGTACATGCTGTGTATTAGTCAGACACATCCAGTATCTTGGGTGGTTACACACCCATGCCGGCATAAGTACATACCTAGGTAGGATCTTGAGGGTACATGACATGTATGGTTTTTACATGCCATGTACTCCTCTTTTTTGTATCCTTTAAAGGATTTCTTATCTTTTTTATTTCTTGCACTCTCAAACTGCAAACATTGAAAATGAACTTGAACTGAGGTGTGTTCTTGAACTTGTAGAATCATGTCTCCATAACGAACTCTAGTAGTACACCCGAAGAGTAATGATGATCATACCCTAAAGGTGGTAGTACATAGCCTACTAGTGGATCCTTCAGTCATACCAGTTGAGGCACCGACTATTGTACCAGACACAGGTGCTGAAACATAGTTCTAAGAAGGTTAGATGTGATTCCTGAAAACCTTTCAGGGAGCATGATAGTCTGCCACATCTCTGGAAGAACTAACACGATTGTTCCAGCAATAGAACCAACTCACATTTTTGGGGGATAGCGGGCTATAGGCTGTGGAATCATGGATGGAGTCCATGATTCTAATCTCCAATCATCAAGATATTCCTCTAGATAGGAGGTTAAAGTTCATGATTTATATGTTTTGTGATTTCTCCATGAGATGGTGGGATTTTATCACTCATGATGAGCATCATCAGAATATATCATGGGGATGTTTTGAAATATTATTCTATGATTATTACTATCCTGAGATGCTGAGGGCCAAAAGAGTTGAGGAAGTTATGTATCTAGTGTAGGGTGCTTTATCAGCGATGGACTACATAGAACATTTTATTTATCTTTAGTGTTTTGCACCTATTATAATGGGTGATGATGTATCAAAGGATAGGCGATTCGAGGATGGTATTAGGTTCGACATCTGATCATAGGTGAATGTCTTTAATTTTCCCTCTTTATTTTCTATTGTAAATATGGCATTGATTACCAAGAGTAATATGAAGGAATCTGACGGTGCGAGCCCGGGTGGTTCAGTACTGTGATCTGGTACTGTCTCAACAGATAGTAAGAAGTGTCATTTGGAGCATTATCATGGTGATAGTAATAGTCAAAAAGTATTTTTAGGTCGCCAAGTGAGGTGAAACTAGTGGGGTAGGCTGGGTCATATGAGGTCACAGTGTCCACAAGACCTAGTTGAGTACCGAAATTGTGGAAAGATGGGCCATATTATGTGCTTTAGTATGAAGTTTCCACCGATATCTAGTGATAAAGGGTCTACACCAACTCCACATTTAGAAGTAGGGTCAGTAAATTTTCATCAGTGAGAGAATTGGAATGCATCAGGCCATTCAAGAAGAGGTGGTGGTTTTGGTCATGGTAGACAAACCCTAGGATCTCAATTAAAATAGGGTGGATTAGCTTAGGGTATACAAGCATTGTCATAGGTTCATGGTACATGTCAGACTTATGTAGTATAATAGACCTATAAGGAGTAGGATCTTAGACCCTATACAGTCATAGGTACTATTTAAGTCACCTCTGTTTCAGCTTCTTCACTTTTGGATAGAGGGGTTTCACATAGTTTCATATTTTTTCCTATTGTGGAGATCCTAGAGATCTGTTTTTTTACATTTGATGAGGTTATGATGCTAGAAACTCCGTTAGAGATTAGAATAGAAACTGTGTGTCAGTGAAAGGAGCACCCCTTGAGGTTGGTCAGTGTCACTTCTTATGGGACCTCTACGTCTTAGAGATGAAAAGATTTGATTTCATTCTTATAATGGTATGGTTTGTCTGCATTCAAGACTTTTTCAATTAATATCACTGCAATGTGAGTTATATGTCACTAGAGGGTAGATCATTTCTATATAAGGGTGAATGGGATGTCCAGGTGAGCCGAGATGGACCTGAGCATCGTGGTTTGGGTGGGATGATGGCCTAGATTGTGAGTATAAATTTGGTTGATTAGGGAATATGTCATATTCATTTCCCTCCTATAGTTGATTATTTTAGGGATGTCTTCTTGGATGACTTTTCAGGCCTAAATCTGGTGAGATAGGTAGATTTCTCTATCAAGCTAGTGCCAGGAGATGCACCGGTATCCATTCCTCCTAATAAGATGACTATAATAGATTTGTAAGAGATCAAGAGGTAGCTATATGATTTTTAATCCAAGTGTTTCATCTGACCCAGTACTTCTCCATGGGTTTCACCAGTCCTTTTTGTGAAAAAGGTTGATGGTACCCTAAGGATATGCGTGGATTACTGGAAATTGAACCATTTGACAGTTAAGAACCGTTATCATCTATTGTGAATGGATGATCTCTTCGATCATCTCTAGTAGATTATTTATTTTTTAATATCTATTATCATTAGGTACATGTTAGATCATCATACATACCCCACACAAACTTTCGGAGTAGGTATGACCTGTAATGAGTACTGGTTCATGTCGTTTGGTCTCACGAACGCGCCATAAGTCTTTATGGTATTGATGAACCAAGTGTTCCATACTTATCCCGATTCACTTCTTGTGGTTTTCATGGATGACATACTGGTGTATTCTCATTATTTACATGACCATGCCACCCATCTTGTGATCATATTGAGTACATTGAGAGAGAATTAGTTATATGCTAAGCTCACAAAGTGCCACTTTTGGATGGATCATATTCACTTCCTGGGTCACATCATCTTAGAGGAACAAGTATTAGTGGACCCAAATAAGGTGAGAGTAGTAGTTTCCTGGGAACATCCCAAGAACTTCTTTGACATAAAAAGTTCCTTGGGGCTATCTAGTTACTACATACTTTTTATATATGACTTCTGACGCTTAACAACACCATTGAAGTGCTTGACTAATAAGGGTGAAAAGTTTGTTTGGAAAGATTCCTACAAGAAGGCCTTTAAGGAACCAAAAGGGAGATTAAATTCGACACCGATACTAATTTTTCTAGAGTTAGGTAGGATTTACACTGTATACTATGATGTAGCAGGTATCGAGCTAGGAGTAGTTGTTATGTAGGGGGATCGATTCGTTACATATGAATCTCGAAAGTTAAGGCCTCATGAGTTAAATTACCTGACACATGATCATGAATTAGATATAGTTGTTCTTGATTTATTCTATTGGAGACATTACTTACTGGCAGAGCATTTTTTGGTGTACATGGACCAGAAAAGCCTCAAGTTACTACTTACATAGCATGATCTAAACATGAGGTAGTGAAGGTGGGTGGAATACCATCAGTCTTTTGACTTAGAGCTTGCCTACATTCCTGGTAAAGGCAATGCAGTGGACTATGAATTGAGTAGGATGACCCAAATATAGGCAGTGCAACAGACCAGAAGTGAGTGAAAGCTTATGGAGTTGTTCTCTAAGATGCACTTGGAGGTGGAAAATAGTCCAAGATAGATTATTCTTTCATCTTTAGCTGTTACCTATAACCTACTATACAAATTGAGGATGATGCAACTATCAAATTCTGAAGGCCTAGTTCTACAAAAGAGTGTGGAAAATGAGAACCGTCATCCTAGTTGAACCATAGGAGAGGGTGATTTTTTTGGTTACATGGTCGCGTATGGGTTTCATCTAACATGCATGAGGAGTTAATGAAGGATTTTCATGCCTTGGTATGGGTAGTACATCATGATGTCACCAAGATGTATCAAAACTTACATTTTTTAGTATTGGTGGCCAGGTATGAAAAGATATGTTGCTGGTTTTGTTATGAGGTGCTCAACCCATGAACAAGTGAAGGCAAAAGATTAGCGACCAGATGGGATTTTACAACAGTTACCTATACCGAAGTGGAAATGGGATGATTTCATGATGGATCTCAGGACTAGTTTTCCAAGGTCTCCTAGATTCAATGATGCAGTGAGGGTTGTTTTTGATAGGATTATGATGGTGGATAATTTCGTGCTGATCAAGGAAACCTTCAGTGTTGACGAGCTTGGGAAGTTGTACATATGTGAGGCTTTACACTTACACGGGGTCCCACATTCTATCATTTTAGATAGGGACGCTCAGTTTAATTCTCATTTCTAGAAAGGGATACAGAAGGAACTGGGTACAAAGGTGCTTCTGAAGAAAAATTACCACCCTCAATTAGATGGCCTATTAGAGTTCATGATTCAGGTGTTGGAGGACATGCTGTGGGCATGCACATGGATTTCTGGGGTTCTTGGGAGAGACACATACCCTTAGTTGAGTTCTCTTATAACAATAGATTTTAGGATACTATTTAGATGGATCCTTATAAGGCTTTGTACAGTAGGTCATGTCCTTCTACCCTATGCTGGTTGGAGGCAGGTGAGGTTACTTTACTAGGACCACGTCTTATACAAGAGAATTTTGAGATGCAAGACAATGAACACTGCAAAGTCTTGTTAGAAATATTACACAGATTGCTGTAGATGACCTCTAGATTTTGAGGTTTGGGATTGGGTTTTTTTACGTGTTTCGTCAAGGTTGGGATACATGCGTTTTAGAAGACAGGGTAGGCTTTAACCAAGATATGTCAGGCCATTTTAGATTCTAGAGAGAGTCAGGTTGGTTTCCTATCAGTTGCAGTTACCTTAGAGGTACTGATCCATGTACGACATCTTCCACGTATCTCAGTTGTATTGGTATCACTCAAACCCATCTCACGTTTTTTAGCTCAAGGAGGTTTAACTTTAGGTTGATGCATCCTTTGAGGAGCATTCAATACTGATAATTGACAGAAGCATAAAGGTTCTCTATGGTCAGTCCGTTCCTTTAGTATGGGTGCTATGGAAGCATAACTGAGTGTAAGATGAGACATGGGAGAGGGAGGCTGATGTATGATCATATTGGTCAGATTTGTTCTCAGAAATTTCTTCATCACCCTTGAAAGGAAAATTTAGGAATGAATTTATTTAAGGGGTGAAGTTTGTAAGAACCTGGTTCTTCCTTTGAGGTAAATATATATTATTTTTAGTTTTTATTTAATAAAATTATAGAGAAGGAGGTTAAGGGATGAATGTAGGGATGTTTCACAACATGAACTAGGGTTACACACCATGTAATCCCAGTACATACTGTGTATTGATGTCGGTAGGCCTTTTTATAACATGTAAGTCATATCGGTGGAAGGAAGAAAAAACTAGCATATACATGCCATGTATTCTCAAGTACATGTTGTGTACTTTTGTTTGTTAAAATATTTAGTATCCTCATTTTCTCATTTCTGGATAGAGGCCTACCCACTAGTTCTTGAACTACAGTGACAAGGGAATTTTTTTTCTCTTGTTTTCCCATCCGAACTCTGATTCGAACGTTGTGGGATGCATTGGAACCCCATCAGTAAGATCTAGATTCCTCTTAAGCTGTTCTTTATGAATTCTTCTCTTGACCTAGTTATTAAATCTTGAGATTTTATGCTTGTTTTGTAATGATAGACCATTCTAGGTCCAATTAGAGGCCAAAACTGGATGAAGAGAGTTGTACGACTGCAAGGTAGGTGGTCTTGTGACTTTCACTAATTGTCAAGCTGATTATATGTGTCGGAGTGCTGCACACCCATTTTTAGGGTGCCACCTTGAATGATTTCTTCAAATTGATAATTCCTATCATTGTTTAGGTTATTTATTATCTTATTTGATGCATTTCATGGTTGTTTACCTTGAATTAGGGCCACCCCATGGGCACATTTTCCCTTAAATGATCGTTTATGGTTGTTTTTCCTAGGATGCCTATGGGCATGCCTTTGATTTTCCTACCTTGGGTTGTTTGAAATGAAATTGGTTATATAAATGATTTTACCACATGATATATTTGACGGTTAATCCTTGTGATAGTTTAAATTGCATGGTAGGCTTGTTATATTAATTGTGCCCATGTGAGTTACTATTGTTTAAACTATGTAATAGTGTAATTTACATGTGTTATTTGTTATATGAATTTCCCACATGAGTTTATTATTTTTAAATCCCTGTAATAGTTTAAATTACATGTGTTTTATGTCGAATGTTTTAACTATATGAGTAATCTAAAGGACAGAACTTATGAGGTTGGTCAATATATTATGTTCAAGCCATGAGCGAGCCACATGTGTAGCAGTCGGGCTCATGGAGGCTTTACTTATTTGGCCAAGTGAAACATGGATCATTGAAGGATGTCATGGAAGGAATCTTTTAGATTTGTTTACATGTCTTGAGTGATACATAGGGATTCCTTATATGACCACCAATAAATGGATTAGTTGACATGGACTTATACCACACCCAGAGTGATACTGGGATTACAGAGAGGTTCACCAGGATGTGCTTGTTGGATGTTGGTAGGTTTGCACCTAGAGTGATACTGGGTTTCAAAAGTGGTTCATCACGATGGGACAATAGGCTACAGATATAATTTCACCTAGAGTGATACTTGAATTACAACTTAGGAATTTCATGGATGGGTTTGGGTTATAAATTGAATATTTAAATGAAAGGACTTATGACATGTCTTCTAAGCCAAAGCACAAGCTTGGATTTGGTCTTCACTTACTTGTTTAGATGGCCTTCTAAGGTATATGTTATGATTTCTTTTACACGGGGGTTGCTGGGTTTATGATGGACCCTGATACTTATATAATTAAATGTAAATGAATTAATTAATGAACATGAAATTAATGTAAATGAATACCTGTTCTTGTAGGACTGTTTACCTTTGAGTACTTCCTATCTTACTGCATTCATTATTGTACACAACCTATTATATATATTCACTGACATACTGACACTGATCTTATGTGGTTTCCTATTGGGATTTACTCTCACACCCTGTTTGGGTCACGTATTTGGGCCCAAAAAGATTATATTGTTTTAGGTGTCGATAAGGGAAAGAACATTTCTATAGGTACTTGATTTTCTGTTAAGAACAGGAGAGCATGGGACCAAGTTGAGGCTTGCGATTCTTCTAACTCTATTTTGTTACTTTTTATACTTTTGGTACTTGTATAATGTATTAATGTAGAGTATTCTATTTTGGTTGTTTCCTAAAACATGTGACATGGAACACAATCCTTTCAATGCTATGACATATGGTTATATTGATTATCAGTCTTCTACTATTTACTCCTATTGTATGTTATTAATGCTTTTGAAATCGGTATATTATTTTATTCCACTATGTTATACTCTACTAATGTGGGTATAGTTTTCACACTATCACACCTAGTACCTCACTTCTAGTCATCAAACTCTAGAATTTAAGGAAATGTTCTTGAGGCCATGTGGCTGACTAGGTATAGGGAACCTTTGAGTGGCATCCGGATCTGGGATGTTACAAATCATTAGTAGTTTATACTTGAAGGTAGAACTATTTTAGGTTTTTCACTATAAATACCCATATCTTAGTTGTTTTTTAGTTTTTAAATTATATTTTAGGTTGTTGGGGTCCCCTAGTGGGTTAATCTGTGGCTTTTAGGGAGAAATTAGGCATTTCAGGCCGTTTCAGGGGCTTTCTATTCATGGAAACCCATGTACATGACATGTGGTTTAGAGAAAACACATTGTGTGTTATTATAATTTGGGGAAGATGATTTTTTTTGTAATCATGTAATGAGGGTATACACATTTTTGTGGAGATTCAGGGTGTACTGGGGGTACACGACCATGTATGGTACATAGGCAAACCTTGTGTGGGGCACATGGATAGTTCTCATGTACCATGATTGGCCAGAACTCATGTGGAGTTCATTGCATGATATATGGTTGGGGACCCTATTTGTGGTGCCCACCATGTATGAGGTGGTACATACCATGTAGTTAGTGGTGTACACACCGAGTGGGGGCTGTGGTACACAGGTAAGTACCCATGTGGTGGTACACATCATGTACTTTGGAAATGTACATGAAAAGTGGCCTGAGGAAGATGGTTAGGGAGGACCTTTAGGGTTATATTTTGTATACTCCAAGTTCATGCTCTTCACTTTTCTTGCCCTGGTCCATTTTTCTTATTTTTTACCCCGGTGTTGGAATTTTAATTTCGAGTAGTTCATTCTGATCATTTTTCCTTATAGATCACGATGGTGGAATCCTTTCTCCATTTATAGGTCGTTTGGATTATTTTTTGACTGAGAGAGTTCAATATGAGGTTTTCTTTAAGGTTTAGTTTCAGAATACTCCTAGGGGTTGGGTTGTGAGCTGAGAGGTCCGAGTGAGGGTGTGAGATCATTAGTTGGCATTTATTGTCGATGTGAGAATGGTTTTGTTTGAGGTTATTTTAGACAGATCCCGAAAGCCAGGATTGTGTTTTATATATTAGGCGATCTTGGTTTTTCCTTGTGTGTTGAGATAAGTTTCTTGAGGTTAGATATTTTGAGGTTTATAACTTGGTTGTGAGGATCATAGCTATAAGATCCTTTTGGTTGGGTTGAAATTGTGGGATGATAGTTACAAATAGGTTTCATTGAGTTTTTCAGATGATTCTGAGGGATTATTGATGATTCCATTATAGTATAGTTTCAATTTAAGTTATCATGGGATTCCAAAGTCAGTAGTTGAGGATTCCTAGGTGGCATGGTGATGCTTGGGATTCCCTTGTGGGAGAGTTGGTACCCGTGGATGGGTCATTTACAAGAAGTTCAGATGAGGTTTCTCTCACATGTAGTTTTCCTTGAGGTTTTGATTTTTATAAGGATCACTTATGGAGGGTCCTACTTTTGAGGTGGTCATGTGGATCGTTGTGATTGACCCCATTAGTGAGATTAGCTTTTGGATGACCCTTTGGGTACATTTTTGATTGTGGATCAGTTGGAGTTCACTAAAGTAGTTTTGATATGTTTTTGCACTGGTCATGTTTCCTGCTTTTGGACGAGGTAGAAAACCCCCTCATAGGGTGTCCTTATTTTTTATGGCATTTAGTCCATTTTTGGATCTATGGATGGGTATAGACTGGGAGCTTAGGTGAATTTGGGGAGTACTATGGAAGAATTCACTTTATGATGTGCCCTTAGGGACCGTGGTAGCCCCTAGTTTTGGTTTATCCCTGAGGTGGGTCATTGAGAGAACCTGGTGGTTTTTTATTGGATATTAAGATCCAAGTTTCCGCTAGAGGCCCCGTGATTTATTGGCCAAGAGTTGATCAGACTTTCTAGTTTAGTTTTTTGGATGTCATGTTCATGTTTGGATAATCCTGCATTCGATTGGCTTTTGGACATGACATTTGAGGTAGTTCTACTAAAGACTTTGTTTTGAGGAGCAAACCCTTAGGATATCTTGGATTGGGTGTTGGCCTTGAGTTTTCATCTGGTTCTATTCTTAATTGGATGGATATGGATATATGGTATTAAGGATATAATAGACAATCTATATGATTGAAACCACCTCTAGTTTAATGTGACACCTTGTCTAGAGTGTCTTCAGGCTCATGGGGTGCCAAGACACTCATAGAGCAGGTTTTAGTATATCATGTATGTTTTTGAGGTCCTAGGGACATAGATGTTGTG
Source organism: Viscum album (assembly GCA_963277665.1). NCBI lineage: Eukaryota > Viridiplantae > Streptophyta > Magnoliopsida > Santalales > Viscaceae > Viscum > Viscum album. The sequence goes on along the minus strand of CAUJRU010000326.1, from coordinate 404,453 downwards.
TGATATATATTTTTTATGTATCCCTCCTTATATGGTATATATCTAGTTACCAATTCATTATGAAAGACCTTCAGGACTAAAAAGTTATCTAGTTGTGCTATCCTAGATGTTCTTATCAACCGTTCAGATCATTATATCGGAGTCATAGAGCCTGATATATGTGATTATTGTGTGGATGCCTATGGTTATGTATTAGATCCTGACATTCATGATTGTTGTATTTAGACATGTTTTAGATTCTATGTAGGTTTTTAGGATGTTCTATTTTTCATGTAGTGGGGTGATCTATGTGATCTAAATCCTATGACAAGGGTCGTATTAGGTGTAGATTTACCTTAGGTGTCTGACTAGAACCCATGGTTGGCTATTTTTCTTGTTTTAGTTTTTATCCTTTGTTTTATGAAATTTTTATTTTATTCCACCCAATACTAGTCTATATCTTGGGTGGTCATATCATTTTTGCATTCACTTGTTATGATATTAGATTAAAGGATCACCATTGGGGGTGACCTACTAAGATTTATTTCTCACCCATAGTACATGAACTTTAGTGTGTGTGCAAACTTGATTTCTATTTTCATGTTGGATCATAGGTTGTAAAATGGTTGGGTCTAAGTTCTAGTGCATATTGATCGAGTGGAGCCACTTTGGTGGCGTCTCAGGATTGGGCTGGTGCAGCTCGAGTGTCATGGAAACCAGGTATGCGATTTGGATTTCTATTGGTAGCAGATCCTATTGTATTTATTTTCAGTTTTTTATTTTGTATTTGTGGTAGAACTAGTAGGTGACAGTCTGTTATATGTTTTTCATTCTTTGAGTCTGTATGAATGTATCCTACATCTCACTTATTATAGGATGTTGGTGCTTCATTTTATCTATCATTCATACTCTGATGTTTATCTTTGTGTGTGAGTTTGGATATTTTCTACTGTTATTACACTCTAACAAGAGGTTATAGTCTACCAACTATATCATTTTTACCCTATCTACTAGTTGAGAGCCTCTAGTGTTCATATATGCATGCTTGATTCCTTATGGTGAGATAGACCGGGTGACATGTCAGGTCGACCCGAGTTGGTTCATTACAAAAAATGGTATCAGAGGTGTTTTGTTTTATGATTTGGGGAGTTGGTAGATAGGTGGTCTAGGAATGTTTCAGAACATATAATGGATATTAGACTATTGTGTAATTAATTCATTTGCTGATAGGAATTCCAAGTTTCCAGGGTATGGAATTTTTGTTCTTGGATTCTGTTTTTATGGTTGCATGATTTCACCTAGATTGATGCACATGGTTTTTAGATTGATTTTTCATTATAGTTTTTTTCTAGTAGACCATGGTTAAGAGGAAAATGTTCATTCATTATTTTAGGAATGTCGTATTTACATGAAATATGCCTATCTATTTATGTTTTTACTAATTTTGGAGTTTCAGTTATTTAAAGTGTCAATAAAAACTCATATGGTGTTTTCTCTCATAAGTTCATGGTATAATTATACTTAATTGAACCACATGTTTATATGTTTTATGATAAAAAGTCATGTGGATTGTTTGTATTGAATTTATCTAGGGTTGGAGATGCATTCCCTTTATTGAGGGATTCATAGAGACCCTTGTGGGTTAGTAATGGGCTCTAAGTTTCCTATCAGTGGATCAATGAGTGAAAGTATTTTTGATGGATATTTGGATTAGGATCATGTTTCCCTGAGGTGGTGGTTTCCTATGAATTCCCAAATTTATGTTTCCTAGGAGGGATATGTTTTAGCCATGGGTTATCTACTGGGTCTTGTGGTGGGGCCCATGTTCCTGCTATCATCGATGGCTTGGGTGGACATGGCTATTTTTCATTTCTGGAGCCGTTGAGGTATAATTTACCTAGGATGTGGTTAAGAATGAGAATTCTTGGTGTTTGAGAAGTGATGTTGTAGGATTTCTCACTGTCTCATGGCTGGATTGAGAGGGTAGTATTCATATGACCACTAATTCTACTCATTTTTTGTCGCACTTTGGGAAGTGTAGTGTAATAATCATTGGATTATTATGGATTTAGATCAACACCTATGTGGTGGGTGTTCATGTGGTAAATCATTAAACGATGGATATTCCTTGATGTTAAAGAAGAGTGATGATGGTGCTCTGATTTTTTAGAATCGACCTACTTGATGATCATGGTTAGTGGTTTTTGGAATGTTATCCATGTTTTGTTAGGGCTTGGATCTTATTAAAGTGAGAGTTGGTGCTTGTCCAAGATAAGATTAAGGAAATATTTTTTTTAGAGTGTGAAACCAAGGTTATTGAAGGTTGTGATCCTCATTTAAGTGGATTATTGTGCGTGGAGGTGGCAAGTTTTCTTACTGTAACTTGGGTGTGACTAGGTTGGCCATGTCTATATAATGTTTTAGGTGATGTATATAGCGTGGTCCATATTTTTGTCCATTTTTTGAAGAGGGGTGATGATAAGGATACTCCTATGGTGGGGAGAAAAAGATCAGTCGTGGTTGAACGTCTCTCGTGTTGGGAGAGAGTTGTGGATGCTGTAATACCAGCCATTATATGGTTGATATAATATCTAATGCACTAGTTCTTGGAGTGGATCATGGATACTGGTTTTCCATCGAGGCTTCTTGTGAGTGAGAATCATTTCTGGTGGGGAGTTTTTGATGAATCACACCATAATGTGTTGTGAAAATTAAGAGAAATTTGAGTTTTTTCTTCCTAGTAGGGTTTCAGGGGTAAAATGGTAATTTACCCTATAATATGGTCCCATATAATTTTTGAGACCACTCTACCAGTCCCATAATAGGGTGTTTACCCTAGGTTAAAAGTTTGATAGAAATATGAGTTGTTTAAATTTTCATGGAACATTTAATATCTAATTAATTAAATATTAATTTATTCACGCATGTTCATTCAGTCATACATTTTAAATAGAGAATAATATGGAGATTATATATTTATGGTTGATTCCATAACAAGGGGTTTTTACTAAGAGATATATAAATTTATATCGGTCATCGGGGTTGGGTTGGTCCCCCTTTTATTCCTTTTGTTTTTCTATTTCCTTCCTTTACTTTTTTCTTATTTCTTTTTCCCTTGTCTCATTATATATGACCGTGGGGATTTTAAATTTGGGGTCTTCAACTAAGAACAGAATAAGGAGAGAATATATAGAGAGGGAGAGGAGGATGTGCTATTGTGGAGCTCAATTCTCACAAGATCATCATGCAATAGCTATGGATCATAGAGCAGATCAACTATTCAGTAGTTTCTATCCCTAGGTGGGATCATTTTATGTTTTTCACTACAAATACCCACAGAATAGTTTTTTTTTAATTTTTTTAATGCATTTTTGGATTTTTGGGGACCCCTAGTGGGTTGATCCGTGGCTTTCAAAGAGAAATTGACCATTTTAGTCCATTTTGAAGGCTTCATGTTTGGGAAAACCCATGTGCATAGTGTGTGGTTTATAGAATAAAGGCCTTATGCTCTTCTTGTTCAGATAATTTGAGTTTTTATTGGGATTACACACCATCTATCAGGGGTATATTCCATATAGTGGTGACTTGGGGGGTTCCAGGGGTACATGGATGTGTAGGGTACACCACCATACCCTGTGTGATGTAAACAGCCACTGGCCATGTACTATTCTTGGATAGACCCCATGTGGGGTACATGGATAGGTACACATCTGGGGACATTGTGGGGGGTAAAAAATAGGTATGGGGTGGCGTATGTCATGTAGTCAGTGGTGTACATGTTGAGTGGGGGCTGTGGTACATATGTATATACCCATGTGGGGTACATTCCATGTACATGGCATACACCCCATGTACTTTGGAAAAGTACACACTTACTGGCTTGAGGAACACATCTAGGGAGGACCTTTTGGGTTACATGTCATGTACCCCAAGTGCATGTCATGTACATTTCCTTCCATGATTTTTTTCCATGTTTTTCACCATGGTGTCAGAATTGGACTTTCGAGTAGTCCATTCTAATCATTTTTTAACATAGATCACAATTGTGGAATCCTTTCAAAATTTATAGGCCATATGATTTATTTTTTGGACTAAGATATTTTAAAATTAGGTTTTCTTCAAGGTTTGGTTTCAAAATCCTACTGGGTGTTGGTTTTTGAGTTGTGAGGATCAAGTGAGGGTTTGATCTCATTAGCTCGAATGGATTATGGATGTCATACTGGTATTTTTTGGGGTTCTTTTGTATGGATTCCAGAAGTTAGGATCGAGTATTATCTCTAAGGAATCATAGTTTGTCCCTACATGTCAGGACTGGTTGTTTGTGGTTAGAGATATTGAGGTTTAGCTCTTAGGTTTTATGATTAGAGATATATGAGCCTTTGGGATGGGTTGACATGGTTGGATGAAAATTATAATTTGGTATTTTTGATTTTTTGAGATGCTTTTGAGGGACTTGTGAGGATTCAATTATAGGATGGTTTCTTATCAAGTGATCTGGGACTCTAAAGTTGGCAGTTGAGGATGACCATGTGGTATAGTGATGCTTAATATGGCCTTGTGGGTGAGTTAGTACCCATAAATGGGTTATTACTGGGAGGTCCGAGTGAGGTTTCTATCATGTGGGCTTTATCACAAGGTTTGGATTGTACTAAGGAGACCTTGTGGAGGGTATTACATTTGAGGTGGTCATGAGGACTATTGTAAATTCCCCTATTGGTGGGATTAGATTTTAGATGCCCCTTTTATCACATTGTTGACTAAGATTACATGGAGGAAAATAAGGGTCGTTTGAGATGTTTTTTCATTGGGCATTTCCCATGAATTTAGATGAGCTTGTAGAACACCTCATAGGGTGTCCTTTTTCTATGGCCTTTGGGACATTTTTGGATCTGCGGATGGGACTAGCCCAAGAGCTTTGGTTTAGCAGTAGAGTCCCATAGAGGACATCACTTTATGTTGTTACCCCAAGGACTGTGGTAGCCTTATGTTCTGGTTTTTCTTTGAGGTGGTTCATTGAGAGCCTATGGTGGATATTTTTTATATACTAAGATCCATGGTGATAAGATAGGTCATATTATTTTTTGTCTAAGAGTTGATCAGCGCTGCTAGTTTAGCTGTTAGGATGGTGGGTTGAAGGTTGGATAATCCTATGTTTAGTTATCCTTTGGCCATGAAGTTTGAGGAAGTTATTCTTAGGAATTTTGTTTGAGGAGGAGACCCTTGGGATATATTGGATCAAGAATTGGACTTTATTTTTTATTTGATTTTATTCTTCATTGGTTGGATATGGTAAGACGAGGTTAGGAAGATAAAGGATTATCTAGATGAGTGAAACCCCTCTCTACTTTAGTGTAACACCATGGATAGACTCTCTTTGGGATCATGAGGTGCCGAGACACTCAAAAAGTGGGTTTTAGTGTTTTTTAGATTCTGTTGTAATCCCAAGGCCATGGATGTTATTATCTCCCAATTTTTTATGGATACATCCTTTTTGGGTCCATAGACAATTCCCAATTAATTCTGCAGGACCTCTAAGACTGACATGTTCTCTAGTTGTGTCGACCTAGATATTCCTATCAACAATTTAGATCGTGTTATTGTAGTCCTAGAGCTCAATAGATGCGCTTGTTGTGTGATTGCCTATGGCTTCACATTCATCTGGGTTTCATTTAGATGTCTAGGAGGTCCTGTGTAGATATGGATGTCATGCTAGTTGATGTGCAGTGGGGTGAGCCTCGTGATGTAAATCCTCTGGCAGAGACCAATCCAGGGGTAGATTTAAATTAGGTTCCAGAATATAACCCATGAATGGTCATTTTTCTTATTTTGGTTTTCCCCTTTCCCTTATATATTTGTTCTTTTCATGTCAGTAGATTTTATTCTTTGGATAGGCTAGGAATATCAAGTGTGCATGCACTTGTTATGATAGTAGATTATAGGTTCACCATTGATGGTAGCCTACTGAGATTTATCTATCACCCCTAGTATGTTCACCTTAGTGTGTGTGATGTATTATTTCATATTAGAGCACATGTTGCATAATGGTTGAAACAGAGGCCTAGTGCTACTTGGTCTAGATAAGCCACTCGAGTGGTGTCTCAGGATTAGGCTAGCGCATCATGAGCATCATGGAGACAAGGTATGTGGTTTGGCTCAGTGTTGGTTGTAGATAATTTTGTATTTATTTTTAGTTGTTTATTTTGTATATGTGGTTGGCTTACTAGGAGACTGTCTGTTGTATGTTTTTCATGCTTTGAGTCTGTATGAGTGTATACTGCATTTAACTTATTATAGCATGTTGTTGCTTCAGTATATTTGTTATGAATGTTTTTTTATCCCAATATGTGAGTTTGGTTATTTTTCACTATTATTATACTATAAACATAGGGTATAGTCTACCCACTATAACTTTTTTACCCTCACTTTTGGTTGGAAGCCTCTATTGTTTGGGGAGGTGCACTTGAGGCCTTATGTTGAGCCAGATCAGGTGATGTGTTAGGTCAAATCAGGCTAGTTCATTGTATTACCTTTATTTAATTGATACATAATCAGTTTACCCTTACACAAAGTGTTTACATAAGGGTAGATAAAGTTTAACATTACGCCATAATTGGTTCTTGCATAAGGGTAAATAGATTTTTTTTTAAATTTTTTTAACATATTAAATGATTTTAATTGTTTATAAATAATTATAAAATTTATTTTGGGATATTTTAATTTATAAAAGGGTTTTTAAATTAATTTATTATAAATTTTTTATAATTAATTAATTAAATGTTTATGAAAAATTTTATTCCCAAATATTCAATGTTAATATTTAAGTACCTTTTAATGGATTATATGGAAATTCATATGATTTAGAAATAATAGTTTTTATTTAGAAATCATAAGAAATAATTTATAGAGGGTTATGAATTATGAAATAATGAAAAAATATGAAATACTAAAATTATGAATTATTCATAATTAATTAATTTGAAATTGTTCAAATTAAAGGGGACTTATTTTGAACATTATTTAATCCACGTCAATCTTTTTTGATGAATGACAATATCATTGTTTAAATAATGATTAAATATATGATATTAATATTGTGTAAACTGTTTACATAATAGAAATTGGATTATAAATAGTTTATAATTCATAAATTATCATATATTTAAAATTAAAATTCCATATAATGATAAATATGAATGTTTTCATATTAAAATGAATAGAAAGGTCTTATATTCAAAATTATAGAATGTCCATAATGTTAAAGTTGAGAATTATAAAAGGGGTTGTAATTAGATTTGATTTATGAATTGTTCATAAATGTTTATCTCATGTTTTAATATTTGAATTTTTCATTTATTTAAAACTTTATTCCCTATTTTATTCATAGATATAAGGTTTTTATATTATGAATATCTTTATTCCAAAATTTATTTGATAAATTGCCTTTAATATAGAGCCTTGAATTTCCATGCTAGGAATGTCTCTATAATGAACATAGTTTTTCATCTACCTTGACCTTAGATTGTAATTGAAGTTATTATCTTGAATTTATCTATTTAATATAGTTTTTATATATTAGCTATCATATTTTTGATGAATTGGATTATATCTTGAGTAATGTATCTCCAAGTACAAGTATTTAAGGTTGGACTACCTATATAACGAGAGGCTTGTGCCTTTTATAGGTTGGTGAATGGTGTTGTGTTTCTGTTTCTCCAGGCTTACTCATAGGGATATTTTCAATCTGATATAATTCTAAACCTTTACATTATTTTTTCATGTACCTTAATAATATGATGCATTTGGATATGCATGAATATGTTTTAATTCTATTTTTGGGAGACTAACACAAACCTTTGTGTTGTGTAAATAATTACACATCAAGATGGTTTGAAAATATTAATTTAGTGGAGGGAATATGATTCAAAAAAAAACTACTTGAAGTATTAATACATAAAAGGGAATAACATGAGATAATATGGTGAAATTAAAATCCCATTCAAATACTAAGTGTGAGATTCCTTCCAAAGAAGCACTTGTTAAGACATCAATCATCCAACTAGGTAGGTAATGCTAAAGTTGGGTGCCCCTATATTATCATGTATAAGGAAATAAATTAATATGTGAATTTTTATTTTCATATTTGGTAAGTTATATTAAATATGGGTACCCCAATATTGTTCCTTGTTAGCTTGTTTTTGGAATTTTCTTTGGGTTACACTATCCAAGAGACCCAAATAGGATTAGGTTATCAGAAGAATAAAGTTGAGTTGATCTATATGATGGTTTGGAAAAAGGGTTGTTCAATCGACTATCTAAGTCTTATATATGATATTTTTAGGATTATTCCCTTCCTAAACAACTAACTGGTGAGATAAATTCTAAATTAGACTCATTGATTAGTGAAATATGGATCTTGGCCCACTAGTAGTTATGATGAATTTTCAAAAAGGGGTCATTATTTTAGTGGGTGATATTTAATAAATGTTATAATTAAATGGTTATTAATACATGATACCCATATGATAAAATATTTTTCTATAGATAAATCTCATTATTATCATCATCAAGATAAACATAGTAATTACTCCTTGATAAGGAGAATCTTAATGTATGTTACTCCCAAGACCGATATCTTAAGAAAAGTTATTAAGTAAAATTGGTGATTTAGGAAAAGTTATTAAGGAAAATTCTATGTGAAAGAACTGTTTATTCCTCTTTTACCAAGTTTGGAAGTTTTTCAACAAATGAATCTAGGTGTTTATAGGATCATAGAGAGATTCATTTAAAGTTTCAAATGATATTTAATATATTAATGAATTGGTGATACTAAAAGTTTATTTATAGACTTATTGGTTATAGAATGAAATTTTTTTATTCTAATAGATATATGATATCAACTTTATGATTTGAAAAGTTTTTTAAATATAGATAAATTTGGAAGTTGAGAAATAACTAGATCTTGAAGGATGATTTCAAGTAATTGATAAAAAGAGGTGCTATATTGATAAGTTTGATGCTTCAATCTTGGATAAACTTGTGATAATATTTTTATTATATCATTTTTATCTTAGGAAGATAATGTAAAAAATAGTTGTTTAAAATGAAATGATATGGTTGTTTTTAATAAACATGGTTTATGATTTTCTTAATTCTATAAAATACTTTAAGAGAAGAATAAAATGGTTTAATTTAGTTTGGGAATTTATTCTATTTCTATATATTGAAATGTTATGAAAATACTATTTAATTAAAATAATTCTTACTCTATATTAAAAAAATATTGAGACTAGATGAACTAGGAATATGATGTCTATATTCTAAGACACTATATAGAGAGTACAAGTAGGTAAAAGATAAAACTGTAATAAGAAAATATTTTTGAAAATTTCAATAATTTTTCTTCAAGAGTCTAGTCAAGTATGTTTTAAACCTAGGGTTTTTATGAAGGAGGAATAATAATTCAATATGATTGGATTATCCAAGATATACTTGAAGGTGTCACAAACAGCCTAGGTACCCTGGTAACCTGACATTGAAACCGATACTAACATAGTTTGAAGGGCATTCCCAATCACCACAGGTTGGTGACTAGAACATGAAATTAAAAAATGAAAGTGGGAATTATTTTACCACAATCATTGCGGAATAAAGATAAAAAGTCAATATGAATAAAAAATGTAACTCTACAAGGAGAAGTGTACTAGAATCTAAACAGGTATAAACAACATAATGTACTAGAGCCAAGTACAATAAAATATGGAGAAAAACCAAGTCCCAACAGACGTAACTCTCTAAGTCCCAAGGATCAATAGCTACTGCAACCAAGTGGAACCTTACCCTTTCTCAAACCTAGAATAAGATAATCTATAAACACCCAAAGGAATAAGTAGGGTGTGAGTTAAAATCCAAGAAGGATCTCACCAAGGATTCCATAATAAAATGAAAACATTTAATTAGTTAATTAAATCTTTAAATATTAAATAAACTAGTTTGAAAGTTCAGATCATAATTAAAATAATTAAATATTTACATTTAAAATAATAGAAATAATTTAAATGAATGTATTAAAAAACAATTTATATAAATTCATTATGCATTGAAAACAATTTACAAACATTGACACACATTTATATCTCATATAAAAAAAACCAAGAAATAAAGCCATCTGCCAAAAGGTACGAAAATTCCAAGATACTAGATCCTTTAAAAATAAATGGTGATCATGAAAATTTGTGTATTCACACATACCTATGACACTAGACAAAGTTGAATAATCACCATCTGATCGAGGAAGTAACCTGCTACACTATGTTTTGTTTCATTTGTAAAGCATCAAAGGAATATTATCCCAATAAATCATTAACTACTTAGGCCTTCATGTTCTATAGTAAAATCAATGATGCATAACTTATTTTAAAAATGTTTAAAATTCAATTCATTCCATTCCCTCATTTCAAAAGTTCAAATTTTCCATTTAAAAGCCAAAACGTGAGTTTTTAATCAAAACAAGTATTTTTCCAAGATAAAACCACAAGGTTTCTATCAAAACCATTTAATCTATTTTTCTTAAACACTAATTTGAAATAAATTTCATTAAATTAATTTATTAATTTAAATTAAACAATTTAAATTCCACAACTTTCCATAAATTTATCAATCACACCCCAATTCAGTGGAATTGGGGGTTTTCCTTAATTTCATGCCATAAATTAAATTTCACATTAAAATCATCCAATTTAATGGAATTGGATTTTTAAAAAACCAATGAAAATAAGTTTCAAGTAATTGAATTTAAATAAATAAATTCATCATTAATCAAATTTGGACATCATAACCGAACCACTGACCTTTTTCACAGAAACACAAATCCCACAACAGAACCCACCAATAAGAATGAAGGAATAAAGGATCTAGGAACTCAACCTAGAATCAAGATTAAACAACACAAAGTTTAGATCCATCATTACCAATATGTTCTATCAAACTCCAAGTAGGGGAATAGAATATGATAGAGAGTCTGGGAGAACACTTACCCGATTAGTCACACTACAACCGTAACAACAATCAATCACTAAACAAAATGACCCGGAAGGGTTTAAGGGCTCCAAAGTAACCTAGTAATGGATCTTGGGTTGATAGAATGGATGTTTGGAGAGGATAAAATACAATTTTTGATCCAAGATTCCTATTAAAAACACTAATGATATTACAGGACATGTAATCCAATTACAAGTCATGCAATTGAAAAATCCCAAAATTTCTAAAAACCCATCACCTTTTGTTAAAAATTTATTTATTTTTATTTTAGAATTTACATGTTGTGTAACCATATTACACAATGTGTAAATCCCTAGTTGGCTGTAGAACCAACATGTTTTATTCCAAAAATCGAAAAAATATTTTACTTCACCATTAAGTATCCTCCAAATCCCTTCTCCACCTTTCCCAGACAATTATAAAGAAACCCATGGAAAGAAATAAAATGTATCTATTATAAAGGTAACAATATGTTATAAACTCCCCACCATAAAAATTTTTTATCCCTATAAATCCTATCAATAATATTCCATATTAAAAAGGCAATTCCAGTACTGTCTCATCAGTTCCTTGCACTCCCATGTCTCATGAGAATCAGAACAATGATTCCATAACTCTTAATGAAAAGGTATCATCCTACCATAAATTACCTTTGTCTCAAAATAAACTATACTAACTAGATTTTTAATCATGGATAAATCAGGTTCAATCTTAAAATCACTCCAGCTCAGAACATAATATGGATCTAATAGAAACTTTCATAGCTGATATACATAGAAAATGTTATTTATCGACATTAGCTATGATGAAAGTGTTAACTGGTTTGAAAATTTTCTCACCTACTAAAAAACCTCAAGAGGTCCTAAAAAATGAGGAGTGAGTTTCCCTTGCCTCATAAGCTTTTGATGAATCAACCGAGGTGAAACTTTCAAGAACACCTGGTCACCAAAAGAGAATTTCAAAGTTCTATGATAATGATTAGCATAAAACTTATACTGGCTATGAGCCTTCAACATTATCTAATGAACCAACTGAATCATTATTTTTATCTCTTGAACCAAGATTAGTACAACCATGGAAATTTCAATAATCTCCAACAAACACAATAGAGATCTAAAAGTCCGACCATACAAGGCCTTAAAAGGAGCCATTTTGATCACAAATTGGTAACTATTGTTATAAGAAAAGACAAACTCCCCCAGATGGTTATCTGAATCCCCACCAAAGTCGATAATGCTTGCATTTAGAATATCCTAAAAAATATTTATAACTCTTTATATATGGAAATACAACAGCGGATGGTATGTCATGATCAAACACACCTGAGATCTAACTACCTCCTTAAGGCCTCTCCAAAAACTAAGATGTGGATCGTGGATCCCTATAAGATACTTTAGCAGATGGAACTCCATGAAAAAAATGATCTCTTTCACATAGAGATTTCCCAAACCCTTAACCTTAGTTATATCATGAATGGGTATAAAGTGATCTGATTTTTTTGACTAATCGATCACAGTCTAAATTGCATTATTCATTCAATGGGTACATAGAAACCTAACCAAAAAGTAAATAGAGATATCATCCCACTTCCAAGTAGGAACTGGAAGTGGTTAAAGAAAACCCAAAGGTTTCTGGTGCTCAACCTTGACCTGTTGGCATGTATAATAATGAGAGACAAATTTATCTATGACCCATCTCATACCTGGCCACTAGAATCCATGCAACATGTCATATAAAATATTCATGGTTCCTAGGTGTACTTCCCATTGGGTGTTATGGAAATCCACCATCACAACATTCCTTACCTATGAATACACAAAAAAGTGATTTCAATAGCATATAATTCCCTCTTTGGATAATGACCACTCAACAATGGTTTCCCCACCATAAATATAGTTTCTAAGGCCATGGAATTCATCATCAAGATGCTGTTCCTAAAGAATCATTCCAAGAAGAGAGTAATTCAAATGAAAACTTTCTATAGAAACCTAGGTCCTTGATTCCTAGAATCCAATATGAAACTATGCAAAGAGATCAATTAAGTTCCACTCCTCTTAAGATTCTTTCACGACATGGGTTAGAAGATCCATACTCAAAGCATCTATGATGAAATTCCCTTTCCCCGGGGTATAGGCAATTTCAAAGACAAAAGATTGAAGGTACTCCACCCAAATCCTCTGGTGGAGATTCAAATATTTTTTAGAGGAGATATAACTCAAGATCTTGTGGTTTGAAAACATAGTAAATATTTCTCCAAAAAGGTAATGCCACAAAATCTTAAGCATGTGCATCATAGATGGAAGTTTATGTTCAAGGGTCAAATAATTATTCTTATGTGACCTAATTTTACAAGATCCATAAGAAAAAAAATGATCACCTTACATAAGAATGCAACCCAAACCTAAACCCGATGCATTGCAAAAAACCACATAGCCCTGCCCGACCTCTTGGAGAGTCAACATCAGTGCAGTATTCAAAAGAAATTTTATATCAATGAAAGAATTATAATATCTTTCATCCTAATAAAATTTTACTCCTTTTAGAGTTAGAGAAATTACCGGAGAAGTCAACTTTGAGAAGTCTTTAATAAACCAATGATAATACCCAACTAGACCCAAGAAAATTCAGATCTCAAAAACATTTCATGGTTGTTCCCATGTCATAAAAACCTTTAACTTTTTAGTATCAACTGAAATACCATGTTATGACACCATGTTTCCCAGGAATTTCACTTCCTGAATCCATAAATAACATTTCAAAATCTTGGGATAAAGTTGGTGATTTATCAATAGTTCCAAAATAATTATCAAACAATGCACAAGATATTCCTTGGACATAGAGAATACAAGGATGTCATCCACAAGGACTTCCACAAAGTTATAAAGATACTCATGAAAAATAATATTCATTAAATCTATAAATACTATATGAGAATTGGTTAGATCAAAGGGAATACCAAGGTTCTCATAATGGTTGTACTTTATTCAAAAGGCGGTTTTTTATTGTCATATTATTTTACCCTCAAATGATGGTAACCAGATCAAAGATCAATCTTTGATAACCACTTATCCCCTTTCAACTGATCAAACAAATCATCTGTATACAAAAATAGATACTTGTTCTTTAAATTGAACCTATTGAGTTTTTGGTAATCAATGCAACAATTAAGTGAACCATCATATTTCTTAGGAAAGAGATCCAGAACCACCTAAGGTGACACACTCTAGTATATAAATACTTTCTCTAGAAGAACATCCAACTGAGTCTTCATCTCTTTCATTTCAAATGGTTCCATGCAGTATGATTTAATTGACAATGGTTGAGTACTAGGTAATAAGTTGATAAAAAACTCTACCTTCCTTACCAGTGTCAACCTAGATATGTCAGAAGGAAATGTGTTGTGAAACTTGACAAAAAATGGATGGAGATCACCACTTAAATATTTTATCTCAAGATCAAAGGTGAACACAAATATTACTTTAACAAACTTTAGATATCGACCTTGGGTACCATTATCCTTGAAATACATAGAATACACCATCAAGTGTAGTAAAGAAGACCCACCAAAGATAAAAATCAATCTTGTATTTGTTGAAAATGAGCCAATCTATCCGAAATATTATTTCAGTGGTTACATGATGAGAACCAGAAAACTCCAAGAAATATTAACATCTATTAGATAAGAAAAACAAGGACTATAGAGACCATTCCATCTCTTCTTTCCAATGGATGTAGTAATATCCATCATGTAAGATAAAATATATATAGTAAGATTTAGAAGATTAATTAAAAGGGTTGAAATAAATGAATGATATGAAATCATATCAAATAAATCATTCAAAAATTATTAAGATATGGTGATGGTACCTATCACAATCACTGGACCTGTATCTGCTTCCTCTGGAGACTCTTCCACTATATGAAGAAACTTCATTCTGGATGCCTATGCCTGGAGCCCATTTTCTCATGAAGCATCTAATTGGACCATAGTTTTCGTAGGATTTGATGATCTAGTTCTAATACATGGAGTGTAAAAGATATGTCATATCTTCTTCAAGTTACTTGATCATCCATAGGAGCCACATATCTTAGGTGCATCAGTGAAAACACTATTTAAATGCCCAAGCTTTCCACACTAGTAGAAAATAAAATGACCCCAGTTAGGCACTACATGAGGTTTTGAGAAACCATGTTATTGAGAACCACCATGAGAATCATCACAATTCCTTTTTTTTCTTTAGATTAATTAACACAACAACTGGGAGATAAAGGAACTCCCAAAAACCTTGAATTGTCAGCTTGGTCCATATAAACCATCAACGATCTTTGCACCACATCAATATAAGAATGTAGCTTTAGTAAGAAAAACTGAGAATGAATATCAACTCAAAGTACCAAATATAACTATCGATTCTTCATATACTAATTTTACACTACCTCAGGTGAAAACTACACTAGCTCAGTAAAATGTTTTGCATTCTCTAACATAGTTCCATTAGCATGCTCAAGTTTTAAAAACACTAAATTCTTGACAAACAACATTGAACCTGGATATAAATGATCACTGAAAAGAGACTTGAATTATTTCCACTTTAATCCATCATGCTTCTTTTCCATCACCATCATTTCCTACTATCTCCTTCTCGGTCCATACATCATGAAGGTGGAACACTTTACCTTGATTTCTTCAGGTTTTTCCAATAACTCAAACAAACATTGAATTCTACTAAACCATTCCTCATCCACTTAAGGATCATTTGAGCCTTTGAATTCTGGTGGATTTTGATAAAGGAACTATTGATAATGATCTTGGAAATAATCCCTAGAAGGTTCTATAGCTGGAGACTGAATGGGGACTAGAAGTGGTGCCTATCTCAGAGCTTTGATAGTATGCACAATCACCTCAACCAGACTTAAGTCCATGAGAGGATTTGATTGCTATGGTTCATCAGTAGATTCCTATTGGATCTAATTCACATGTCTTATTAGAGGAATTATGCTACAAAATATCATCATAAAATGTTCAATAGATCATATTAACACTCAAAAAGATCAATAAGGTAAGTTAATCCCAATATATAGATAAACAAGATTTGGATTTCAATATAACCAAATCAAAATGCAGGGAAAATACAAGAACTAATCCTCAATATAACTTTACAAAACCACACCTAGTGAATTAAGGTTCATTATAATGAGGGATGGCTAGGAACTCAGTCATAACTACCTACTAAGTCTCAAAAATATTATACAATGCATACTAACTTCAAGAAAATAATCACAACCTAGATCTATGATACAACTTTGTTATGAACCGGCCTGGTTACCCAGGTAACTTGACACCCAGACCAATCTTGACATGGACTGAAGGGTGTTCCCGATCCCCATGGGTTGGTGACTAGCACCTAACATCATAAAAAACTAATGTGGGAATGATTTTTCCACAAACATTGCTGAATAATGATAATAAGTCAACTTGAATACAAAAGGAATCTCCATAGAGTGAATTGTACCGAAATTTAAATAGGTATAAACAACCCAATGTACTATAACCAAGTACCAGTAAACAAGAAGAAAACCTAAGTACCAATCGACACAACTCTTCAATCCCAAAGGATCAAAAACTACTTCCACCAAGTGGTGCCTTAACCTTGATCAAATGTAGAATAAGATAATCTAAAAACACCCAAAGGGGTGTGAGATAGAGTCATAGTAGGGCCTCACTAAAGATTACATAATAATATGTGAATATTTAATTAAATGATTAAATATTTCAAGTTTAAATAAATAGGTATAGAAGTTCATAGCATAATTAAAACAATTCTTACTTTACATTTCAAATGATGGAAATACTTTAAATGAATGGCCTCATTTATTTTATATAAAATAGTTTATATAAATTCATCAGTCATGTAAAATAGTTTAAAAAAATTATCACTCATTTATATCTCATATATAAACAAGCGAGCAACATGGTCATATGCCAAAATGTATGATAATTTGAGGCTATGGGATCCTCACACACTTGAAGGTGATTATGAAAATATGTGTATACACACGTTCCTCTAACACTGGACAAATTCAACTCATCACCATCCCACCAGGGATGTGACCTGTTGTACTATGTTTTGTTTTAGTTATAAAGCATCAAACGAGTGTTATCCCAATAAATCACTTACTACCAATGATTCCATGTACTCTATAACAATAAATGAAGGTAACTTTATTTTAAAACTATTTAAAATTCAATTCATCCCATTACCCAATTTGAAAAGTGTCCATTTTCCATTTAAAAACCAAAACATGTGTTTTTAATCAAAACATGACTTTTTATAAGCTGAAACAATTGGGTTTCTATCAAAACCATTTTAATATATTTTTATCAATTACTAATTTGAAATAAATTTCAAAAAATAAATTTCATAATTTAAATTAGACAATTTAAATTCTATGTATTTCCATCAATTTCTCAAACATAATTCAATTCAATGGAATTATGGGGTTTTTCCAATTTCATTCTAGAAATTCAATTTCACATTCAAATCCTCCAATTTAATGGAATTGAGTTTTTAATAAACCAATTAAAAGTACTGTCAAGTAATTGAATTTAAATCAAATAATTGAATTTAATTCAATCAATTCAATGTTAATCAAATTTGGCCATCATAATGGAACCACTTACCTTCTTCACGGAAACACAGAGCCCACAATGTAACCTGCCAATAAGAATGAAGGAACAAAGTATCTAGGAACTCAACCTATAATCAAGATTAAAAAAATAGAATTTATATCCATCAATCTCAATATATTATGTCAAACTCCAAGGAGGGAAAGAGAAATAGATGGGGAGATAGGGAGAACACTTATCCAGTTAGTCACACCACAACTGCAACACCAATTAATCACTGAAGGAAATGACACAGAAGTGTTTAAGGGCTCTATAGTAGCTGAGGAATGGATCTTTGGTCAATAGAATAGAGATATAGAGAGGAGAAAATAAAATTTTCATCCAAATTTACTTTTAAAAAATTACTTAGGACTTTACATGATGTGTAACCCAATTACACGTTGTGTAATTAAAAAATCCCAAAACCATATATGGACCAGTCTCCTTTTGTTAAAAATGTATTTATTATTATTTTAGAATTTAAACGTCATGTAACCATATTACATGGCATGTAAATCCCCAACAGGCTTAAAAAAATAGGTTTTATGTAGAAAATCTAACAAATCTATGACTTCAGAATTCGGAATCCTCCAAACTTTTTATCCACCTTACCTATAAAATTAGAAAGGAAAACCATGAAATGTCTTAAAAAGTACCTTTCATAAAGGTAACGGGATGTTACGAAAGGAGTTTAGGAAACTTCAAGGAGTTTCTATGTCAATTATGAATACTATAGAAATAAATTCTTCAATTTTAAATGGTATATGATACCAAATGTATATTTTTTAAGTGTTGTAAATATACATGAGTTCAAAAACAAATAAATAATTTTTTGAGCATGTAGTTTATATTCATTAAGAAAAGAGTTTCTATAACTAAATTTAAAGGATAATGTCAAGATAATATGAATCTAATTAAAATATGTGTATCTTTATGTCATTTATATTATGTGATAAGAGAAGATATTTGATTATAAACAATTTTCATGAGAAAGTATGATATGATTAAATGTATATGATTGGTTTATGATTAATAAATTTATATGACATGTTTTTAGAAGTAGATTTTGATAAAAGTGTTTATCAAGGATAAATTTTTTATAAAGATATCTGTTAAAGTATAATGGAATGTGTTCTCACCTTACATGGGTGGTATATTTTAATCAAATACTATTTAAAAAAAAGAATTTTACAAACACATAGAATACCATATATGATATTGGAAACAATAGTTTTTTTAATATTCATACTAAAAGGAAATACATTTTATTTATTTACATAAAATGGGTTTCATATCTTAAAAAGTAATTATGAAAAGAATATATTGTCTAAGAGGCTAGTGGGAGTATGTTTGGACTTGGAGAAGTTTAAAACTTACAAATAAAGGATAATGCCAATCTTAAGTTTATGTGTTTTCCACTTAATATCCTAAAGTGTTTAGGAGATGTTATGGTAAAGAAAAATGTAAAGTGTTATATTTAGTTAACATTTGAAAAGTTTATATAACTATTATAATAGTTTAAGATAAAATTTTTTTCAATCAATATTCTAAAATATTTGAGGATATGTGATGATAAATATAAAAATTTAAAGAGTTACATTTAGTTATTATGAAAATAAAAAAACACTATTTCTTAAAGGACTGTGTTAGTCAAATATATAAAGTAAATTACCACTTTATCCTAAAATATTTTAGGGTATACAATTAAAAATATATGTAAATATTTATGTTATCTACCATAACGAAGTGATATAACTTTATCCTAAATGAGTTTAGGGGGAACGATAAATAATAATATAAGTAGCTACATTAATTCAAGTAAAAATTTTGATGGAAAAAGGTTCCAAGGATGATGATGATGATCTTATAAAGAGTTATAAGTAGAAAATAGAAGCTGACATCATAACATTGGATTCTGAAAAGATGATAAGTTTGAATACATTCAAGAAGATGGATAGTTAGGAATATGAATATTGAGTCCCAAAATTATTTAAATTTTCTTAGTTCATAATTGTACCTCACTGAAGAGTTTAGTTGGAGGGTTTTAACAGATGGTCACAAAGAGAGGTGAATTGGTCCCATAGAGATGTGATGTGGTCACATAAAGATGTGGTAATAATTACATATAATGTAAATAGTTAACAAAACCTAGAAAGTGTAGCAAATATAAGGTCGATCTAGGACTTTATCATATATGATATGATAAAATTAGTGCTTATATTATTTTGTTAAATATTATAAAATATTTTAAGAATATTAAAATGTATAATATTAAAGGAAACCTATATTTTATCATTCTTTCACATTGTCTACATAAATGTATATATAGATATGTATTTTATGAAGTGTAATGATAATTGGCCTCTCAAAGTAAAACTTTGAGTTTATCCCTAACTAATGTTATTCAGGAAGTATTATAGGTTATGAAAAAATGTTAAGGTTAAAATGAGTAGGATTATTTTATAGAGATATATAATATGCTCATATGGAACAAGACAATGAATATAATTCCTTTTGTGCACTGTGTGACCTACTAAGTATACCACATAGAGTGTCATAAAAATGTATTTGGTATATTAGGGGTTAATGTATCATATTTGAGTCCCTAATACCTATGGATGGTGATAATACAAGCACGAGAAACTTCATACATTGATACCCTACTTGTGAAAGTCTACATATTGACTTAGGTAATATAGGGGAGGTTGGGTATGTTACTGATCTTGTCATCAGTTAAAGCTTTACCAAGATAGGATTTTTCCTCTCGTATGATGAGTATGAAATATAGGTACTTAGTTAAGATAGATCATGAGAGTGTGTGACCAAACCTATATATTGTATATCTATTTGAATAATGGATATATGATATGCTTATCGACAAGGATGAATGACATGTGATGTATTCGTCGATCAATTCATTATATAATATGATAATTGATAGAAAATGAGTTGGATATATATGATTGACATGTTATATGTCCCATGGTCACTTAATGTCTTATAAAATGGGAAAATATGAGAATTAAAGTTTGTATATGATATATACTAGTGGACACAGGTACATAGAGACATGTGTTTTATAGAGATCATGAAATATCCCTTTATAGCTTGAGTGTTATTGACACTTTTATAGAGGTTTCTATATGCTTACATATATGCATACAGAGATTAATTTTTTTGTAAAATATATAAAGGCCCATGGGGTTATACATTATGGTTGACTAAATGAGGATTGAGTTTAAATCATAGATCTACTCTAAAAGTTTTTCTAGAGTTAATCCAAAAGTATTTTTGATGGGTGTTCAAAATGTATTACATATGATGTGAAATAATGTGAAGTTACCTATAGCTTACCAACAAGTTTTTTGAAAGATATCCAAAATGATTTTTTGGATATAGTTTCACAAGATAGTGTATATGATACAATATAAGGTGAAATGGTATAAAGTCTATTAGGATTTAGTGTAAGTTGGATATTGATGGAGATATAACCTAAATAATCATATATAAATATTATATATATATATATATATTTAATGTATTACATGAAAATTTTGATTTTAATTTAGAAAGGTGAATATCATTTACATTTCATATGATAATAGTTATCATTTGGATAGTTCAATATTTTACACGTCTATCATTTAATCAACTATTTCAGATAAAATGTTTTGGATTAAATGCATACAATGAATTCATATCTTCCATAGTATTTATTCATTCCTTCTAATGCATGAATAAATGATACAACCCAAGGATCATCCTTTAGTATTATAAATTATATATCCATATGATTGATGCATGATGTGTAATTCCTTTATGCTTGGAAAACCTCACCGAACCCATTTCTCTATTTCATCTTCTTCCTTTTCACTTGAGGTACTAGTATACTGTGGAGAGAAGATGAATCTTACTAAAACATTAAGTGATTTAGGCATAGCCTGTGGATACCTATGGATGTGGTATGCTTATTTTTTCCACATTGTGATCTTTATCAAACATATCTGTTGAATATTGAAAGTTTGTAAATGATCTTCAGTGTAATGGATGACATGTTTTACAACATTTCATCATTTATGGTTTTATTCATATTTTGTATTTATTTTATGTAAGATCATTATATTTAGATTCTAATTGATTTTTCCATGTAAAATAAGTGTTATTAGATTCATATGAAACCTAACATACTACCCTTATCATAAATCAATATCATTTTATAATGATTACATGATTTTGGGATATCTCCCAAGGCTCACTACTTATGAATATATGGATAACATCCACCAAAATATTAATCCCCCATCCAAACATAAACATACATATATGGAAAATGAATTTATTTAATGAATACATCCTTTTGAATGGATCCCCACTGTAGATTAACTTACTACATCCTTTTAGTAAATATTTCATGTATAATTACTCAGATATAGAAGCCACTATTTTTTTCACTCACAAAAATGGTTTATCATATATAAAATATAACACCCCTAACCTCTTATTCATTTAAAAACATAACAGGGACACCTCAGATATCACAACAAATAATTACTCTTCTATTCATTTCACCACTCAATATTTATTCCCTACAAACTATCTATTGAAGTATATATTCCCAACATACTTCACATATATGATTTTTTTGCATATAACATAAGGTAAGATATACATATATTGTATTATAAAACTTATATAAAAAATGATTTTTGTTTAGTTTTGGTTTTAGAATATCATTGGATATGATATAGTGATATCATAACCACTTACTTGGATATATAACAATGTCATAGTTCATGTTGTATGAATACTGTATCTTTTTAGAATTAGCATGACAAACAAACATTTAATAGTTAATGTTCCTATTCTCTTCCATAATGGATATCATCAAATGTTTCATAAAATGAATCATATAGGATAATACAAGGTATAATTTAATTTTTAAAATTTTGAAATGTAAGAATCACTACTAATGAATTTTATAATATATAATATAATCATGAACCCTTGTGAATTTCTTGAGGGCTACGTAAGAAGGTATAATCCATGACATGGTTTTCATCTAAACTATCCTAACGTCATATTGATTTTAACTACCATAAGATCTCTTCCTCCCCATTAATTTTTATTATATGATACTATAATTTTGTGAATGAGAGCATAATACCACCCAAGTATTGAGTGATTCTGTTTAATTCATGGATACACCATATAAGTGGAAGTTTCTTGGTTTTCTTTAATGGATTTTAATCAAACCACTATGATTAAAGATCGTGGAAGAAGCTCTTCATTGAATGTTATATGAAGTTATTCATTTATGTTTATAAATGGATTTGGTTTCATGTATCTTTGATCCTAGGATATAGGCTTTAAAAAATTTTCCACTATGAATGAGTGTTTTTCGATCCATAGAGTCATACTAGTTGTATCAGAGCTTCACCATGCCCCACGATTCACAAAATCATTTAAAAAAAATGAAGAAATCATATATCATTTTTATATAATGTTGGATACCATAAAAATGATATATAATATCAAATATGGATGGTCTTATGACACTAGATATTATAATCTATGACCAGATCACTCCATATGATAGGCGATGTTGTAGTGTGTGATTCATTATAATCTTTCAATTTTATATATATCATATCATATGATATGGGAAGTCATAAGGAATGATAGTAATTCTCGCCATAAGAAAATTAGAGCATCACATTTTATATATGATATAATTGATATCATAAGTGACAAAATCCCATGCATCAGGGTTTTAATATTACACAGGCCACCAACATGTACTAGTTTCTCTTACGCAGTCACTTACTATAAGTTTTGATTGCTAACACGTGCCATGTTAATTATATACAAGAAACCACAACTATTCAAAGATATGTTTTATCTATAATAAATAATGATATATAATTCTCAATTCTTCTATTTCACATGGTAAGCTATGGTTTACAACATAGAGATATCGTTAAATATGATATAATAGAAAAATATGATTTTTTGAAATTTCATTCTTAAATTGAATTGTATGGTTTATAAATCAGATAAAAACGTTTTTTGGGAAAATTATTTAACTTATAAAGTTTTTATAAATTAATTATTTATAAAATGTTTATAATTAATTAAAAATTTAATAAATAAATATTCTATAATATTAGTTATAAATATTAAATACCTTTTTAAATTATATCGTAATAATTAAAATTTTATTTTAAAATGTTTACATGTAAATTATAAGTGTTATTTATAATATGTTTATAAATTAAAATATAATTCTAAATAAAATGAGTTATCTTTAAATTATGAATGGTTCCAAATTAATATTTTTAATTTGAATTTTTTAAATTAAAATGACTTATTGGGGAAATTTTTTAAACCATATCAAGATGGGTTTTGAAAAATTTGATATGATAAAGTTTTAAATAATTATTATGTTATATTTTAAATGTTTATATAATATATATGAATAGTTCATATATATAATGTTTATATTTCATTTAATATCATGTATTCGAGTAAATGAATTATAAAATAATAATAGATATATTTCATATTAGATACAAATATAAAATTTTTATATTTATTTAATTATGAAATCTATATAATGAATTAATAAATTATAATGGCTTTATAATTTCTCAGTTTATGAATTTTTCACAAATAGTTTATCTCATATTCAAATAAAAAAATTGTTTATTTATTTATTGTATTCTATAGATACCCAAAGCTTGACGTACATGGACATTACATTAATTTTGAGGAATACTTAATACATAACAAAAACCAACACTCAAGGATCGTAATAGTTTAGTGTCTTTGGAAACTAGGAACATAATCTTCTAATAATGGTGAAAGATCTTCAACATCTCCCATAAAGATCTTCCCCTTTTGTTTTCTTACCTAAAACCTTTCTTTAAATCCTAGGGAAAAGAAAACATATAAAGGGTGAGCTCAAATTCTCAGTAAGGGTAAGCATGGATAAAATAAAACAAACCATATACATTTGAACATAAAAACATGAACATAATGTTTAAACATCAAAATCTTGAGCAATTACATAAAACATGGAAGTATGTAAGGCATAGATCATAATGGAACATCAATCATGATAAAATATCTTGGAAATAAAACTTGTAAATGTGGAAAAACATTAAGCACATGATATGATTTCCATAGTAGCCTGGAGATTGCTGCCAAGACCATCTTAGTGGACAAAGTCCCTTACTGAATCGAGTTCACTCCCCGTTTCAGTCCTGTATCACTAAACCAGATTGACTTTCCCTTCCAGCCATTTCTATCTCATGATATATAAATCCTTACCCAGTGCATTGGAAGGAGATATAGGTCCCACCCATCTCATAATGAAATCATTCTTACTTGTGCCACAACATGAACATAAATCATTCATCATTACCCAAAGTATAAAATGGGTTTCATAAACATCATCCCATCATAACATAATCCATACAAAAAAATGGATACCATTTCATCATAAGAAAAGTGAAAACATGTAAATAATAGGGAAATTATACTTGAAACATTCACATATGGAATAATTCCATCTTATATGGAAAATGGTTTTGATAAAACACTTGAAATGAATTCTTGAGGAAAATATCCTTTCTTCTTCAAAATCATTTTATTTTCACAAAATGACATGCAATTAAAAAAAAGAATTTTGTTGAAAATAGTCATTAAATATTGTAGAGTAAGATTCATGAAAATACGACGTTATGAAACCGTAAAAATCTATTCATGCCGTATAAGTTAAAAAAAAAATTCTTCTCATACTTTTGTCGGAAAAGTGAAAAAGTACCTCGTATGGTAAACAAAAGAATGATTCCTTCCATACGATGTGGTAAAAGTTAAAAAAAGGTTAAAAATGACTTTAAACATACATGGAAGAAAAATAAACATTTTATGAAAACAATTGGATAACATATGGACATGGATAATAAACATAACCCCAGTAAATACTTACGAATAAACAATCTCGGATAAGAATAAGATTGAAATAATTATTCCTTACCTGATGTCCAATTTCTTCCATATGTGTCCGAGACTTTTGTATAGTGGGTTTAAACATATTATTAACTTGTAACAGAACCATACTAATATTTATGATATCATATATGATTCACTTACGACTTTATATTATCCATTCATTTGTCAATTCCATGTTAAAGCAGTGTTTTGGGGAAAATCGTTTCATTTATCGTCCGTGTTTTGACTTGTAATAATTAATATGATTACTAAGATCATGATTACATAATTACAGAATATAAAAATTTATTTATATATAATATATATTCATAATATACATATATATAATAGATCGATAAATGGAAAGAAATACACCGTTCATGGAGACGGTAGGTCGTACGTATGCATGAATGCTGTTTTCGTTTCCTTATTGAATTGAATGGAATTAAGTAGATGGCATAAATATATATATACATAAATAAAGTACCATTATTATGTCATATATTTCATGATTACATATTATATATACTTTATAATCATTCTTGAATTGTTAACATGGAAAATGAATCCCATCGCGTCATGGAGACAATAATCCGTACGTACTCACGGGCGATGATATTGTTCCTATATTTGATGAATGGAATTGGAGTGGATGATATAATATCTTAGAATCAGTATTATGTTTTAATAATCATATATAGTTATTATTTACACCATTATACCCATCCAAGTACGGTGGTGGTGGAAAAACTGATTACACCACGGCGTGGAGACGATATTCCGTATGTACGCACGCACAGTGATTTCATTTTCCGTAGGATGGATAGAAGGTAAAATAGGTTTGTTTCATATTTATAATAACATATCAGTATATAAGTAATACATATGTTATTAATTTATAATGAAACAACTAAATAAGAGTAAGTAGAAGAAGAAAGAAACTTGAAAGAGTCGGTAGAAGAGATTACCTCTTCCTCGATGGACCTCCTTTAAACTTCTTCTTAGGGCACTAGAGTTGGTCTTTTGAGAAGACCAGAACCTCTATGATATAACTAGAGAGGTTGAGAAGAGTAATTTGAAGGCGTTGGACGATCTTCAAGGCTCAAGATGGTGTGAAGATAAGAGGGAAGGGGTTCCCTTTTTATAAGGGAGGAGAGGGGCACTTTTGGAAACCTCAAAAATATTAATTTATAATAAATTCAAACCCCACTTAAACACTTCCACAATGACCCAAATACAAACATAGACGAGGTAGGGTTATAATATCATCAACCAATAAAATTTATACATGTTGGTAATTTATTTTAAACATTATCAACTTGATTTATCATTATTTAATCTATTTAATTTTATTTGTGGTTATAAGAATCTAAATTTTAAATTCTTATAAATAATTACTTATGTGTTGTGAATTTTATATAATTGGATTATTTATGAAATTTTAGACCATATAAATTTTAATTTATAATTTTTAAATATTTTTGTGATTTTTAAACAATTTTATATTATGTTATTTTTATAAAATAACAATAGTGTCAATTTTGACACTATTCATTTATATGAATTTAAATAAAATCCTCACAGAAAATATGTTCGAAATAAAAGATTTAATAGATTCATAACAAGTAATATTTGTCTATAAAATTAGTGGATCACATTAAATAGTTTATATAATATTTATTTTAATATTTTTAACACCATTTATTTGATATTTCAATCAATAAAATAATTTCAAAATCACTATTGTGTCACCTTTAACGATAATTATTTAATCCCTAAAAATTATAAATAAATTTAGATGATGTATATAATTTTATTTTCCTTATGGAGACTATTAATGTTATAAGTTTCATGAATTTTATCACTAAATTAAAATTATTATACTTATAATATTTAAGAGAGTGACATGTTGTCACTTTCTTTGGTTTTAATAATAATTAAATTATTTTCATGGTAAAAAGTCCATAAAATGAATCCAATCCGACACTTAGGTGATATGGGTGGACTTTCAGTCATCAAATATAATTTTTTCATGTGTTAGGGTAATTTTATAATCTTAGATTTACCCGATCAATCTTTAACTGAAGTTAATAAAAATTACTGAAGTTACTATTCCTAATATCAAAAAAAAGTAACCTATTTGGACCCACTGAATCCAAATATGGAAACCATTTTTCAAAATTTTAAACACATAAGTTTCAGTAATTAAATTAAAATTTATCCCATTGTTAAGAAAACAAGTTTTAAAAGTTAAAATATTGCCAAAGATTGAAATGTTTTTACCTATGAATTCAATGTAAAATTAATGGTAATGAAATACATTATATTAAATGGTAAAAATATATTCTATTTATAATTTTAAAAAATTAAATATTATAATTTAACCATATAAATTATTGCGATGGAAAAAGTTGTTTTTAATTAAAATAGTGCGTGTTTTTACTATTCATTCACATATGAAAGTTATCAGAATAATATGAAAAATTAATCCAGAGTAAATTTTTATATCCTGATTCCAAAGAAGAATTTTATTTTTTCAAAATGAACTTATAAACATTTCAAAAACAGGATTTAAAGTGGGTACACAATCAAAAGGCAACAAAACTGCATTTTTTGAAAAATAATTATTTTACCTAAAAAATTTATTTTGTTGTCATACCATGTTCTAGAAAATGTGTAAGATGAATAATAATGTTATAAAATTCAAAATGTAGTTAATACTATTCATAACGGCTAGTCCATAATAATATTATAACAATATATCGTTGTTTAGTGAAACCTGGTATTG
The DNA here is from genome assembly GCA_963277665.1 of Viscum album. Classification (NCBI taxonomy): domain Eukaryota; kingdom Viridiplantae; phylum Streptophyta; class Magnoliopsida; order Santalales; family Viscaceae; genus Viscum; species Viscum album. The sequence continues at coordinate 375,990 of CAUJRU010000326.1, read as the reverse complement.
CGTACAACACATGCTATCGAGGAAGGTCGCGATGGTGTGTAATGAAAGCCATGTCAGAGATGCATGTAGTGCAAGATCCCTTTGGTTTAGCATATAACACAAGACATTAATGAAATTAAAAAGAATAATTCTCATAAAATCTCGGGTTGTTACATTCTACCCCCTTAAAATGATTTTTTCCCTCGAAATTCGTCGAGGTTCTAAATGGTTTACTACTTTAACATTTCTTTCATAGATACGCACATCATAAAAAGGAATAGTAAAACTTAATTTTAAAAAGTGAATTATGAAACATATCGGCTACCCAAATTAACTCATCACTGGGTTTCTACATAGGAGAACATAGGTGAAAATATGGATATGGAAGAGAAACCTAACCATCAAGTTCTACTGGAGAGTGGTAGAGAACATGGCTATGAAAAAGCCAACAATCACAAAACCATAAATTTGTGATGATCTATGGTTCCATCTGATACATCGGATATAAAGGCACTAGGACAGCATTTTTGGTTTTCAAGATCATTTCCCTAAATTTGAAGATTTTGAATTAGAAGAAATACTTACTTATTTCAGTATAATCTCACCATTGTTTGTGCCTTGAACAATTTACACTTCATATCTTAAAGAAATAAAGTTGAATTTTTCATTAGTGAAGTGTTAGCCGATCATGTGATAGAATGATGGGTCATTCCATATCTCTCAAACAAAAGGTTATAAATAGTTATCAAATATACATAAGTCCATCTATGGTGAGGTTAATCGTATATGATTCCAAAAATGGACTTATAATTCATCTATCATACCACTTAATAAAATAAAACTAGTTTATACTAACCAAGGACTTCCTATAGGCCAATGGTAGGCAATAAAGGCCTGTCACACTTCAGTTGTGGGTTCGATTCCCACAGCCTTGTTCGACACGATGGGTTGTCGCCCGTCCTGCAGGTTGTCCCTTTTTCTAAAACTACATTTTTATAACATTCCTGTAATAATATAAAAAAAAGTACTAGCCATAAACAATACTATCTGATTCCCAATATAATCCAATCTAACCTTAAGATTTATCCAAAATACTTCTTTCCAAAATCATAGTATAAAGAGAACGATTACTAGAATGGTTATCAACCAAGCATGTGAATACCATCATTTACCCCCATATATCATAAGATATATCTTGTTGATTGCATTACAAACATTTTAATACCTTAATCTTGTATTCTCTTGCAACATGAATTACCATTGAACCATAGAAAAAACATGAATGCTGTCAAAAGGTAACTCTTTCCACATACCAAAATCCGAATATTTATATATACTCCAACCATGATATCACTTTGTAATTATATTATTCATGAGCTCATTGATATTATTTTATCATTATCCCTTCATTATGCGCATATCATCTGCTTTCCAAAATATTTGAATTACTTTTCATGGTTATTGGTACCATATAATTATTGAAAACCATAATAAACCAATACATAGATATTCCAATATTCCACAATAATATAAATTAGATTCCACAACATTATTTTGGAATCCCGTTACATAAACACATAATCATTCCACTACATCGTTGTCATATTCAACATCACCAATAGTGATCGCATGTGACTTCCCTTTGTCCTTTGCCTTAAGAGGTTTCTCACGTCGATTATCATTAACCATTGGATTAAGGCATTGATTAGCATAATTCATTATTTTCTTGCACTTGAAGCATTGAAGTGTTAGTGGAGTGTTCTCTGTAGTCCTTTCTCTATTCACATCATTAGAAACCTTTTTCCCATTACTTCGGCACTCAGCTACTTTATGACCTTATTTTCTACACTTAAAACATTTTCTAGTACCTTTAAGATAGTCTCCACCATGCTTCTTTCCACACATTGAGCATAAAGAAACATTCACCTTCTTTTCACCATTGTTATGTGGTTTTTCCTTGAACTCCACATTTCATTTCTTGTCAAAACCATGAGATGGATATGTTACACCAACATCTAGTTCTACCTTGATAGCACAATGCACATTTTTTATTCATAGTTACTGAAGTCTCTTATAGATAATTCCCTTTGAATACTTGGTTTTAAGCCATTAAAGAATTGATCAACTTTACTTTCAGGTTGGATGATAAATCCAGATGCATACCTTGACAGTATTTTAAAATTCTCTTCGTATATACCAATAGATTCATCATAATTCTTCTTAAGCTCAAGCAAATCCTTTTCCATATTTACTCTAAGAATACGAGGAAGTACTTACTGAAAAACAAGTTCTTGAACTCATCCCATATCATTGATTCAATTTAATCTTGGGGCCTTGTATTCTTAATTACAGTCCACCACTGGTTTGCTTCACCTACTAAACGGTAAACAAACAAAATGATTTTTTCATGCTCTGAATAGAAAAGTATGGAAAATATCTTTTCAATGCTACTGATCCATTATTTAGCAACAAGTGGATCAAAAGACCCACTGAAAGAAGGTGGAAGTTGCCTCATGAAGGACTCAACAGAATATTGTTCCCTTCTCTACTCATTCGGAAGTCCAGAATGATTCATAGATTGTGTAAGTATAGTAATAATATTTTTTACTCCATCTCCCATAACATTGGTTTGTTCAAAAGGACAATCATTGCATTATCCATTACATTGATCAACACGGTTGCTTCTGGTTCCAACCATCATCTAAAACCCAAAAAGAATAGTGTTAGAGGCAAAAATAATTCTAGGGAAAAAACATAATAAAGGGGGAGTACCTTAAATATATAACATCTTAGGATTAATTCTAAGATTGTTACCATAATTCTTGAACTATAACCTATACATATACTTAACCTTAGGGACAACCCTAGACATACCTTAGAAATATCTCTAGGGATCTCACTAAAGTTATCACATCCTAGTTTCCAAAGTTTGACTAAACCTTTCCTTTGATACCAACTGTAGAGACCCAAAGCCTGACATACATGGAAATTAGATTACTTTTTAGGAATACTTAATACATAAAAAAACCAACACTCAAGGATCGTAATAGTTTAGTGTGTTTGTAAAATCAGAACATAATCTTCTAATAATGGTGAAAGATCTTCAACATCTCCTATAAAGATCTTCCCCTTTTTTTTCTTACCTAAAACCTGTCTTTATATCCTGGGAAAAATAAAACATATAAAGGGTGAGCTCAAATGCTCAGTAAGGGTAAGGATAGAGAACATAAAACAAACTATATACATTTGAACATAAAAACAAGAACATAATTTTAAACATCAAAATCTTGAGCAATGACATAAAACATGGAAGTACGTAAGGCATAGATCATAATGGAACAACAATAATGATAAAATAGCTTGGAAATAAAACTTTTAATTATGGAAAAACATTTATCACATGATATGATTTCTATAGTAGCCAAGGTATTGCTGCCAAGACCATCTTAGTGGACAAAGTCCCTTACTAAATCGAGTTCACTCCTCGTTCCGGTCCTGTATCATTGAACTGGATTAACTTGCCATTCCAGCCATGTCTATCTCATGAGATATAAATCTTTACCCAATGAATTGGAGGAAGATATAGGTCGCACCCATCTCATAAAGAAATAATTCTTACTTGTGCCACAACACAAAGATAAATCATTCATTATTACCCAAAGTATAAAATGGGTTTCATAAACATCATCCCATCATAACATAATCCATACAAAAAATGGATATCATTTCATCATAAGAAAAGTGAAACCATGTAAATCATAGAGAAATTATACTTGAAACATTCACATATGGAATAATTCTATCTTATATGGAAAATGGTTTTGATAAAACACTTGAAAAGAATTCTTGAGGAAAATATCCTTTCTTTTTCAAAAGCATTTTCTTTTCACGAAATGACATGAAATTTTAAAAGAAAAGGATTTTGTTGAAAATAGTAATTAAATCTTGTAGAGTAAGCTTCATGAAAATATGGCGTTATGAAACCGTAAAAATCTGTTCATGCCGTATAAGTTAAAAAACATTCTTCTTGTACTTTTTCCAGAAAAGTCAAAAAGTACCTCGTATGGTAAACAAAAGAAAGATTCCTTCCATATGATGTGATAAAGTAAAAAAAGGGGTAAAAATGACTTTAAACATACATGGAAGAAAATTAAACATTTTACGAAAACATTTGGAGAACACATGGACATGGATAATAAACATAACCCCAGTAAATACTTACGAATAAACAATCTCAGATAAGAATGAGATTGAAATAATTATCCCTGACCTTATGTCCAATTTCTTCTATATGTGTCCGAGACTCCTGTATAGTGGGTTTAAAAATATTATTAACTTGTAACAGAACCATAATAATATTTATTATATCATATATGATTAACTTACGACTTTATATTATCCATTCATTTGTCAATTCCATGTTATAGCAGTGTTTTGGGTAAAATCATTTCATTTATCATCCATTCTATGACTTGTAATTATTAATATGATTACTTAGATCATGATTACATAATTATAGAATATAAAACATGATTTATATATAATATATATTCAGAATACACATATATATAATAGATCGATAAATGGAAAGAAATACACCGTTCATGGAGACGGTAGGTCGTACGTAAGCATGAACGCTGTTTTCGTTTCCTTATTGAATTGAATGGAATTAAGTAGATGACATACATATATATATACATAAATCTAGCGGCATTATTATTTCATATATTTAATGATTAATTATTATATATACTTTAAAATCATTCTTGAATTGTTAACATGGAAAATGAATCTCATCGTGTCGTGGAGACGGTAATCCGTACGTATGCATGAGCGATGATATCATTCCCATATTTATTGAATTGAATTGGAGTGGATGATATAATATCTTAGAATCATTATTATGTTATAATAATCATATATAGTTATTCTTTACACCATTATACCCATCTAAGTAAGGTGGTGGTGGAAAAAATGATTACACCACGGCGTGGAGACGATATTTCGTACGTACGCACGCGAGGTAATTTCATTTTTCGTAGGATGGATAGAAGGTGAAATATGGTTGTTTCATATTTATAATAACATATCAATATTTAAGTAATACTTATTTTATTACTTTATAATTATACAACTAAATAAGAGGAAGTAGAAGAAGAAAGAAACTTGAAAGAGTCGGTAGAAGAGATTACCTCTTCCTCGACATACCACCTTTAAACTTCTTCTTAGGGCACTAGAGTTGGTCTTTTGAGAAGACCAGAACCTATATGATATAACTAGAGAGGTTGATAAGAGTAATTTTTAGGGGTTTTCCAAGTTTTGAGGCTCAAAATGGTGTGAAGAGAAGAGGGAAGGGGTTCCCTTTTTATAAGGGAGGAGAGGGGCACTTTTGGAAACCTCAAAAATATTAATTTATAATAAATTCAAACCCCACTTAAAAACATCCAAAATGACCCAAATCCAAACTTAGATGAGATAGGGTTTTAATATCATCAACAAATAAAATTTAGACATGTTGGTAATTTATTTTAAACATTATCAACTTGATTTATCCTTATTTAATATATTTAATTTTATTTGTGGTTATAAGATTATAAATTTTAAATTGTTATAAATAATTAATTATGTGTTGTTAATTGTCCATAATTGGATTATTTATGACATTTTTGACCATATAAACTTTAATTTATAATTTTTAAATATTTTTGTGATTTTTAAACAATTTTATGTTATGTTATTTTTATAAAATAACAATAGTGTCAATTTTGACACTATTCATTTATATGAATTTAAATAAAATACTCACAGAATATATGTTCGAAATTAGAGATTAAATAGAATCATAACATGTCATATTTATCTATAAAATTAGTGGTTCACATTAAATAATTCATATAATATTTATTTTAATATTTTTAAAACCATTTATTTGATACTTCAATCAATAAAATAATTTTAACATCACTATTGTGTAACCTTTAATGATAATTATTTAATCAATAAAAATTATAAATAAATTTACATGATGTAGATAATTATATTATATTCTTGGATACTATTAAAGTTCTAAGTTTCATGATGTTTATCACTAAATTAAAATTATTGTACTTATTAGATTTAAGAGAGTGACATGTGGTCACTTTCTTTGGTTTTAATAATAATTAAATTATTTTCATGGTAAAAAGTCCATAAAATGAATGTAATCCGACCCTTAGGTGATACGGGTTTACTTTTAGTCATCAAATAGAATTTTTTCATGTGTTAAAGTAATTTTATAATCTTAGATTTACCCGATTTATCTTTAACTGAAGTAAATGAAAATTTCCGTAGTTACTATTTATAATATCAAAAAAATAAAATTAACTGATTAAAATAATTTGGACCCAATGAATCCAAATTTTTAATCCATTTCTCAAAATTCAAAACATATAAGTTGTAGTAATTAAATTAAAATTTATCCCATTCTTAAGAAAACAAGTTTTAAAAGTCAAAATATTGCCAAAGATTGAAATGTTTTTACATATGAATTCAATGTAAAATTAATGGTAATGAAATAAATTATATTAAATGGTAACAATATATTATATTTATACTTTAAAACCATTCAATATTATAATTTAACCATATAAATTATTGTGATTAAAAAAGTTGTTTTTAATTAAAATATAGCGTGTTTTTACTATTCATTCAAATATGAAAGTTATCAGAATAATATGAAAAATTTATCCAAAGTAAATTTTTATATCCTGATTCCAAAGAAGAATTTTATTTTGTAAAATTTAACTTATAAACATGTCAAAAACTAGATTTAAAGTGGGTACGCCATCAAAAGGTGGCAAAACTTTATTTTTTGAAAAATACTTATTTTACCTGAAAAATTTATTTTGTTCTCATACCATGTTCTAGAAAATGTGTATGATTAATAATAATGTTATAAAATTTAAAATGTAGTTAATACTATTCATAACGGCTAGTCCATAATAATATTATAACAATATATCATTGTTTAGTGAAACCCGGTATTGCGTAAAACACACGCTATCGAGGAAGGTCGTGATGACGTGTAATGAAAGCCAAGACAGAGATGCGTGTAGTGTAAGATCCCTTTGGTGTAGTATACAACACAAGACATCAATGAAATTAAAAAGAATAATTCTCATAAAATATAAGGTTGTTACATATTCACTATTATATTCATGAATATAATTGTTATATTGTGGATGGATTTTTTCTTTTGTTTAAATCAGGTAAACCGTATCTATATGTTTTTATACATGAATTTAAGGAGTCATATGTTTGATATGATAATTGATTAATTTTCTTATACCTTGAATTTGTCTTGCACTAGGTCATGAGATTGATTTTAGAATTTAATTACAGTTTATACATAATTGGTGTTAAAATTATATTTGAATTGAATTCAATTTTGAATAATGTATCCTTGGATATGGGGACTTTGGTTCCGGATGCTCACTATCTTGGAGGCTTGTTCATTTCCTAGAAAACTGGTGTAATCTATTTATAATTACAAGTTTACTTTTATGAGAATTTTTAATTTCACATGGTTCTATGACATTACATGAAATGGTTTCATGTACCATATACATTATATACACTTGGATAATTTTTGAATATAGCCAAATTTTAATTTTGGTTAGTAACCCAAGATTTGAGATGTGTAAATAGTTATACATCAATATTGTCTGAACATACTAATTTAGAAGAAGGAATATTATTCCTAACTAAATCAATAAAATAATTCATACATGTAAAGTGAATAACATGAGATAATATTATGAGATTTAAATACCCTCTAAAATAATAAGTGTAAAATTTGTACAAAGAGAACATTTTTCAAGACCTCGATCATCCAACTGGGTAGGTCTATGCAAAATATGGATGCCCTTGGTTTATCATGTGTAAGGAAAACAAGTAATGATACAAAATTACCTATTTGGTTACTTATTATTGGTATATGTTTTAGGTTACAATTAGCTAGAAAACCATAATTATTAGGATACCAGATGAATAGAGTTGAGTGAATCCATATAATAGATTAGGGTAAATATTTATTCACTCAACTATACAAGAGTCTATTTATGACATGATTGAAATTATTTTCTATTAGATATTGTCAAACATTATATTATAATAATATCTAGGATATGTATTGAGGAAATATGTATTTTTTCCTACTAATGGATATGTTGTAATTTAGAAGGTCCCATCAATTTTGTGGGAGCACCTTTAATTAAATTCCTTATCAAATGGATGTTAAACATGATACTCATATGATAAAAGATTATATTATAGTTAAATATAATCATTATCCAAAAACATTACCTTTATATTATCATAGAGAAAGGATAATATTAATTTAATAAAATTCTTAGACTTGTATATAAATTTAGAATCATTTTTAAGCAAGTAGAAAAGTCTATGTGTTAAATAACACTCTTCCATGGGTTAAAAAATGTTGAAGTAGTTCAACAATTTAATATAAATGCATATGATAATACTAAAATAATTTACTTAATTTTTAAAAGGAATTAAATATAGAATAAAATATGGAAATTTAGTCTCTACCCATACACTAAATGTGATCTAGGTTATTTATGACTCGAAGAGAATAAAGATAACCTTTGTTGATTTAAATATCTATAAATTAATTTTGTTTTCATTGTTGGAAATGTTCCAAACTTGTAAATGAGTTCAAAAATTTTTTTACATAATTTTACAAATGTGTTTAGGATAGATGAACTAGGTCCTGTGATGTTTAGGTTCTAGTGCTACATTGGAAATAAAACTTCAAATTGGAAGATGATAAATTAGTTCGAAAGTAAAATAATGTTTCTCCTATAAGCCAACCAAGTTCATTGGAACTTAAAAGTATATTCATGAAGGAGTGAAATGTTTCTATATGTAATGGAATTGTATAGGATATTTGAAAGCATTTAATAAACTCCATATTAGATATCAGTGTTTTTAAAATAAATTATTTGATTTTAAAGGTATATGATATTAATTGTATGCTTCAAAAATTTTGTAAATATAAAAATTTAAATTTAAATATGAAAATTATTGAAGCATGTAGTTTACATTCAAATTATTATGAAAATAATTGATGAATCATATAGTTGAATGAAAATAAATATATCAAGATTAGATGGATCTTAGAAAATTAAATACATATTTATCTCATTTATTTTATGTGATAAGAGAATTTGTTGTTTAAATAAGAGTGTTTGTGAACAATATGAGATGTTTAATTTAATACACATGGTTTAATATTCGTGAGAGTATATAACATGCTTGAAATGAAGGTTAGGATAAAATGAGTTTTATCTCTGATAAAAGGGTTTATATAAATGTTTTTTAAAACATGAGTGATATGATCCCACCACCCCTAAGTGGAATATTTTAAAGAATAAAATATTCTTTTAAGAACAATGCTTCAAACAAATAAAATACCATAAAAGATATGGATATAATATTTTATGGTTAAATTAGTTACCAAAGGATTTCAAGTGAAATATTTATTGAATGATTCTGGGAAAGATGATGATAATGAACATAGAAGGAGTTATAAGTAGATAATAGAAATTATAAACATTATAACATTGGATATTATGAAGTAAAGAAATTTGAATTCTGTATTGAAAGAATTAAACATTAAGAACATGATTCCTATGTCTCAATATAATTCAAATTGGATTACTTCATAGATGCCAATCACTAAAGATTTTAGTGGTAGGGTCTTATCCGATGATCACATAGAGATGTGGTTGGGATTACATAGAGATGTAATGAGTTTTAAAAAACCCTAAAAGTACAACAAACAAAACACATATCTCATATTCCAGCATATGTGCGATGATCAGATAAATTATCATGTATGGTTTTTTTATATTATGAGAGGATTTTATGAATATAAAATGCATCATGATATATAAAAGGTAGTATTAAATTTATCATTATTTAATTTTGGTTGTGTATGCTCATTAAGTAAAATGATAAATGAGTGATATGACCTAACCCACTGAGACCACACCTAGTCTTGTAGAAAGACGAGTGTGCCACCCCAAGCTCACATTTAATACACCAAGGGATAGAGGCATTCCTTAAGAAGGAATATTTATTATAATGGAGGACATAGACTATAAAACCGTAACATTCACATAATTCCATGACATGATTTATAATAATTATATCCCATTTTTAAAATAACAACTCTAACACATCATTCAAGTGACTGTGACAAATATCCCAATAATAAAATATAAAATAAATCTGTAAACAAAGAAAATTAAAAAGGCCCAAAATCTGAAGATAAATACCAAACTAGAACAATGGAATAATCAAAATTCACATCACACTAACATTGAAACTAGATCCACTAGTAATTAATACTACTAATTATTCCTATGCACCATCTCCACTATCTCCATAATCTCTGACATCACCACCTAACTATGCATTGTTTTCAAATACACTACATGTGTGGGAATGATTCCTATGTAGGGGTGAGTATAAATATTCCTAGTAGGATTCATTGAGAAAAATATGGTAGGAGAGAAAGTAAAATCAATAATTTAAACCTATATATGAATTTAAGATAATAATTAACCATGGTTAAGGAGGTTATCGTTTATCAGAACTCATATCCATAAAATTATGACACCAAAAGACAAACTTAAAACACTCATATCATTATAGAACCTAATGTACCTGAAATATATCTTATCTATCAATTCTACATTATCCCTTAGTAGTAGCAGTAATGTGGGATTCATGCCTTGTTGAAGAGAATATATCAGTCAAGAGGGTTATCAACCCTTATGGACTTGTACTCTGACATGTGCATTATGCATCATCTAAGTGGGACATAGTCTCTATGAGTTAAGGACCTATACCTCATCCATATGTGTGGGTTTCTAAGACTACTATATTTATGGATGACATTTACCCTAGAGAAAAATATTCTCCAAGTGCGTTATTGACCTCATAATACTTTAATATTCTTCCCACACACATCATTATATATTTAAATATATATAAAAAAATCTAATTGAATGCCTCAAATATAATCCTTAAATGAAAAATATATAAGTATTATTATGTTATATATGTAAAAATATTTAAAATATACAACTCTAATGTTCAAAACAAAATCCTAGGTGAAAATATAGTAAGAGTATTGGAAAATTCCTTGTACACGACATGTTTCTGTTAGTAAGAAATGAATAGGTTACTTGGATATGGATTGTCACGTGATTTCATTAACCAAATCATACAAAGGAAGAGTAAATGGTGTGTGAAAAGGGGGTGAAAAGTGTGAGGGAATACCTGATCATGTAACATGTACTGCTTGTACATTCCATTCTTCCCCAACCAATATACACAACATGCATAGAAGGCACATGATATGGGGCCTTGATTTTATCCCGTGACATGTAAAAAATTACATGACAAAGAACATGGTTTCACAATACATGATGTGTGACTTGAACTCACAAGTCATGTGATATTAAAAATGTTATGGACCTCTAGCATCACCATCACTGAGTCACATGAAAAGTATCATGACATGAATGTTATAGACATATCCCATGTAAAATTAAAGACTATATAGAAACTATGATTAGATAAGTATACATTGTTTGACCTGATAATACATTCCATGTAGTCCTAAAAATTCTAGAACCTCAAAAAATTCATCATCACACTATTAATGTTGTTGTTTTCTTTATTGATATACATTACTCCACTATCATCTAAAATTTACATCATCAGATCCACTTATACATTTTTCAGCGAGGATTTCTTTCCACATGTATTTATCTAGACTATTATTATCTAATCATTCATCGAACCATTCCTAAAATCCATCATACTACTATTGTTGTACACTTGAACCCAAAATTCTATGGCCATACTATATTGTATAACTATAGTATTATGATGATAAAAAAAGAGAAGAAATGGAGAATAATAATCTCGATGGTGGTGGATTAAGGAATACCCAACCACCCAATAATGGGTTCACATTTAGTATTGTTGAAGAATGTGAGTATAATAGAGATAAATAAATTTGATATTAACAATAAAAATCCATTGATGGTAATCTAATTACAACTTATAATATAATTTATTAAAGGAATAATTATATCAATAATAAATAATAATTTTTTTATTCAACACCATGAATATTTTTTTAGAGAAATAAACCAAAGATAATTATCAAAATAAATTCTTAATAAATTTGGAGGCTTCATCCCCATGTTTATTCAATGCATGAAAACAAAATAATAAAATAATATAACTAGAATTATTAGAGAATAAATTATTAATTAATTAAAATAATACTTATTCACATAAAGATAAAAATAATCAAATTAATTTATTTAATCAAATATTCTTTAAATCCTCAGCATTTCGATGTAATAATAAATTCTCAAATAATTTGATTAGTTCAAAAAATGTTGGAATGAAGATAGTATTTTTTATTGTGCATGAATTGAGAGAAAATGAATAATATAATAATATATATTTTTTCTAAATATTTGGTTAATTTTATATTTTAAATTTAATCATGTTCATCATTGGTTAAATCTATTTTTAAAAGAATAGAGTTTTAAATTGAAGAGAATGAGGTGAAAACGAGAATAATAGAAATTTCTACCCCTTTTAGGATTTATCCATTGATTGAAATAATTTATTGGACTTTATTTAAAATTGAAACCACCACCATGAAGAATGTGAAGTGTCACTCCAATTGTGTGAAAAGAGGGTGAGAATAATTTAATCATAATAAGATTCTACCAATAGAAATAAAATTAGATGGATCTTTTTTTCCAATGGATGGGGAGGGAGAATTAAAAAATGATAATTATTTTTCCATAACTCTCACTATAAAATCCAACAGTTAATTTCCCATTAAAAACATGAATTAAATCATTCTATTAAAGATTCCTAACTCTAAAAATATATATCCTCCCCTAAATCATCTATCATTCAATGTCGTTTCTACATGGAATTTCATCCCCCTGTCACCATGACATGTCATATTCTAGTTGTTGTGTAGAATATAAATATAAATATAAATTTGTTTTTATTAGGATTAAATCCTTTGTATTCTCAGTCCCTGGCTTCAAAGAATTATTGTAAAAACTATTCCACTCCAAAAAAATATACATTTTCTAAATACAACTTAAGTATAAAAATTTCATTATGGGACTCTATTTAAGAGTTATCACATATTCATATTTTTGTAGATGAAAATAACATATTATATATATTACATATTTTTTAAAACCTTAAATTTAAATTTAAATGAACTAACTTTATGACCACCTCTAACAATATTATTAATAAAATTTTTAAAGGAGTTTTTATAGAAAAACTAGGCCACTTAATCCTCCCCACCTTCAAATATTTTCCCCAAAAAAGCACAAACCACACAAAGAGGTGAGAGTACTAATATCACATAAGGTTCTTATGCCCCCTTCAGATCTTTTGAATATTTCCTTACATTTATAATATTAAAACCATTGGAATCATTCATCCATAAAGGATCTTCTTATTATAGTCCTCAATAGGTACCAGGTACTCTACAATGGTAGTATCATCCTCGACATCAACCATACACTATTTGATAATGTGTAACCAATTGTGTACATACCACCTCGATGGTGACATGTGGAAAACATTATACAACAGGCCTATTTAAAAGGATACTGATAGCTGATAAGAAATATCACATACTTGGTTCAAAATCTGGAAAAATATAATGAACCTTGAGGATAACAAGCTACCCTATTCAAACCTCCCCAATATACATCAAGGTGAAACCTTAAAGAGCACATGTTCTCCCTACTAAAATACCAAGGGTCTCCCTATTTTATCCATATATGAATTTTTATGGATCTGGGATATCCTTATATGCTCTTGGATCACTTGAAAATTCTTCATCGTCAATCACACCAACTCATTCCCTATAAGAGATGACTCTATAATATCTCTCTAGTAAAGTTGTGACATAATAGGTCTCCATACAAGTCTTAAAATGAAATCATTTTAATAAATGATTTATAGATGATTTTATATGAAAAATCTACCAAGGGTAGATGATTAGGATAATTACTACCAAAATATATCATGCAAGATCATAGAATATCCTAGAAAACTTGGATAGTACTTTATTGGTGATATTAAGGAACTCTGCCATATTAAAGTTAAATAAACATAACATGTGGATCAGAATCCCAAGCTTATTACCTCCATAAGAGATCTTCCATACCTCAAATGCGCAACTAATTCACCTAGAAGTTCTGATCGCCATGAAACCGTATGAACTCAATGTACCATTAATCTCATCCTAGCCATCAAACTGATTTACTATTATTTTATTTTTGGAAACCTTATGATCTCAACAATATAATCAATCAAAGATAAATAAACAAAAAATAACAACATGTTATAAATAAATAGAGCACCTACACACCACATAAGATTACATGGATCATACTTTAGTCTTGTATCCATAGAAAAACATGTGTATGCTTTCATTTAAGGAAAAATAATCCAAGTTATAAGTGAACTAGGTTTTGGAACCCTACCCATATTGCTGGAAGAAGACCCACTAACCCCCCCAAAAAAATCATGCCGCAAGAATTCCAACTGTGATGAATCACACATGGTATCATAAAATCATTTCTATAGTTTCATATTTTGATTATAATCATTTTAGTATATCAAAATTTTAGACTTTTAGTATCAGCCATTGGCACTAAGTCTTATGAAACCTGGGAGATCTATCTCAACACTCAATATTTTGATGCACTTACTCACATTACAACACACATACAATGACCTCACACTTTATAGTGTGGCCCAACCATTAAACCTATTCCACCACTATATAACATTTATATGGGAACTAACATTGGCCAAAACCTCCTATAAATTACCTATAACCACTCTATCCATGGATTCCAAATTCCATTGAATTGTATAAGTTTTTTGTAATGTAAAATCTTGAAGACTATTATATATTTAATTTACTACAAATCCTCTTGAAATGATTATTACATATAATCATTATAAAAATATAAGTATTCCATAATTTCTTATTATATATCAAATCCTTTAGAATTCCATGACACATTTTGAATTCCCCTTTTGTTTGCATCACTCCATCCTTTAAAACATAATCAACATCTTAAGTTTATGCACCCAGATGGCCCACATTTCATATTCCCATACATGGTCATCAATGTTATTGATACCCGCACTGAAATAACTTTAATTTAGCTATATCTTTTGAACTATATCCATTCAGATAATTTTTCTGAAAAACTTCTGTTGACTTGAAAATGGAAATCCATGGTGAATGTGACCCTATCCCCATAGGACTCGACCAAGTGTTTCTTCCATAGAGTTGACTTCTAAAACATCCAACGCTAGACCAAAAAATTGATCTCAAACAAAAAACCAACAATAACCCACTTGATAATTATTTTATTAGGTTATTCCTATCAATATCCAAATCAAAGAATATTATTAACATATTTTACCAATGTTCAAACCAATATTATTTCTTTCACCCCTTTGCAGTACCAATATGGTTCTATGCGATGCTTCTGATAATTCAGGATCCCACTGAAGGAATGAAACACAAGTATTCTAGACTAGGATATCTCATTTTATTGAATGATGAAACCTTCTAAATGAATCTATAGAATTTTTTCTAAACTAAATAGGTTTGAGAACTATTATGAAATTATTGACGTCTCATCAGTATGCTGCGTCATGTACCTTTTCCACGACCCCCTCCTTCCTAAAATTTAACTTTCAAAACCCTACCACTAAGCATCTATAATTCAAGAGTGATATTGTACATAAAACATTACTAATACTATCAGAACTAACCTCTACATGAAACTATTGTGTCCCTGAAATTATGATGTCATCAAACTAAAGAACTCCCACTAAAAATATCACTTAATGAAACCAAGGCATACAAAGTCCTTTACCCCAATGACATTCAATCTTGGTTACAATTATTTAAGGATTTATATCTTTTATATAGGACCTTATAATACCTTGAAAATATTCTGAAATACATTTTCAAATAGTAAATATAACAATGAATTTATCAACAAAACATTATAAAGAAACACACCTAAGATTTAGGGTTATCCCTCTTCCAGCATTGACTTGGTCATGGTTGACTATTCCAAAATAATTTTTAAACTATATAACGATAATCCACCAAAATTTCAGACTTGCAGTATCTTCAAAATATTCTTTCCCAAAGAAGTCACAATCTAGTTCATGATAACTTTTTGTTTTTGAGGATCCATCCCCTCAAACTGTAGGCCTTTCCACTAATAAATATTTTGAAACTCCCTCTTTCTCCATGAACTATCATCCACCAGACCATCATCTAGTGTCCTATATTCCACCATGCTTATTTATAACATTGGTTCTAAAAACTCCTGAAACTTGTTATTTGAGTGGAAAATACATGTACTACTATTAAACTTTATCAATTAAGGAACAATGTGTTTAATATGATCTAAAATAAATAAATGAAATATTTAATTTAAATGAATTTATATTCCATGTGGTTTCATTGATAATAATCCAATATGAATGGATTAAATGGATTAGATATTCATTGAATAGGATTCAGTTAATGAATGGAAATAAAAATAATTGTATATATATACACTAAATATAGTTGATGCATTTAATTAAATAAAATATTTCATTTATGGATATATAAAGGGATGCAATACCTTCTGTCGCGAAAAACCATTTTTCTGGAAGCCTCTCTAAACTATCTTCATTCACATAACTTATTTTTCACATTTTATGAAGATGATAGAACATATTCAAGTATATGGGTGTCCTCTGATTAAGATCAAGATATGTAAGCCGGTGTAATCCATTAGACACAAGAAGATTTTGTTTGTTTCTCTTGTGATATTTTTCAATAAAAAATGTTGGAGATTATTTCATTGGCTATCCAAGTACACCCTTTTTTTTCTTCATTTATTACATATTGATTCCATCAAAGATAGATCATATATACTTGTTTTTTTGCTTCTTCTTTGATGTCTATATGGTGGAAAATGAAAATTTAACAGTGGAATCAAAGGGTAGACTTACTTTATGAATCAACTTGTACATTTTATTTTTAGATGAAGAATTTTTTTTACAAATTTTGAAATGTGATATTTCAAGCTTGGAAATCAATATGAAAAGTTCATATTTATTACTATAATTTTTAAAAATAACTAAATTATTTATTTCAATAAATAAAATTCAATTACGAATTGAAATATATTACTTATAAATTGTTTATAAATAATGGAAAAAATATTTTTGAAATATTTATAAAAACATATAAAAATATTTTATAAATTAATTAACTATAAAATGTTTATGGTTAATTGATAGATATTTTCAAATATGCATGGTTTATAAAATGTTTATAAGTTATATAAAATGGTATTTTGGGAATATTTTAAATCATAACTGGTTTATAAATTATTTAATCATAAATATTTTATAATTAATTTTAGAAATGTTTATGGAAACTTTATTAACAAAATATTCCTAATATTAGAAATTAATATTTAAAATTACTTTTACCAAATTATTTGGTATGATTTTTTTTCTAAAATAAAGTGTTATAAATTATAAATACGTTTATATTTGAAATTATAAATCATTCATAGATAATTAGTTTGAAGTTGTTAAAATTAAAATGGGCTTTATTTAAGTAATTATAAAAAATGTTTTTTTATAAATAAATAAATTGTTTATTTATAAAGAAAATTAAATTAAGAATTGAATTATATTATTTATAAATTGATTATTAATAATGAAAAGTTTTCATGGAATATTTGTAAAATTTAGAAAATGGGTTTTATAAATTAATTAACCATAAAGTGATTATGGTTAATCGATTAATTTTTCTGAAACATTTATGAAACATATTCCTTTAATATTAAATAATAAATATTAAGAATATATTTTTCACATTAATTTGATTTATGAATATTATAAATCATAATAAATGAAATAAAAACGTTTTTATCTAAAATTATATGGTATCTTTGTAATCTTTAAATAACGTTTTTATTTAAGGATTATAAAAATGATTTATAAAAGTGTTTATAAATATCATAAATATGTTCAAAATATAAATGGTTTTTATATTAATAATTATGAATTATTCATATTTAAATAATTTGAAAATTTTCAACATAATATGGGACCATATTCAAATATATTATTCAAACTTTGTCAAAATATTTTGATTGTTGACTTGGTGAAATGTTAAAACAATAACATAAAATGACATATGATAAATAATATGAGAGTGTTCATATTGGATTGACTATAAAAATGTTTATATTCAAAATTATGTAATTTCCATAAACTATGCTAATTTATAAAATAGTTTATAATTAGGTTCTATTTAAGAATAATTCATAAATGTTAATTTAATGTTTAAATATTTGAATTGTTAATTCATTTATATTTTATTCCCTAATTTATTCATAGTTATAAATTGTTTATTTTATAAAAGTGGATGATTTGGTTCAAAAGTTAAATTTCTTATAGGATATAATGACTTGAATTACTTGCTAGGTATGATTCTATAAAATTTAGTTTTTTATTTACCTTAACCTCAGTTTGATTTTAGAGTTATTATCTTGAATTTAGTTATTATACATACTTTGTGCATATTATGTGTTAGAGATACCATGAATTTAATTATCTCTTGATTAATGTCTCCCCGGGTAGAGGGACATGGGGTCAGACCACCTACTTACCTATTAGTTTACGACTTGTCTAAGGATAAGTGAATAAGGTTGGATATCTATTGCTTTGATCTTACTCACGTGGAGAATATCAATTTCATATAGATCTATGAAATTACATGAAAATTTCATATATCTTATGTGTATATTTTATTCAGATATATATGAATATCATTAAATTCTATTCTTGGGTGAGTAACACAAAATTTTGGGTTGTATAAATGTTACACATTAATGTGGTTTGAACACATTAATTTGGTGGATGGAATAGGGATTCCCAAACTAAATCATTAGAAGCATACATATACAAAATAGAATAAAACAAGAGAAAATAATTATTACATATGATGTAATAGTTATGAATTTAATATGCATTTGATGTATATTAAATTGGCGAGACTTTAAAAGAATAACCTTTAAATACTAAGTGTGGGATTATTTCCAAAGAACAATTTTCAAAACCTCAGTCATCCAACCAGGTAGTTCATGCCATATCTAGGTGCTCATGAATTATATTTTATAAGGAATGAAAGTAATTGGTGATATAGAAACATCCTTGGTTAGGTAATTCCAAATATGGTTTCCCTTATATTAACCTTTGTTATCCTATTTTTGGTGTTTTCTTTGGGTTACAATAGCTAGGAGACACTAATAATATTTAGTTACTGATGGAATATAGTTGATTATATACATATGATGGATTTCGATCAAGGGTTATCCACTAAACTATTCAAGTGCCATAACTATTGTGGCTGAGATGATTCATTTTCTAAATAACTAAGTGTTGAGAGAAAAACCATAGGGGACTCATTACTAAGTGAAATATATATATTGGGCCACTAAATGTATATGATATATGGGGTCATTAATTTTAGTGGGAGAACTATTATTAATATCCCTTAATGAAAAGATATAAGACATGATATTAATTTTACAAAAAACTATTATAGATAAATGCATCATCATCATCAAATTAAATTTTGAAATTAATCCATTAAATGAGAATCTTAAACTAAACAACTCCCAAGATTGGTATCTTAATAAAATTTCTTGAGTAAGAGAAATAATTTATGAGTTAGAATAGTTCCATCCTGAGTAACAAATTATTTAAATTGTTTAACAAGTGAATATTTATGATTATGGAATCATGTAATGATTCATTTAAGGTTATAAAGTAATTTAATAAAAAATAACCTATGGAATTTAAGACATCACCAATATACTCAATACGATTGGGTATATTAATGATATTAAATATGATTGAATATGCCTGGATAAACTAAAAAAATTATTATATGGTTCATTTTGGTTAACAAATTCATTTTATTATCATACATAGAAATTTTCTAGTAATATGGATGAATTCAATAAATTTTTACCCAATATTCACAAAGTGTTGATAATATATGAATTGGGAATACGATGTTTATGTTATAGTATTTCTCAGAATAGATGAACTAGGTATATGATGCTTATGTATTCATCGACGTTGTTAGTTTCTTTCTGAGAATCCATAAAATCTTAGTTTGATATACAAGATTAACATGTTCTATGTCCAGTGGTCACTCAATGTCATGTAAAAAGGATTATATAGGTTTAAATATGATGTATATGATACATCTAGTGGTGGACATGTTCATATAAAGATATGTGTATGTTTTATAGAGATCACACCAGACCCCTTCGTATCCTGAGCATCAATTATGCTTTACTAGAAGATACTCTTTGTTTAAATATAAAAAATAAATATTTTTTATTTGTTTTCAATGCTCCTAAGGCATACAGGGTAAAACAATTAGATATCTAGATAAAATGAGGTTTTGAACAAAGTGTTTGTTCTAAAATAAATAGAGTATGATGAAATCGTTTTAAAAAGATTTTTGGATAGATTCAAAAAGAGTTGTGAAATTTTTCATAGTCCTTATGAATTTTAGTACAAGTGGGTGATTATTGAATATAAAATAAAATAAATACATGTAATATTTAATGTAGTTGAATTTATCCTCCATATGTGTTCCTTAATAATAATCCATTATGAATGCATTAAATTTCTAGAATATTCATTGAATAGGATTCAATGGATTAATGGAAATAGGAATAAATGTATATAAATACATTAAATATGATCAAAATGTTTCATTAGGTAAAACACATCATAGATGGTTATATAAATGGATTTTATCCCTTGTATTGTTAATAATAATTTGTCTACAAGACTCTCAAAACTCTCTTCCTTGCCATTGATTGTTCATCACCTTTAGTGAATATGCTGGCACATATTCATGTGTACAGAAGTCATTCAATTCAGATTGGGATTTGCAGGCTGGTGTAATCCCTCAGAGGAAGGTAGATTTTGTTTTCTGATCTAGGGATATTCATCAAGATAACTCATTGGATATTATTTCTTTGGATATCCATATACACACTTTTTGTTTCCCATTTATTACATGTTGATTTTGTCAAAGATAGATCGCATATAATTGGGGTTTTTCTTATAATTCGTTGTCCATATGCTGGAAAATGATTACCAAACATAATGTATAATGGACCCAATATAAAAAAACCACAACATAACACTATTTTGATTATCCAGTGTCTCTAATTTCTAAAATAAGAACAACTCCCACTACTTCTAAAGACTACACTTCCTATACATTTTGAAAACCCTTTTCACTTGAGTTCCAACAAGTTTTTAGCAACCAATGGATTCCAAACTCCTTTCACTCATTCTCATAATCAATCCACGCATTACATAACTCCCTTATTATAGAAGTCTAATTTTAGATCATGGAATATTCCTTCCCATCATATTTATCGAAAAAAACATCCATCACTCACACATCTCTATAAACATGACGCCCCTCCATGTGAATCCTATACTATCTGAAAATCCATTTTTGTTTCTCTAGATAATAATTAAAAACTGTATTCTGATAAAAGAAGATCATGAAACACTCTTTTATTTTATTACTTGTATTTAAAAAACAATCACTTCACCAACAACCATGTGTACCCATATACCAAAGCCTCTAAAAATAAACACAAACTCCAATTTCTCAGATACTAAGAAATGAGAACGCTGTATCCAGCTGACTTGACTCAAGAGCGATGTAGGATACTTTGTAACAAAAAACCACACCCTCTTAGCTATGTAATTTTTGGAACTTCCAAAACATTCATTTTTTTGGATTATACCTTCCAATCATAACAATACTACTGAAATATCCCCTCTTCTTATGAAAATCCAGATGTGAAATAGGGGAATCAATCTAATATCATCAACTTGAACTTTGATCACATGAATTAGATCAAAGTGAATTCCTTGAAATTTACTAAAACTATGTGCTTTAGGATCATGAACCAACCCACTTAGATAAACCTTATGGAATAATCCTTAAGCTTATTATTCTTACTTTCACATTTTACTAAACATCTCGCTTCCCGGATGAGTCCCTATCAATGAAACATCTATACTCTTTAAGAGTAGAAACAAAAAAAATCCTATAGAGTCCAAATATTACACTTTGAAACATAAATACATAAATTAAACATTGAAATTATATATTCAAAGAATAATAAACTCCAACTGAGTCTAGAAAGTTTAAGGGAATAAGACAATTTTCTAGAAGACTTCAACAATCTTCCAATAAAGTTCAAAATATCACCTTGATAAATAGAGAAAACCCCTATACCCAATGGTTGAGTACATATTTTAGAAAAAACATACACCCTAGTACTTATAATATCTTATTAGTGATCTACTTTTGAAAAATTATTAAACAATTTCTACCAGAGGAATCCAATAGTCTTCCAACCAAACTCTGCATCCATGTTATGATAAATTGCTCACTAGATTCACTACAACTATGATATGATACTAATTTTTGGGGATATTAAGCTACAAAAACATATATAATTTAACCAGTAGAACCTTTAAATCAAGATAACCCACCTTATACCATCAGAAGTGATCTTATAGACCTCAAATGAAAAACAAGGTGACTCAAAAGTTCTGATCAAGAAGACACCCCATGAACTGAGTATCCAGAACTAAATTCTTTTTTCACCCAAGCCACTACATGATGTCATATTATCATTTTTCTGGTCACATCATGGTCTCAATAAGATATTACAATAAAAAAAATTAACAATAAATAACAAAACCTAACAAAAAATGAAACAAAAGAACAAAAAATAATATTACATGGGTTGGACTTTAGTCCTGCATCCCTGAGAGAACATATTGTATATTTTATTTAGGAAATTAATAATCCATGTTATAAGGTAACTAAGTTTCATAATCCTACACATATTATTGTAATAAGGCCCATTAATACCCTCTATTAAAAAATTCTACCACAAGAATTCCTACTGTGATGAATTACACATGGTAGACTGAAACCCATTTGTCAATTTCATAATTTAGTATTAATCCTTCTAATCTATTTCCCTTCTAGACTCTAACTAACAAATTTTGTCACCAAGGCCTCTAGAAGATGGGTGATCCTACTTATAATTCCATATTATGATTCTCTCACCCACATTATATCACACACAAAACAACACCACTTATTATAGTAGGGCCCAACCAATCAATCATTTCCACCACTATCCAACACTTGAAGAGGAACCACTATTGGAAACAACTACCACCTATTTCCCACAAGTACTCATACCTTGACTTCCAACTTCTGGTGAAATGATATAGTTTCTTTTACATATAATCTTCAAGACTCATATACTGATTTTGTAAATCCACTAGAAAATACCCATATTAAACACCATAAAAGATTCATCTGTCGAACTGCACCTGTTCTACTGATTTTACTGAATAACATCCATTTACCTAAAACTAGACATCCATAGTTAAGGTGGCCCTATCTCCATATATTTATTTGAAATGAAAATTCTAAATAATTAACTTATAGATATTCCAAAACAAAAGTAGAAAATAGTTCTCAAACAAAAACCCAAAAATATCTCACTTGAGAATTGTTTTCACTGGTTAAGATCAACATCTTATCAATCTATCCATCTATATGGGGGTGGAATTATATTCTCAAACACATATGGGTCCCAAAATATTTATATAAAATCCTCCATAATTGAGATATGAAATGAGAATCAAAATAAGATAAAATCATAGAGGTTACTCCATGAATTTTCAAAATCCCATCTATTTATAGGCATCCAAATATCTGCACAAAAATATTTTTCTAAATATGAAGAAATTAATTTAACTTGGTTAATCGGTAAACAATCACCCAGAAAACATCATGAAATTTTTTTGATCATGGATGTCCTGTTACAAAATCCATTAAAATATTGCCCGACTTTAAATCTATAACCTCAAGAGGCTGACTTAGGATTTTAAGAACCTAGTTATTAGACTTCTTAATCTAAAAGGTGAGGCATAATGAAATGAAATTAGTAACACTCTACTTCATGTTTGTCTCCCAGAACTAGTTCTTAAGATATTAATACATCATTATAATTCCTGGATGTACTACCAAAGGGAAGTCATGTAACTCTATTAACACATCCTCATACATTGATGTAGGAACCACATTAGTCCCCTAAAAAAGTATAAATGATTCCCACATTTATAAAATACCCCATGTGCATCTCTATGGGGGATTCAATCAACCAAGTGAATCTCGATGGGGGATCTGATCTCACATAATCTCATATTTGATATCTTTGAGTTTGGGGTCCTTCACCTAAGTAATGATAATAGTTCTAAAATACATCTATTAATGATAATAAATGTCTCATTACTCCATATAATTCAACCATAATGATATTAAACTCTAAAAAACACCCCCATTAGATGAGAAAAATATTTCCTATTAAGGGAGTTAGCTACAACATTGGCCTTTCATAGAGCATAGACTACCTTGAAATTATAACATTCTAGGAACTACAACCATCACCTCTCCCAAATATTATATTCCCTATATGTAATGATATACTTGAGGCTCTTGGGATCTTTATAAACATAAAATTTCCCACCAAGAAGATAATTTATCCACATCTCTAAATTGAACAAATATTCTTCTAGATCCACATTATGAGTTTCATAATTATTATCATGCAGTATAAACTACCTAAAAACATAATAAATCATGAAAAATATTTTTATTAGTATGTATCCAAGCAAAAAATCAGATGCATCATAGTACACTTCATACTCTACTCCTTCCTCTGAAAACTACAACATGAAAGCAATGGTCAAACTCTTCTTAAATCTTCAAAATATCTATGTAATTTCCCTAGAAAAATGAATTGATACCCCTTCTGGGTAAGGTATTTCACAAGAGATGCAATATGGGATAATTCCACCAAGAATATATAGTAATATCCCACTATCCTAATGAAACTTCTCACCTCAAACACCATCTTGGGTGGCTTCCATGCCATCATTTCCTTAACCATTACAAGATTAATTGTAAAACATCCCTTTGAAATTATATACCATAGGAAATTAACATATCAAATCTAAAAATTTCACTTAAGTATCTTTCTATATAGGTGATTCTCACCTAATTAATCTAGTATAATCTTTATATACATATAATGATCTTCTTTATTCTGAGAATAAATTCAAATTTTATCATTTAAAACCACTATGAACTAGTCTTAGTATGATTATAAAATCCAGTTCATGAGTCCTATGAATACTTTTGTGGAATTTTTATATATAAAAATATCATTAAAAATTCATACATACTATAACGACATCTAAATAATGTCTTGGCATATCTTCCTCACAAACCTGAAGTGGATGATACCTAGAAATGATTTTAATCTTTAGAAACATACCAATCATTTAATTTGTGTGAATTGGTCACAAATTCTTAGAATATGTTTTTTTCTTAATCATAACATGATTAAAGAGTGAATAGTCAATATAATACTCAAAATTTGGCCCAGATTCTTAGTGAAGAGAACATGATATAACTACAAGGACACACTAGTCTTGATAATGACTTTCTCTAAAAGGTTCTCAAACTAAAACTTCAGCTCCCTGAAATTCATTAGGGATATTTGATAACTCACCAATGATATTAGTCTAGTACTATAGAGAAAATAAATATTAAAATTAACTTATTGATGAAGGAGAAATCTGGGAAATTTATCCAAAGAAATATCCACATTCTTCTATACCAGATTCAAAAATTAATACTATATAGAATTAATAGTACATAACTATCGAATCACCAACTGATAAGTTATTAGATATAATATTCTAAGGGCCAGACCAAATCATCCTATGTGAGGGTCATGTTCACCAGTGAATGCGAACCTTGACTTTTAGACTAGATGGAATATAAATATACTTCAATATAAATCTACCCAATCCCAGACAACAAATTAATATTCCATTCCAAGAATAATGTCATAATGTCTCATTCAATCTATAAAGATGCTATAATATAACATCTCTCTATTAAGAGTAAGCACACACTGATGAAAAATATGAAAAATAGGATAATCACTACTAATAGAATACAATCCAAAGGGGTTGGTATAAAATATCTTTTGGGATTTCCATATCATAAAAGAATATGTGGAAAAAATTAATTAATCAATCAAATATCAATAATTATGAATTCTAAGGTAGAAAAAACATATATTTTACCTAAAATCATATTAGGTACTACTCTTTATAATCCCTTAATTGGTTACATCTAACCTTTTAACTAACCTCTAACTCCTTAAACCTACCATGGACCACCTATATGTGGTGGGGGAAGATCAAATAATCACCCAGATATAGATTCTCCTATACCATGGAATCCTTTGATAGGGGAACTCTGTCTACTAGGGGAAAGTACATGGTCTATGTTCTACCTCTATTATGGAGTTCTATACACTATAATACCCTCAATACCATTTTATGATCAACTAGTGGGGAAACATGGTCCAAATATCCTCTTATACAACAGGAATGAAAAGCTCAATATCCTGGATGAATAAAACTAACATGAGACTAATCGATCACCTTCCTCTAAGATTGATATCATTAAGATCATTGCCTATAATGATACAAACATGTTAGCTAATGCTGATCATCTACTATTTATGACTCTGATCTTTCACCCAATAATGAATCTACCATGAAACTCTCGATCACCAAATCTTTCTCATGAAATTTGGAATAGGTTATAATGTATAAATGTTCATTGCTAGGTCAAATATCACACTAAATACCATTCTAGAACTTATTATCCTAGAGGTATCCATCATGAATCAACCCCAAAAAATACCTCATGGGGATAGTGAACCTTTTTACATACTAGAATAACAATATGATACCCTACTAGTGGTATAAAATATCTTGAAATCAAATCATTATAAATATATTTGGTTTTACTACTACCTAAATAGATTTTTAAACTATATCTATGGTAGGGTGGCCTCATAAAGAGTCTATTCTATCAAAGACAACTATTTTCCTCTTACACCATGAAGAAAAATTATCACCCGAACTTCCATTTGGTTAGTGGGTGTACTAACCGGGTAAAAGACTCAAGAATCCAACTCCATATATTTATTTACTTCCTAAGGATCTTTCTCACCCAAAAATATGGCAGGATTCTATCTTGAAAACTTATAAAGAATTCTCAAACCATGGGAAGTATTATCCTAATTCACGGGAACTACTATCTGTGCTATTGGTGGGTCTGATCTTGGCTCAACTAGTAAGGAATTAACCATACAATCTATTGGTGGGGGAATATCTCTTTATTTGGTACCTGTACTATAGCCTCATTTCCCATTTCTTCAGTGACAGGGTGATGAATCACTAGCATGGTTCCAACATGATTCTACATGATAAATTTATTGTTATATTAAACATCATAACCAATTCCTTAGATTTTTGAGTTGAATAAAATGTTATCAAAGTCTTATTGAAAGGTTACACCATCTTCTTACACTAATCCCTAGGTTCCTTGGTCTGTTAGCCTAACTCATGACCCATATACAACATTTCCTTAAGTATCCCAAACCAATCCACATAAACTCACTAACTCCAAACTCTATCTGTAATACTAGAATTACTTTGACACCCATCGAACATGACTTGACCCACTTGGGTCCCACATGGGTAGGTAGTAAAACAAGTGTGCCACCCAAACCCACTTATAATAGGACAAGGGTTGGAGACATGAATTGAGTAAACATATCTCTTACATGGGAGGCATTATCCAATGAACTTGTTACATCCACATATCACTATGATATAAAATATAAAAATGAAATACAATATATAGAAGAATAGGTGTAGTAAATCATATATGTGGCCATGATAAATATCCCAATAATGCAATAAAAACCAAATATATTAAAAATAAAATGTACAAAATCAAAAATCACATGATAAAAATCAATATATAATAACAGAATAGATTAAATCCATGTAACAACAACACTAGAATGATCACCAATAGTACCAAACACCACTAAATTCTCTAATGTCACAACACAACTAGCTACACATTCTCTGATACTACCAACAAACTATACACTATCTTCACAGACACCACATATGAGGGAATACGTACCATTAAATGGTGAATATAAATAAACCTAATAGTATTACAAAAAAAAACAACAAGAAGCTATGATGGAAATTCTAATTAATAAATTAAACCGATATTTTCACTTAAGATTAAAGGTAACCAAGGTCAAGTAGGTTATCATTCGTTATAAATTCGTTCTATAGAAGTATAGCATTAGAAGAGAAACCTGGAATACTTAGAGTACTACAAGTATTAAGGCACCCAAACTGTATATCATATGTCACTTTCACATAATCCCTAAATAGAAGTTGTAGTGCGTATCCCATGCCTCACTAAAGAGAGTGTGTTAGTCAAGTGGGTTACAAACCCCTATGGAGGACCCATACAATGACGTGTGTAATATGTAATATCCAAGAGGGTCAATAATTCCATGAGTATAGGATCCCAAATTGGTTTATATTAGATGGTTTCCTACTCTACTATATATACAGAGGATTCGTACCTAGGAGATAAATATGATCTAAGTAGGTTACCAACCTCGTGGTTGCTCTGATCATCCACCAACACATATCATCATATCTATAAATATATGGAGAAAAATATTCTAAATATACTTATATATAGTCACTATATAATGAATATATGTATACCATAAAATTATATATAGAAAAAATTCAGAATATCCTAAACTAATCTCCAAAACTGACACTCAAAAAAAATAGATACTAAGAGTACTATAAACTTCCAAGTTATCGACATGCCCCTGTAGGTACACAATGTTTAAAAAGGGGATTAATGGAGTATTGGTATTCATGAATAGTTTTCAGATACTTATTTTATGTTCCAAGTCAGCACTTATAATATAAATAGTGTATGTCGAAGGTGCATGGTGTGTTGGATCAGGTTTTTCACATGGCATGGACACAATTTTATTTCTAAGTGCATGGTTCCCTAATATATGGTGTGTAAAGTGAATTCACATGACTATTGATATTTATAATGTGGTGAAACAATATCAAAAATTATTTTATGTTATTTAGAGAATCTCACAATGTGTGCCTTAGATATACATTTTGTGTGGAATTAAAGACCATGTGGAAACTATGGCTAGAAAAGTACACAATCTATCACCTCCATTACAAGCCATTCCTCAACATTAAGATGAAACTATCACCCTCAAATCCTCTAAAACAATTTTTTGGGATGATTTCTAGCCACCCATCATCATATGATTTGTTATCATCCAACCACTGATCTAAAAACACCTAAAACCCATCACTCTCCACTTCCATACACCCAAACCCATAATTCTTCGATCTTCACCCATTTTAGCATCAAAAGATCATGATTTTTAATCCATGAGAATAATTGGAGAAGTGTAATTGAGATGGTCGTGAATGGAGGAATACCCAACCACTGAATAATGGGTTCACATCTAGGTTCATTGGTGAATGTGAGTATGATAGAGAGGAATAAATTTGATATTCACAGTGGTAATTATAAGGACCCATCCTTAAACATTACATAATATTGAGTTAAGTCAATAATTTACCTTCATTCACAGAAAGAATATTTTCAGGTTTAGAGTTCTAGAGAATTAGGCTATAATTATTACATAATATTTCAAATATTATAAAGTAGTCAAGTCTACATGCTATCTATTTTTTCATAATCTAAAATATTTTAAAAAAAACATGATTTTTTTTCTTGATAAAATTATTCATAAAAATCATCATGTATTATTCCTTTTTCTTAAACATCCTTATACCATGTGGAAAATATTTCAAAAACATGGAATGAGCACAAAAATCTCAGTAAGGGATATAAATAATGAATGAAACTGTTAGTCCATGAATATTTTAAACTCATGAAAACATTTTCACAAATTCATACATTTCACCAATAAATTATAAGTTATTTGACATACCTCATGAAATCATAATATTACTAAAAAACTTCTTAACAATCATAAATCATAAAGGTAACTGGTGGCATCCATATCATACTTATATTATGGCTTTTATAGCTATATAGGGAGTAATCTTCATGGTTACGTTTGGAATACCCATCACAATATATTCCTTTAATATATTAGGATAAAACCTAGTATTTAACTCCATTTCATTACCCAATGCATTGGAGAGATATCACGTGATGACCCACCCTCGATTTATCACGGAACCACCTGTATACATAAGGAATTCCCAAGAACCAAAACGTAATCATAACACATAAATAATGCATAGAGGAAAAATAACATTTCCATATTTCTATCACAAGATATAATTTCAAGATATTGACATCATCAATACATCCAAAAAAATTTTTTTTTTACCAAAATACATGAAAATGGAATATGGTATTTCTTTTCCTTTTAAAAATATTATGGCTTATAGAGGAATCCAAATATCAAATAATTGACATGGTGGTGGAAAAGTCGTTGTCTCCACATACGTTAAAAAAATTAATTTTTTAGTTTAGTAAAACACTTCTATAAAAATATTCCTTTAGAAAACCTTTGAATGAAATTAAAATTCAAAGGGTTTAATTATACACATTATAAAAGAAGGTGTTGTACATTATCGAAATATGCCTCAATAAAAGGAGATTGAGACGAAGTCCCTTACTATGAGTCCAACTCATCACATACAATAATTATATTCCTGAATAATAAAATTAGGTTAATTTATACTTAGTTGAGAACCTTTTTCAAGTTTATTATTACTTTTATATCACTTATTACCATGTTATAAAAATTACATAATTATTTAAGTTCATATCAGATAAACTGTTAATATTTAGTACTTGAGTTGAAAATAAACTTGGTATGATGTCAATAGTCCAAGTGCTAATAAGTAAATCTTCTATTGAATAATATTCATGACATAAAAATAACTTTTATACATAAATTATTATTTTAAATCAAACCATTTATTTATGGTATGAAAAATTAATAATGTTATAATCATGGAGATGATAGGCCTTACGTACACATGTGTAACATTTCCATTTTTCATTGATCATTAAGGAAAAAGGGTAAATATTATTTTAACTTTACAGAATGATAATAATATTATTATAATCATAATAGTAATTTAAATATACTTATATATATTATACATGTGATGTTGTGAATAAAAATGATTCACATCGCTTCATGGAGGTGATAGTTCACACAAACACACAAACAAAGTTATCATTTTTATCGGCATGGAAAGTAATAAAATAATTGATATATTATTATATTATAATGATTTATATGTCATAAAAATCATATAAAAACATTAATTATATCATTATGACCATTATTGAGATTTATTAATGAAAAATGAACTATATCGGTTCGCGAGGCGGTAGTCCACCATACACATGAATGAAATGTTCATTTACCATTTGATGAAATTGAAGATGGATTTGGGTGATGATATTAACATAATAAAATCTCATTATATTGAGGATAATGGAGTTATTATTTCTTCATGGATGAATTAGATTCAAAGTAATTGGAAGAATAAATATAATATAAACACTTAAATAAAAACATTAGCTTTCCTTCAGATGATCACATTTCTTAAGATATTAACACCTTTAAGAAGGGTGTTATTACTAAAATAATGACTAAATAATGCGTGTTGGGATTCTAGGAAGGGGTTTGGGTAGATATTTTCTGAATAAAATGTATTTTTAAGTGTGAGTAATAGATAGGAATGGGTTCCTTTTTATAGGATAGGGGATGGACACTCTTCGAATTATTAAAAGTATTAAATTAATATAAATTCAATTTTGATTCTAAATGAGTAAAAGTTGATTTGTTTCTAATATAGGATGATTAGGGGTCCAAATATAATCATCCAATTAGAATTAGACAATTTTTGAATAATTTTGTAATCCATATATCTTTGTTTTAACATTTTTTACTTTTATTATTTTATAAAGTAATTTACGCATTGAGAGTGAAATTACCAAATCATGAAAAACAACCAATGAATGAGTCATTAATGAAATTTGTTGAGTTATCTAAATTTTTTTGAACAAATATTATATTTTAATAAATTTTATATCATTTAATTAGATATTTTATAATTTAAGTTATGAATTATGTTAATTTTCACACTATTCATTACGTGACTTTTAAAAAATCATAAAAACTTGATTGATTCAAAATAACCACATTAAATAAATCCTAACATTCCATATTAATCCATAAAATTCGTGGACGACATAAAATATTTTAAATTATATTTATTTTAATATTATTAATATCATTTATTTGATTATTTCTTTAATAAATTAATTACTGCATCATCATTGAGTCACTATTTAATTTGATTATTTATTTCCTAAAAAAATTACACTGATTTAGGTAATCTATTTATATTTCTAATCAATATTAATAGTCAATGATATCACTTATATTACCCGATATTAAATTTTTTATAGTAAAGAGAGACATATTTATGACATATTTTCCATTAAATTAAATTAAATGTTATAAATGTCATAATCACACCCAAGTGGCTTCCAAAGGTCATAATTTCTGCCCATGGATGGTCATGGTTAATAATAAATTATCTAATAATATTAGTACAAGTTTTAGGGTATGTTTATTATAACATCCCAGGTAAATGAAGACTAAGGTATTTTCATATTTATTAATATTTTTGAATTAAATATTAATTTTACTTAAATGTGTTGCTATGTTCGATAGCGTAAATAACGCACAACAACTGGTTTCTTTGAAATCTTCCACTGCACACTAATAATATAATATTATTATTTTAAATGGAAGTTAACTCCTAGCTTTTGTATTGGAAAGAATGAACAAAAATAACTACAATATGATTATACATGTTTATTAAATGTATTTACTTTTATTCAAAAAAAGTTAGAGGCTTAAAATGTGAATGAATATAATTTTAAGCATAATTTATATTAAAAGGTCGATTTACCACATTTTAATGGAGAACCCTCATTAAATATAGTTTTGTTCACTTTAATACATTCTATTAGACCAAATAAAATCCTTCTTTAGAATGGGGACATCAAAATTTACATTGTGTAATTTTTTGGAATTTTTCTGATAAAGTTCATTTTTTAATGAATAGTGAAACATATTCCATTTTAATTCAAAAATGTGTTTTAATATAATTTATTTATATGGTCAGATTATATTTTTAATTGGTTTTAAAGTGTAATTAGAATATATTTTTACCATTTAATCCAATTTTGGTCATTGGAATTAATTTCACTTTGAAATTGGATATAAACAAGTGTCAATCTTTTGATAGTTATTATTTCTTAAACACACGCTATTTGTTTTAACAATGTGAATTAATTTTAAATTAATTAATGCAAATTCTATTTTTTTAATTTGGTAAAATAGACATGATTTTTGAATTTGGAATATCAAATATAGATTAGGCTGAATTTTTGGTATTTTTCTAAAAAAAATTCAATTTTTGATGAATAGTGAAACCACTTAGTAGAAGTTAAAAAAACTAACTTTTTCATTTAAATGAAAATTTACAACTTCTGTGAATTGAATTTTGAAAATACAACATACATGGTTGTTATTAGTATGTAAAATTTTGTTCAATAGGATGAAAATAATTTTTGGTGAATAGTAACTTTTGACTTTTATTTACCACAGTTAAAGGTAAATATGGTAATTCAAGGTAAAAATAATATTATAATAATTCAAAATTACCTTAACACTTGTTCTAAACTTATTGGATGAGTAATGGCCGACCATGGGAATCCTTGGGTTGATTTTGGGACCCCATGGAGCCAATTATGAATGATAATGACACTTTAGATTAAGTAACATTAAGTAAAGACAAAAATGACATAAATAAAAATCTTTTAGTAAATTAATTTTTATATAGTGTTATATAAGTAATAGTTTTGACAATAAATATTCAATGGAAAGATAAAACGATTTCCTACATCATGGAACTTTTTTTATAATTTTTAGACATTGAATAAATTAAATTATTTATGACACAATAATGATGCAATGTTTACCCCATTAATAAATCATTTAAATAAATAAGATTATAAATATTAAAATAACATCCAAAAACTATACAATTATTATTGTATGATTTTATTTCAACCATGAGTCATATTATCTTTGTCTCTAATGATTTTTGGACCTTTAGAAACCGAATATCATTATATAATAAAATAATAATATTTTCACACTTTCCTAAAGAGCCCCTCCTCCCCCTTATAAAAGAAGACAATTTCTAACCAATTAACCACACCTCTCAAGCCTTTTTGATCATAAAAAATCTGACCAGTTAAGCTCCCTATATCCCTATCCTCTACCTAGAAGCCTTACCTTAGGCAGAAGGCACTTCAAGAATTTTTTTTTGGTTCAAACCAAAGGAAGTTACGCAAATTAAAGGTAACAGTTTTCTTAACTTATTTTATTTTATTTTAGTTCTCCAACCACTAAAATATTTTTATTACTTTATTTTATAATAACACCAGTATCCCAAATATATACTAGGATATTGTTATGAGAATTATTCGAACTACACTTACACACACCTCCATATAATGGGTGAAGAGCATTCTGTTTCTGTGGATCGAAAACTAACGCCTCACAAAACGATGACTGTTCGATTATCTCCTGCCGCCTCTCATAGTGGCCATTAATATGACACTGTATTTATATATGATATATATATTATGTTTATTTATTCTTTATGATTATGTATTTTTCCTTTATATCATACCTTTATGGTTTCTATTATGTGTAAACACGATAATTTCATTTGAGGAAGTGCGGACTACCACCCCCTCAAAGTGATATGACTCGTTAATGACATATGTGGGATGTATAAATGATTTAGTTAATTATATTATATGACATTATAATGGAATTATAATATACTTATGTATCATTATGTTTTAATTCCATTAAAATAAGAAATAGAAATGGAAGTAGCATTCATGCGTATGTACGGCTTGCCGTCTCCATGAACGGTGAATTTCATTTCTTACCTCCAAATGCTATTTACTATTATAAATACATGTATATACTTGATATATATGATTTATAAATCATTAATATCATTCTATATATAATGAAATTTTGACCATGTGAACAACTTGTAACTATATGGTGTTCATTTGTGACTCAAGTACCAAATATCAACAAAACGAACATTATTAACTTAAATGATTACATAATGTTTATAACATGGTGATAAGTGATATAAAAGGAATACTAAACTTAAAAAATGTTCTTAAGCAAGTATAAATTAACTTTAGTTTATTATTCAGGATATTAAAGAACGAACGGGTCAAGTCAGACACGAGATAAGGGACTTCGTTTCAATCCCCTTTCATTGAGGCATATTTTGTTTTAATACATGACTTTCTTTTATAAGTTGTATAAACGCCATTGAATTTTCAAAGGGAATCTTTTTCTACAAATCATTTTACTAAATTACAAAAAGGAAATGTTTCTTTTAATGTAAGCAGTGACAATGAACTTTCTACCGCCATGAGTATTATTTGTTCATTGGATTCCTTTACAAGCCGTAATGTTTTTTTTCAAGGAAAATAAATACCATATATACTTTTATGTATTTTGGTATTGAAAATTGTTTTGATAATGGATTTTTTATGTCAATATATTTAAGTGATATATTGTGATTGAAATGTGGAAATGTTTTCTTTCTTTTATATTTGTTTTATTTGTTATTATTTTATAATGGTACTTGGACATTTGACGAGTGTTTACATGATAAACCAAATGATGGGTAGTGCCATGATAAACCAAGATGGGTGGTTACATTATAACCTCCAATTCATTGGGTATGGAAGTCGGCCTTATGGCTATTCCATTTAGTGATATGTGTGGATGTCAACCGTATGGTTATTCCATTTAAGTATGTTTATGTCTAAAGTTAACTTTATATGTTATGTCTTCTTTATATGGGTTTTATGATAATATTTTGGTTACAAAAGGGTAAGTAATGGTATTTTATTCAGCAAAGAGTATTTACTACTTCATAAAGGTGAAAATTATTACTTATGATAAAGTATTGATGGTTTACTTGTTGTTTTGAAAAACTAACATTTTTATTTCTTTGTGTATCCCTTACTGAGCTTTTTATGCTCATCCCAAATTTCTGAAATGTTTTTCATAGGAATTAATGTGGAAAAGGGTCAAGGATGGGATTAAAGAAAATTCAGGCTGTCTTAAATATGGAACTAGAAATGACAATTTTTTTCAAGAGAACTGAGTAGAAGTGTCTACTTTGTATTTTTTTTAAATGAAATGTAATAGTTATGGCCTAATTATCTTTAACTCTAAACCTGAAAAGATCCTCAATGTGAATTATTCATTTAATTAAATATTATGTAATGTGTTAAGGCTAAGTCCTTATAGTTGGTATCAGTGGCCAGTTTATACAACTTTAGGAGTTAGGGTATTGTTAAATAAATGTCCATAAATTATGTTATGGTAATACTGAAATGATATAGCATTTACAGATTGACATGTTGCTTCACCTAAGATATTTCTAAATTCAGAATGGTTTTTTACAGAGGAAACATGGAAACTATGTTTGGAAGACATTAGGAGGAAGACAACCTTCCAAATCAGCAACCTAAGATGGTCAGAATCAGAACTGAACAATTTTTTGCAGTGATGGCATAGTTGACTTAGGCTATAAATGGTGGTGGTATCCATTCACAAGATCAGCCAAATCAACCGTAGAGGAACATGTCAGTAGTGGAGCATTTCATGAGGCAACATCCCCCATCATTTAGAGGATCATCTGACCCTATGCTAGCTGAAGGGTGGATTAAAGCACTGGAAAAGATTTTTGATGTCATGTGGTGTTCATAACATCAAAAGGTTAGTCTTTCTATATACCGTTTTGAAGGTGAAGCCGATCAGTGGTGGTCAATGGTGAAAAATATCAGGGATAGTGAGTAGATTGATGATCCTGATTAGGATGAATTCAAAGGTATGTTTTTTGAGAAATATTTTCCTAAGGTGGTTCATCTTAGGATGGAAAAACAAATCTTAGAATTGAGGCAAGAGGATGACTTAGTGGCTGCTTATGAAGCAAAGTTCACTCGACTAGCAAGACATGCACCAAATTTCATCCGAGATCTTGATAGTAAGATAAATCTATTTTTCTCAAAACTAAAGCCATGATATAGAAGAGAATTAGCCTCTTGTGAGTTCAAAAGTTACGAAAAACTTGTTCGATGTGCAGAGAAGGTGGAAATGGAGTTTGACGATGATCAGGTGTTCATTGACAAACAACAGAATAAGAGGTCCAATTGGCAGGAAAAGGGAAATAATTCTTCAAAGAAGCTTGGAGGTAAGAAAATTAAATATCCAACTTGTGTAAAGTGTGGTAAAAAGAATCCTGGAGAATGTTTATCAAAGTATGGAAAGTGCTTCTGGTGTGGTAAGTCTGGTTATATTGCTCGTAATTGTAAGGAAGATGATCAAGTAGGCAATGAAAATCCATCAGTAAGATGCTTTAAGTATAATGAAATGGATCATTATTAAAATGAGTGTCCAGTGAAGAACACAACCAAGGGAAAGAAGCCAGACTACAAGTAGAAATGGGTGGCGAAATCCTTTGAAACTACTTCAGTAGATGTTGGTCCGTCAAGTAAAGTAGTATCATGTGCACTGTTTGTTTGTTCAGATTATGCCAATGTGTTGTTTGATTCAGGGTTTACACACTCTTTCATTTCTGAGAAGTTTTCTAATAAATTGGGAATTCCATCTCAGGATATGAATATGGAACTTATGGTTAGAACACTTGGAGGAAATGTTGAGACAAAAAGAAAACATAAGAACCTTCCTGTCCTTGTGTGCGGGAAGAATCTACCTACAAACCTTATTGTTTTGACTCTAGTAAAGTGTGATGTTATTTTGGGCATGGATTAACTATCTGTTTATTATGCTAAGATTGACTACAGAGCTAAAAAGGTTTCATTTCAGAAATGTTTAAAGTTTGTGTATAAGAATGAACCATTGATTTTGATAACATATCAAGAAGCTGAGAAACTAGTAAAATATGGAAATGAATGTTACCTTGCACATATTGTTGAAAATAAAAGAAATATTCAGATTAATGATTTTCCAGTGGTAAATGAGTATCTTGATGTCTTTCCTGATGAATTTCTTGGTAGTATACCTGATCAGGAAGTTGAATTTACTGTTGACTTAGTTCATGATGCTAAGCCAATTTCAAAACCCCCTTATTGAATGGATCCAATTGAACTTTTAGAGTTAAAGAAACAATTTATAGAGTTATTAGATAAAGGTTTCATTCAACCTAGAACATCACCATGGGGTTCTCCTGTCTTGTTTGTTAAAAGGAAATATGGTTCAATAAGACTTTTCATTGATTATAGAGCATTGAATAACATCACTGTTAAGAAAAAGTATCCTTTGCCTCATATCGATGATTTGTTTGATCAGCTCCAGGGAGCTCAGTATTTTTTGAAGATTGACTTGAGATCGGGGTACCATCAGTTGAAAGTAAAGGAAGTAGAAATTCCGAAGACCACATTTTGTACTAGATATGATGCTTATGAATTTTTGGTTATGCCTTTTGGGTTAACCAATGCACCTGCTGTATTCATGGATCTTATGAATAGAATTTTCTGTGAGTTCTTGGATAAGTTTGTCATTGTGTTCATTGATGATATTTTGGGTTATTCTAAAATTAAAGAGGAGCATTAAAGTCATTTAAGGGTTGTCTTTAAAACCTTAAAAGAAAAGAAACTTTATAGGAAATTCAGTTTGTGTGAGTTTTGGTTACAACAAATTTATTTCCTTGGTTACATTGTTTTAAAAAACGGCATAACTATTGATCCTACTAAAACAAAAGTTGTTGAAGAATGACCAAGACCAATAAATATAACCGAGATCCGTCATTTTCTTGGTTTAGAAGGTTATTACCAGAGGTTTGTTGAAAAGTTTGCATTTTTATCTAGTCCAATGACTAAGTTAACTCGAAAAAGTGTTAAGTTCATTTGGACAAAAGAATGTGATGATTGTTTTCAATAATTGAAAAGAATATTGATGAATGCTCTATTTTTGGCACTGTCTTCAAGAAATGGTATGTTTTTTATTTATAGTGATGATTGATTGAAAGGACTTGGATGTGTCCTTATGCATAATGATCAGGTAATTTCTTATGCTTCAGGTCAGTTCAAACCACATGAGTTAATTACCCAACACATGATTTGGAATTAGCCGCTGTTTTTTTATTTAAAAATTTAGAGGCATCATTTTTATGGAGTAAAATGTGAAATATATACTGACAAAAAATTTTTAAAGTATATATTCACTCAGAAATAATTGAACATGAGACAAAGGAGATGGATGGAATTAATCAAGGATTATGATTTCACGATCCATTACCATCTGAGAAAAGAAAATAAAGTGGATGATGCTTTGAGTCCAAAAAGTAATGTCTCATTAACTATGCTACATTTGGAACAAGATACTTTGGTTTTTGATTTGATGTACATTGGAATAGAAGTTGTTGGTGCAGAAAATTCTTCTGTTTTATTTCAGGTGTCAGTGAAATCATCTCTATCAAAAAAAATAAAGCAAGCATAGAAAGAAGACAGTGAGTTGCAGAAAAAGGTAGAGTTGGTTTAGAAGGGTAAGTTGCCTGATTTTCATGTTGATAATGATTATGTTTTGAGGTATGGGAAAATATTATGAGTTCCTTGTGATTTACAGATGAAGAATGAGTTGTTATGTGAAGCTCATAGTTCTCCATTTTTAATTCATCCTGGTAGTACTAAGATGTATAGAGATCTTCGAGAGTATTACTGGTGGGATGGAATGAAAAGACATATTGCTGAATTTACTGTGAAGTGTTTGACTTGTCAGTAGGTTAAAGAAGAGCAGAAGTTACCGAAAGGGATTCTTTAGTCTTTACTGGTGCTAGAGTGGAAATGGAAAAGTATATATATGGACTTTGTTGTGAGATTACCGAAGACATATCGAGGTAATAATTCAATCTAGGTTATAGTTGATCGATTGACTAAATATTCTCATTTACTTCCTATTTGAGATACTTTGTATCTAGATTAACTTGCTCAGTTGTATGTTGAAGAGATAGTAAGGTTGCATGGAGTTCGCCTCTCCATTGTATATGATCGTGATCCCAGGTTTACATCTAACTTTTGGAAAGGCCTTCAGAAGTTGTTGGGTACTGAATTAAATTTTAGTTTAGCTTTTCATACTCAATAAGATGAGCAGTCAAAATGAAAAATTCCGACCAGGGAGGATATGATACGTGCTTGTTCACTGGATTACCATGGAAGTTGGGACCAAGATATTTCTTTTGTTGAATTTTCTTATAATAATAGTTTTCATTCCAGTATACAGATGGCTCCATTTGAGGCATTATTTGGAAAGCGTTGTTGAACTCCAGATTTTTGGGATGAAGTTGGTGAAAGGAAACCGATGGGACCAGAATTGGTAGAAAAGATGGCAAAGAAAGTTCAGTTGATTCAGAATGACAAGAGAATAACTCAGAGTAGATAGAAAAGTTATGAGGATAACTGGAGGAAGGATATTTCTTTTGAGGTAGGTGATAATATCTTTAAGTTTCTCAATGGAAAAGTGTGATGCATCATGTAAGAAGGGAAAGTTGAGTCCGAGGATCATTGGACCTTATGAAATCCTGGAGAAAGTTGGATCAATTATCTACAGAGTGGATTTACCTCCAATTTTATCCCAGGTACACAAAGTTTTTCATGTTTCAATGTTGAGAATGTATATTCCAGATCTATCTCATGTTTTCAGTTAGAGGTAGTTCAGTTGGAAGAGAATCTCTATTATGAAGAACAACCAGTATAGATTCTTGACCGTAGAGAGAAAGTTTTGCAGAATAATGTAATTCACCAGGTAAAGGTTCTTTTGGAAAAACCATATGGTTGAAGATGCAACATGGGAATCTGTAAATTCTACGAGGGATAAGTACCCCCACATATTTTAATAAGTGAATAAAAATTGCGAGGACGCAGTTTCTAAAAGGGGGGAAGGATGTAACATCCCACGTAAATGAAGAATAAGATATTTTCATATTTATTAATATTTTTGAATTAAATATTAATTTTACTTTAAAAGGTTTTCTATGTTTGATAGCGTACCTGATACACAACAATGAGTTTCTTTGAAATCTTACGTTACACACTAATAATATAATATTATTATTTTAAATGGAAGATAACTCCTAGCCATTGTATTGGTGGGAATGAAAAAAACTAACTACAATATTATTATACATGTTTGTTAAATGTATTTACTTTTATCCAATAAAAGTTAGAGGCTTAAAATGTGAATGAATCTAATTTTAAGAATAATTTATATTAAAAGGTAAATTTACCACCTTTTAATGGCGAACCCTCCTTAAATCCAGTTTTTTTCACTTCAATAAATTCTATTAGACCAAATTAAATTTTTCTTTAGAATGGGGATATCAAAATTTACTTTGTGTAATTTTTTGGAATTTTTCCAAAAAAGTTCATTTTTAATGAATAGTGAAAGATATTGTATTTTAATTCAAAACTGCATTTTAATATAATTTATTTATATGGTTAGATTATAATTTTAATTGGTTTTAAGGTGTACTTAGAATACATTTTTACCATTTAATCCAATTTTGGTCATTGGAATTAATTTCACTTTGAAATTGGAGATAAACAAGTGTCAATCTTTTGATAGTTATTATTTCTTAAAAACACGCTATTTGTTTTAACAATGGGAATTAATTTTAAATTAATTAATGAAACTTCTATATTTATAATTTGGTAAAATAGACATAATTTTTTAATTCATAATATCAAATATAACTTAGGATGAATTTTTGGTATTTTTATGAAAAACTTTAATTTTGGATGAATAGTGAAACCACTTAGTAGTCGTTAAAAAATCTGAGTTTTTCATTTAAATGAAATTTTAGCACTTATATGAATTTAATTTAAAAATATGACATAAATGATTCATATTAGTAAGTAAAATATTGTTCAATAAGAAGACAATAATTGTTGATGAATAGTAACTTTTGACTTTTATTTACTGCGATTCAATGTAAATATAGAAATTGAAGGTAAAAAGAATGTTATAATAATTCAAAATTTCCTTAACACTTGTCCTAACCATATTTTATGAGTAATGGCAGACCATGGGAATCATTGGGTCAGTTTTGAGACCCCATGGATCCACTTATGAAGGAAAATGACACATTAGATTAATTAACTTAAAGTAAAGACAAAAATTACATAAACAAAAATCTTTTAGTAAATTAATTTTTATATGGTGTTATATAAGTAATATTTTCGAATATAAATATGAACTAGAAATATAAAAAGATTTCCTACATCATGGTATTTTTTTATAATTTTTAGACATCGAATAAATTAAATTATTTATGACACAATAATGATGCAGTGTTTACGTCATTAAGAAATTATTTAAATAAATAAGATTATAAATATTAAAATAACATCCAAAACCGATAAATTTATTATTGGATGATTTTATTTATACCATGAGTCATCTTATCTTCAACTCTAATGATTTTTGTACATTTAGA
Organism: Viscum album; assembly: GCA_963277665.1. NCBI lineage: Eukaryota > Viridiplantae > Streptophyta > Magnoliopsida > Santalales > Viscaceae > Viscum > Viscum album. The sequence goes on along the minus strand of CAUJRU010000326.1, from coordinate 333,033 downwards.
AACCGAATATCATTATATAATAAAATAATATTTTCACACTTTCCTATAGAGCCCCTCCTCTCCCTTATAAAAGAAGACCATTTATAAAAAATTCCTCACACCTCTCAAGCCTCTTGGATCATCCAAACACTAGCCAATTAATCTCCCTAAATACCTATCATCTACCTAGAAGCCTTAAATTAGGCATAAGGCACTTCACAAATTCCTTTTGGTTCAAACCAACAGAAGTTACCCAAATTAAAGGTAACAGTTTTCTTAACTTCTTTTCTTTTATTTTACTTATCCAACCACAAAAATCATTTTATTACTTTATTTTATAACTAAAATAGTATCCTAAATATACTAGTATGTTTTTATGATAATTATTCAAACTAAAATTACACACATCTCCATCTAATGGGTGAAGAACATACTGTTTCTGTGGATGGAAAACTAACGCCTCACGAAACGATGATCGTTCGATTATCTCCCACCGCCTCTCATGATGTCCATTAAGACGACACTGTATTTATATATTATATATATATATATATATTATGTTTAAGTTTTCTTTATTATTATGTATTTTTTCTTTATAGCATACCTTTATGGTTTCCATTATGTGTAAACACGATAATTTCATTTGAGGAAGTGTGGACTACCGCCCCCTCAAAGTGATATGACTCATTAATGAAACATCTGGGACGTATAAATGATGGAGTTAATTATATTATATGATATTATAATGGAATTACAATATAAATATGTATAATTATGTTTTAATTCCATTAAAATAAGAAATATAAATGGAAGTAGCGTTCATGCGTATGTACGACTTACCGTCTCCATGAACGGTGCATTTCATTTCTTACCTCCAAATGTTACGTACTATTATAAATACATGTATATACTGGATATATATGATAGATATGATATCTAAATCATGAATATAATTCTAGGTATAATGAAATTTTTACCATGTGAACAACTTGTAACTATATGGTGTTCATTTGTGACTCAAGTACCAAATATCGACAAAACGAACGTTATTAACTTAAATGATTACATAATGTTTTTAACATTGTAATAAGTGATATACAAGGAATTATAAACTTGAAAAATGTTATTAAGAAATTAGAAATTAACTTTAGTTTATTATTCATGAGATTAAAGAATGAAGAGGTCAAGTCGGCCACGAGGTAAGGGACTTTGTTTCAATCTCCTTTCATTGAGGCATATTTTGTTTTAATACACGACTTTCTTTTATACTCTTTATAAACACCCTTTAATTTTCAAAGGGAATATTTTTCTACAAAGTGTTTTACTAAATGAAAAAAAAGAAATGTTTCTTTTAATGTAAGCACTGACAATGACCTTTCTGCCGCCGCAAGTATTATTTGTTCTTTGGCTTCCTTAACAAGCCGTAATGTTTTTTTTTCAAGAAAAATAAATACCTTATACTCTTTTATGTATTTGGGTATTGAAAATAGTTTTGATAATGGATTTTTTATTCCAATATATTTAAGTGATATATTTTGACTGAAATGTGGAAATTTTTTATTTCCTTTATATTTTTTTTATTTGTTATGATTTTATAATGGTACTTTAACATTTGATGAGTGGTTACGTGATAAACCAAATGACGGGTGGTGCCGTGATAAACCAGGAAGGGTGGTTACATTATAACATCAAATGCATTGGATATGGAAGTCGGCCATATGACTATTCCATTTAGTGATATGTGTGGAAGTAGACCGTATGGTTATTCAATTAAGTATCTTTATGTCCCAAGTTACCTTTATATGTTATGTGTTCTCTATATGGGTTTTATGGTAATATTTTAGTTATAAAAGGGTAAGTAATGATCTTTTATTCAGTGAAGAGTATTTAATACTTCATAAAGGTGAAATTTATTACTTATGATAAAGTATTCATGGTTTACTAATTGTTTTGAAAAACTAACAATTTTCCTTCTTTGTGTATCCCTTACTGAGCTTTTTTATGATCATCCCATGTTTTTGAAATGTTTTTCATGTGACTTAATGTGGAATAGGGTAAAGGATGAGATAAAGGAAAAGCAATGCTGTATTAAACATGGAACTAGACATGAATCTTTTTTTCAAGAGTTATTGTTTTGTGAAAAAAATGGAAACTAATTAGAAGTGTCTACTTTGTAATTTTTTTTAAAACGAAATGTAATAGTTATGGCCTATTTCTCTAAAACTCTAAACCTGAAATGATAATCAACATGAATTATTCTTTTAATTCATTATTATGTAATGTTTTAAGGTTGGTTCCTTATATTTATAATATTATAATATTAATTTTACCTTTAGTTACCCTATTTACCTTTAACGGTGGTAAATAATATACTACAGTTACTATTCACCAAAAATTATTTTGATCCTATTAGACCACATTTTTCATAATGATTAAAAACATGTATGTATTTTTAAAAAAATCAATTCACATAAGTGTTTAAATTAAGTTTAACACTAATATCATTGATAGATCAAGAAAATAGGTTTATTAAGTAAAACGTTCAAAAGTTCAAATTGTTTTTCTATTTAATTTTAATTTAAAATTGAATCCAATAAAATATATTAGTGTAACTTATAAATAATTAATATAATTATAAATTAAAACTATGTAAAATTAAAATCTAACAATATTAATAAATTAGATGAAATGAAATTTTTGAATTAAAATGCAGTATTCTCACTATCCATTAAAATGTGAGTATTATTAGAAAAATACAAACAATTAAACTAAAGTAAATTTTGATGTCTCGATTCCAAATAAGAAGTTTATTTTAATAAATTAAATTTTTAAATATATCATAATTTATAATTAAAAAGTTTATTTCATCAATAGGTGGTGAAACAACCTTTTAAAAACATTAGAGCTTTTTATGCTTAAAATTGGATTAATTATTATTTTAAGACCCTACAATTTATTGGAATAAAGTAAAAAAAATTAATAAAAATGTGAAAACAAAATATAGTTAGTTCCATTCATTCCAACCCATACAACGACTAGGTGATAAATACTATTTAATATAATAATAATATAATACTTTTCGGTAAAAAACAGTCTTGTGTGCAACATAAGATTTCAGAGAAACCCATTGTTGTGTGTTTGGTCTGCTATCCAGCATAACATCCCCCTATAATTAATATCTAATGTATAAATATTAATAGACATGAAAAAATAATATTCTATAATTACGTGGGATGTTATATCCTTCCCCCTTTGGAGAAATTGCATCCTTGCAATTTTATTTACTTATCAAATAAGTGGGGGTATTTTTTAGTCATATAAATTTCAGATTCTCATTTTTCATCTTAAATAATATAGTCTTTACACAAAACCATAAACAGATGAATCACCTTATTCTCTTACAATTTCTCTCTACAGTCAAGAACCCGAACTGGGTATTCCTCATAAGAAAGATTCTCTTCTAACTGAACTAATCATGGACTCAAAACATGACATGGATTTGGAATTCAAACATGGAAACATTTTTTACATGGGATACAATCATAGGTAAATCCACTCTATAGGACACTGATACAATTTTCTCTAGAATTTTATTAGGTCCAATGAACCATGGACTTAGCATCCCATTATTACTAAAACAAATCACACTTTTCCCTGGAGAAACTTTGAGAAAGGCATGATCACCTACCTCAAATCAAAGATCCTTCCTCCAGTTATCCGCATAACGTTTCTACCTGCTCTATTCTATCCTCATGTGTCTCTGAATTATCTGAAATATTTCTACCATCTTTTCAACCAAATCAATTCCCATCAACTTCCTTTCTCTAACATCATCCCAACAAGATGGAGTTCGACACATACTTCCATATAATTCCTCAAATGGTTCTATTTTTATACTAGAATGAAAATTATTATTATAAGAAATATCAACCAATGAAAGATGTTGATCCCAAATTCCATGGTAATCCATTGAACAAGCACATATCATATCCTCTAAGTTTTGAATTTTTTATTATGTCCTCCCATTTGATTATGGATGAAAAGCTATACTAAAATTTAATTCAGTACCCAATGACTTATGAAGGCCTTTCCAAAAGATATAAGTGAAACTGGGTTCATGATTAGATACAATTGAGAGAGGAACTCCATGTAACCTGACTATCTATTTAATATACAACTATGGAAGTTGAACTAGAGAAAATATATATTTAATAGTAATAAAATGAGTATATGTAGTCAATCTATCAACAATAACCCTAATCACATTGTTACCTTGAGAAGTCTCTGGTAATCCCACTAAAAAATCCATGGATATATTTTCCCATTTTCACTGTTGTACTGGAAAAGGCTGAAGCATCCCTTTTGGTAACTATCATTCTACTTTAACCTATTGTCAAGTCAAACACTTCACAGTAAAGTCAGAAATATCTCTTTTCATTCCATCCCACCAATAATACCCCTAAAGGTTTCTGTACATCTTAGTACTTCCATGATGAACTGAAAACAAATATCTATGAGATTAACATAACAACTCTTTCTTTAGATTTGAATCACAAGGCATACATAACCTCATCCCAAATCTCAAAAAAAAAACAATCTTTATCAATGTTGAATTTATGAAACATACCCTTCTGAACCAATTATACCGTTTTTATCAATTCACTATATTCCTTCTGTGCTTGCTTAATTGTTTATAATAGAGATGATTTCACTGAAACCTAAAATAAAATATATGATTTTCCTGCACCAACAACTTCTAAGCAAAACTTCATTAAATCATTAAAAAGAGGATAACATTCCAAACGTAACATGGTTAATGTTGCATTAATTTTACAACTCAAAGCATCATAAACCTTATTTTTATTTTCCAAAATGGTAATGAATTGTATAATTATAATCCTTGATTAGTTCCAACCATATTCTCTATATCATGTTCAATTCTTTCCAAGGGAATATTTACTTCAAACTTTTTTGGTCAGTATATATTTTATATTTTACTCTATATAGATGATACATCCAAATTTTTAAAACAAAATCAACAAAAACTAATTTCAAATCATGTGTAGGTTAATTTAATTCATGACTTTCAACTGATGTGAAGAAGAAAAAATTACATGATCATTTTGGATTAGGACGCAACCAAGTTCTTTGAATTAAGCATCACTATAAATAAAAAACTACCATTTCTAGAAGGCAGTTCTAGAACTTAATAATTCACCAATATTATTTTCAATTCCAAAAAATAATCATCAAATTAGTTTGTCTAGATGAACTTAACACCTTTTCAAGTTAACTTTGTCAAGGGGCTAGAAAACCATACAAAATTTTAAACAAACATCCAGTAATAGCCTTCTAAATCTAGAAAACTATGAATCTAAGTTATATTTATGGGTCTTGGCCATTCTTCAACAACTTTTATTTTAGTAGGATCAACAATTATTACATATTTAGAAACAATGTGACCAAGTAAATAAACTTGTTATAACCAAAATTCACTATTATTTAATTTCCTAAACAATATCTTTTATTTTATGGTTTTCAAAATAACCCTTAGATGACATTTATGATCCCATTTACTTTTGGAATATACCAAAGTGTCGTCAATAAACACAACCAAAAACTTATCCAAGAACTCATAGACTATTCTATTCTCAAGATCCATGAATACAATAAGCGAAATAGTTAATCCAAATGGTATAAATAAAATTCATAATGGCCATATCTATTATAAAACACAGTTTTTAGAATGTTTTCTTCATTTTATTTCAACTGATGGTACCCCGACCTCAAGTCAACTTTCGAAAAATATTATGCTCCCTGGAGATATTAAAAAAACCAATATGATACAAAGGATACATTATCTTAATCGTATGTTATTTAAGGATCTATAATAAATGAAAAGTCTCATTGAGCCATATTTATTTTTAATAAACCAGATAGGGGAACCCTATGGTAATGCACTAGGTCAAATGAATCCTTTATCTAATAACTACTGAAACTTATTATTTAACTCTAAAAGTTTAATATGATCTATTCGATATGGGGGTTTTGAAATTTTATTAACATAAATAATTAATTTAATAGTGAATTCAACTTCTTGATCAGGTATAATACTAGGAAACTCATCCAGAAAAAATCAAGATACTCATTTACCACAGGAATATCATGAGTCTGAACAGTTCCTTTTTTTCAACAATATGTTCAAGGTAACATTTATTTACATATTTTAATAGTTTCTTAGATTCCAGATATGTTATCAATTGTAAGGGTTCATTCTTGTACACAAACTGAAATTATTTCTGAAGATAAACCTCTTAATATCTATATACAATCTTAGCATGGTAAAAAAAATCCAATCCATACCCAAAATAACATCAAACTTTACTAGAGGAAAAACTACAAGGTTTTCAGGTAACTTATTTACAAAAAAAGGACAAGAAGATTATTATAATTTATTTTTTCCTCAATATTTCACCCATGTTTTTTTACCATAAGTTCTAGATTCATTTCTGTAGGTTGAATTCCCAATTTACTAAAACATTTATAAAAAATTAAAGAATGTGTAGACCCTAAATCAAACAACACATTAGCATGATCTGAATAAACAAAAAATATAATTGATACCACTTTATTTGATGGACCAACATCTACTGAAGTAGTTGTAAAATATTTCACCACACCTTTTTTCTTATAGTCATGCTACTTCCCATGATTCATGTTCTTCATCGGATAATCATTTTCATATTGACCCATATCATTGCACTAATAACATTTTACAGACTGTAAATAATATTTTTTCTTACCACTACCTTGATCTTTTCCACTGCAGTTATGAGACTTACATCCCATTTTACCACATTAGAAGAATTTACCAGAATTCATAAGACATTCTCTAGTGTGTTTTTTGATACAATTTTCAGAAACTGTAAACTTAATTTTCTTACCTTTATACATTTTTAAAGAATTCAACCTTTTTCTATTGCCACTTATACCTCATATTATGATTTTTTAAAGAACACATGATAATAAGAAAACTCCATTTCCACCTTCTCTAAACATCAAACAAGTTTTTCATAACTTTTCAACTTAGGAGAAGACAACGCCCTTCACTAATTTGGATTTAATCCTGAGTAAAAATGATTGATTTTACTATGAAAATCCCAGGTGAAATTTGGATTGTACTTTTCTATTTGATTGAATTTTTCTTCATATGTAGTGAATGAATCATTATATTACCTCAATTCTATGAATAGTTTTTCATCCTAAGTCAAACCACCATAGGAAAATATTTCTCAAGAAACATATTTTTTGAATTCATCCCACTCAAGAGAATCAAAATCCTCACTATCCCTGATATTCTTTACCATCGACCACCACTGATCAGCTTCACATTTAAAATAGTAAATATAAATACTATCCTTTTGTTTTTTAACACCCCATGACATTAAAAATATTATCTAAGGCTTTAATCCACCCTTCTTCTAGATTGAGATCAGATGATACTTTGAATGACGGGGGATGTTTCCTCATGAAATTCTCCAATACCGATATATTGTTTTGTGTCTTATATGAATGATATCATATGGATGGATAACACCTCTATTTTTATGCTAATTCAACTATTCCATCACTACAAAAAACTGTTTAGTTCCAATTCAGACCATCTCAGGTTGCTGATTTGGAAGGTTGTTATCCTCTGGATGTCATCCTAGCACATCCGCCCTATTTCATTTGTGGAAAATAATTTCGATCCAACATAAGAAACATGGTAATATTCAAATGATATATCATTTAATTTTGACCATAATGTAAAAAATCCTTTTCGGATATTCTATTAACAATATCCTAACCCCTAAAGTTATCTAAACTGACCTTTGATACCAACTAAAAGGCCCCAGCCTTATACATTACATAATCTTGAGTTGTGTTAGGAATTTAAATTCATTCATAGGTTTATTGTTTTATAGAATTAGTCCATAACTATTACATAACATCTCAAACATTACAAAGTAGACAAGTCTACATACTATCCATTTTTTCATAACCTAAACATTTTAAGAATAAAACATGAATTATTTTTCTTGATAAAGTTCTTCATAACATTCCTCTTTCCTTATTAATTTATATTATACATACTTATACACAATGGAAAACATTTCAAAAAGTTAGGATTAGCACAAAAATCTCGGTAAGTGATATAAATAAGGAATAAACCATTAGTCCATGCATATTTTCAAATCATGAAAACATTTTCACAAAATCAAACTTTTCCCCCATAAATCATAAGTTCTTTAATATACCTCATGAAATCATATTATTCATGAAAAACTTCTTAGAAATCATAAATCAGAAAGGTAACTTGTGGAATCCATATCATACTTACATTGTGTCTTTTACAGTTACATAGGGAGTAACCTTCATGGTTACATTTGGAATATGCATCATAATATATTCCCTAAATATATTAGGATAAAACCTACCATTTAACTTCTTCTCATTAAAAAATGCATTAAATATCTAGCATGGGATCACTTGTCCTAATTTTATCCTAGAACCATGCATATATATAATCAATTCCCAATAACCAAAACATGATCATAACACATGAATCATGCATAAAGGAAAAATAACATTTCTACATTTCAATCACCAAATATCATTTCAAGATATTGAAATAATAAATCCATTGTAAAAATAATTTTAAATACCAAAATACAAGAAAATAGAAATTTTTATTTATTTTATTTTTAAAAACATTAAGACTTATAGAGGAAACCAAATATCAAATTATGGTAATGGCAGAGGAAAATTCATTGTCGCCGCATACGTTAAAAAAACTCCTTTGGTTATTCAGTAAAATGATTCATAGAAAAATATTAATTTAGAATATTTTCTAATAAAATTAAAATTTATAGGGGTTAATTATATAGAATATAAAAGAAGGTGGTGTATATTATTGAAATATACCTCAATTAAAGGATATTGAGACGAAGTCCCTTATCGTGAGCCCGAATCATCAAATAAAATATTTATATTTCTGAATAATAAAATTAGGTTAATTTATAATTTCATATTAACTATTTTAAATTTTATTATTTATTTTATATCACTTATTACCATGTTATAAAAATTACATAATTATTTAATTTCATATCGGATGTTCTGTTGATATTCGGTACTTGATTCAAAAATAAACATGGCATGATGTCAATAGTCTATGTGGTCATAATTCCATCATCTCCAAAATAATATTCATGACATAATAATAATTTTTATACATAAATTATACTTTTAAATAAAACCATTTATTTATGTTATTAAAAATGAACAACATTATAATCATGAAGACGGTAGGCCGTACGTACATATGAGTAACATTTCCATTTTTCATTGATCGTTATGGAATTAAGGTAATGGATATTTTATCTTAAAAAAATTATAATAATATTATTAAAATAATAATAATCATTTAAATATACTTATATATATATATTATAAAATGGATGTGGTGAATAAAAACGATTCACATAGCTTTGTGGAGGTGATAGTTCCCACGTATGCAAGAACAATGTTATCATTTTTATGTGCATAGAAAGTAATAAAATAATTGATATATTATTATATTATAATGATAAATATTTCATTAAAATCATATAAAAACATTAATTTCATCATTATGACCAGTCTTGAGAGACATTAATGAAAAACAAACTATATCAGTTCACGAGGCGGTAGTCCTCTGTACACACAAACGAAATGTTCATTTCTCATTTTATAAAATTGGAGATAGATTTGGGTGATGATATTAACAGAATAACATATAAGTATATTGAGGATATTGGAGTTATTATTTCCTCATGTATTAAGTATATTTAATGTAAGTGGAAGAAGAAATAATATAGAAACACTTAAATAAAAACATTACCTTTCATTGTGATGATCGCCATTATTAAAACCATAACACCTCTAAGAAGAGAGTTTTATCTAAAATAAGGCCTGAAGAATGGGGGTAGGGATTCTAGGAAGGGTTTTGGTAAGATATGTTCCCAAAAAAATTGTTTTCTAAGTGTTATTAAAATATATGAATGGGTTTCTTTTTTATAGGAGAAGGGAGGCCCAACCTTGGAATTATTAAAATTATTAAATTAATATAAATTCAATATAGATTAAAAATGGGTCCAAGTTGATTTAGTTCAAAGATAGGATGATTAGGGTTCGAAATATAATCATAAAAGGAGAATTATAAAAGTTTTGAATAATTTTTAATCCTTATCCTTTTGTTTTAACCTTTTTAAATCTTAATATTTTATCAAGTAATTTACACATTAAGAGTTAAAATAATTACTAAATCATGCCAAAATACCAATGAATGAGTCATTAAAGAAATAATTAGAGTTATATCAAAATTTTATCTGAATATTAGTCTTTTATAAATTTTATATCATTTAACTATATATTTTATAATTTAAGTTATGAATTATGTCAATTTTAACACTATTCATTAAATGACTTTTTAAAAAAAACATAACCACTCGATTCCTTCAAAAAAATTACATTAACTAAACCGTAACATGTAATATTCATCTTTATAATTCATTTATGACATTAAATATTTTAAATTATAATTATTTTAATATTATTAATATGATTTATTTGATTCTTTCTTTAATAAATCAATTACTACATCATTATTGAGTCACAATTTATTTTAATTATTTATTTCCTAAAAATTATAAATAAATTACCGTGATGTAGGTAATCTTTTATATTTATATGGAATATTAATAGTCAAATATATCACTTATATAACCCCATATTAAACTTGTTTTCATAAGGAGATATATATTTATGATATATTTTCCTTTACTTTAAATTAAATGTTATAAATGTCTTAATCACACCTAAGTGGCTTCAAAAGGTCACAATTTCAACCCAAAGATTTTAATGGTCGATAATAACACATAAAATAATATTAGGAAAAGTTTTTGGGTAGTTTGATCATATTATAATATTAATTTTACCTTTAATTACCCCATTTACCTTTAATCGTGGTAAAAAATACTAAAGTTACTATTCACCAAAAATTATTTTGATACTATTTGTAACATCCTAGGTAAAAAAAGAATATGAAATTTTCATATTTATTAATATTTCTGAATAAAATGTTAATATTACTTTAAATGGAATGATATGTTCGATGGCGTACCCAATACGCAACAACGAGTTTCTTTGAAATCTTACATTGCACACTAATAATATAAAAATACTATTTTAAATGGTAGTTAACGCCTAGCCATTGTAATGGTGGGAATGAATAGAACTAACTAAAATATGATTATATATTTTTGTTAAATATTTTAACAATTACCCAATAAATTATTGATGCTTAAAATGCGAATGAATCCAATTTTAAGCATAAATATTCTAATATTCTTTAAAAGGTCGATTAAATTCCTTTTTACGGTGAACCCTTTTTAAATATAATTTTTGGAAATTTTATATGTTATATTTTAAAAAAAATAAAATCCTTCTTTAGAATCAATACATCAAGATTTACTTTATGTAAATTACTGTTATTTTTCTGATAAAGTTCATTTTCAATGAATAGTGAAAATACTGTATTTTAATTCAAAAACACTTTTTAATCTAATTTATTTATATGGTTATATTATATTTTTAATTGGATTTAAAGTGTAGTTAAGATATATTTTTACCATTTAATTCAATGGTGGTCATGGGAATTAATTTCACATTGAAATTGGACATAAACAAGTGTCAATCTTTTGATAGATATTGTTTCTTAAAACCACGCTATTTGTTTTGAAAGCGGGAATTAATTATCAAATGAATTAATAAAACTTATATGTTTTTAATTTGGTAAAATTTAAATCATTTTTGAATTTGGAATATCAAATTTACTTTGGATAAATTTTTGGTATTTTTCTGACAAATGTACATTTTTAATGAATAGTGAAAAATACTGCATTTTACTTCAAAACTGCTTTTTCACCTAATTTATTTATATAGTTAGATTGTATTTTTAATTGGTTTTAAAGTGTAATTGAATTATTTTTTATTACTTAATAAAATTTTGTTAATTGGAAGTAATTTCACTTTTCAATTGGATGTAAAAACAAGTCAATCTTTTGATAAAGTTTACTTCTTAAAAACCCGTCTTTGGTTATGACATCAAGAATTATTTTTAAATTAATTATTTCAATTTATGTGTTTAGAATTTGGTAAAATGGATTCCATATTTGGAATCATATGGTCCAAATTATGTAATTTAGACTCTTTTGTTTTAGGACATTATGAATAGTAACGACGGTAATTACCTTTAATTATCGTGATTAATTAGTAATCGGGTAGTTAAGGGTAATTAAATAAAATCATAATAACATAAAATGACCCCAAAATGTGTCTAAATCCTCTTGTTTGAGTCATGTCTGACCATGGGAAGCTTTTTACCGAAATTGAGGGCCCATGGAGTCACATGGGTGTGATAGTGACATTTATGACTTTATTTTTAAAAAAGAAGAGAAATATAACAAAGGTTTGTATATCCTAAGTAAAACAATTTTAATTTTGTTTACATAAATGATCACTTAGACTATAAATATTCATTGGATATCTAAAAATAATTCCTACATCATGGTATTTTTTTATAATTTTTAGACATTATATAAATAAATTTATTTATGACACCATGATGATGTAATGATTACCTCATTAATGAATGATTTTAATAAAATGAAAAGATAAGGTAAAATATAAGACTTAAACTTGTCTAAAACCTATTTTATGCATGTATTTAGAACCTTTATCACCTTATCCTCAAAATATATCATTGTGGGACCTTCAAAATCTGAAAATCGCTTTATAATAAAGTAACATTTCAAGAGTTTCCAAAAGTGACTATCCTCCCTCTTATAAAAGGCCCTCACTATACCCCCTTAACTACAACTATCAAGCCCTTTTCTAGTCCATAATATGCTCATATTATCTCTCCACATTTTTCTCTCACTCCTAGAAGCCTCACTTTGGGCAAAAGTCTTTCAAAGGAAGCCTTTGGCTCAAATCAAAAAGAGTTACCCGATTTTGAGGTAATGTCTTCTCTCGAGTTTCTTTATTTTATTTTACTTCTTCACTCACCAATATCTTCTTATTATTTGATTAAATAATAACACCAGTATCCTAAATATACTAGGATTTTTTTATGATAAGTATTCTACCTAAACTTACACACACCCCCGTCTAATGGTTAAAGAACATACTGTTTCTGTGGGTGGTGAATTACTGCCTCATGAAACGATGATTGTTCAATCTTCTTTTAACACCTCTCATGATAAAACTTATTATGGAAATATATTTATATATGATATATATTATATTCATTTCCTCTCTATGCTTATTTATTTTATATTTAAAACATATCTTTATATTTTTCATGTTGTGAAAATGCGATAATCTCATATGAGGTTGTGTGGACAACCGCCCCCTCAAGTGATGTGACTCATTCATGCCAAACATGGAATTTATAAATAATGTAATTAATGAACTTATGTTACCTATATAACATATATATTATAATTTAATTATAATTTATCTATGTCTAATTTAGTTTTAAAGTATATTAATATGACAGAAAAATTAAAGTAGCGTTCATGCGTACATACGGCTTACCGTCTCCATGAATGGTACATTTCATTTCTTATCTCTAAACATTATGGAATATTATTAAATACATATATACTGGATATATATGATATTTAAATCATTAACACCATTCCATAGATGATGTAATTATAACTAGATGGGCAATTCTCTTCAAACAAGTTCATTGTTGACTCATGTACCGAACATCGACAAAATGTATGATATGAACTCACATAATTAACTAATTATTATAACATGATAATATGTGATATGAATTGAATAATAAAATTTAAAGTAATTAATTAATTAATTATAAATTGACCCAAGTTTATTATTCAGGAATATAAAGAAATGAACAAGATAAGTCAGACTTGAGGTAAGGGGATTTCTTATCTCACTTTTAATTCCGTGATATTTCCATTGTTCACCACTTATTTATTTCCTGTGGTGTATTGTCTACATAGATTTGATATATATTATCATGATTCTATTTATATTCATGGTATTCTATGATTCTTTTGTTTCTTATTATCTTTTGGTCATACGACTGGATTGATTACAATGAGTAAGGGGTTTTTATCTCACTTTTTATTCCCGTGAGATTCATGCTATATTTGTTACTATCTCCTTTGAGTAGTGTATGAAATTCCCATTATTCTACTCCTTGTGTAATATACTTTCATTTATGGGTATTTACATCAAAATTTTAGTGTCCTTCTTTCATGGGGTGTATGTTTCGTAAGTTACCAAATCTGTAAGGGAACCATTCACCCTCCTCTTTTTAAAAGGCTTCTTTTTATTATGTATTTTAATTCACATATTATTTTGTTAGTATATGTTATTATATATCATTATTGATTCATATCTTAGGTCCAAGTTATGAGATACCATTTTATCTCTCATCAACTCATTTTATGAATTTTAATGTGACGCAGTTAGGCTGTCGAATTTTTGAGGGAACTTCTTAACCCAATTTCAATTATTTGGGTTAAACTTGTAATTCTTGAATATGTCATCCTATGAATATGTGTGAATTAACTCTTATTGGTTCACAATTAATATCCAATTATATTGGGTGTATTCTTAGTTGTCACACATAATTATGTAATAGATTTATTCTTAATCAAAGGATACGGTCTTTGTAAGGCACTTCGTCTCAATCTCCTTTAATTGAGGCATACTTAAATGTATATACGACCTTATTTTATTAGTTGTATAATAAACCCTTTTGACTTTTAATTTCATTAAAAATGAATCTTTTTACACGAATCATTTTACTAAATGAGAATGTTTTTGTCTTACGTGTGCGGCGACAATGACTTCTCTACCTCCGTGACCATTATTTGAGTTTCAGCTTCCTCTACAAGCCATAAATTTTTTTAAATGAAAAATAAATAGCATATTTTACATTTATTTTATTTTGGTATTGAAAATGTTATTGATAATGTTTTGATTATATCAATGTGTTGTATTGATATCTTGTGATTGAAATGTGGAAATGTTATGTTTCTTTTATTCATGTTTTATGTGATATGATTATGTTATGGTTCTTGGGCATTGTTTATGAAGTTGGGTGGTTCTGTGATAAATTAAGGGCAAGTGAGCCCGAGATAGCTCTCCAATGCATTGGGTAATGTGAAGTAGTTAAATGCTAAGGTTTCTCTGAAGATTTTGGGGAATATACTGTGATGGGTATTCCAAACGTAACCATGAGGGTTACACCCTATGTAAGATTGTTATGAATGCCCCAAGTTACCTTCATATCTTATGATTTCTATGAGTTGTTCTCAAATCCTATGATTTCATGAGGTATGTTAAAGTGCTTATGTTTTATGAGTAAAGTATGATTTCATTGATTCTTATGTATACATGGGATAGTGTTTTCTTTCCAAATTTTTATATACCTTACTGAGCTATTTATCCTCATCCCATGTTTTTGAAATGTTTTTCACAGGACATAAAGTGGAATAGGGTCAAGGATGGGATCAAGGAAATGTCATGCTGTCTAAAATATGGAACTAGACATGACTCTTTTGTTCAAGAGTTTTTATTTTGTGAGAAAAATCAAAACTGAGTAGATGTGTCTACTTTGTAATCATTGAGATGTAATAGTTATGTCCTAATTATCTAAAACTCTAAACCTGAAAATATCCTCAATGTGAATTATTCATTTAATTCAAGATTATGTAATGCTTTAAGGCCAGGTACTTATACTATTGGAACTTATTTTTCTTATAGAGTAAAACTATGTATGTCTGTTTCTAAAACTCCAATTCACATTAGTGGTTAAATTAGGTTTAACACAAATCTCATTGACATATTTAGAAAATGTATTTTTTAAGTAAAATGTTCAAAAGTTCACATTGTTTTTCTATTTAATTTTAATTTTAAATTTCATCCGATAAACTAAATTTTATTAATTTATAAAACATCATATAATTATAACTTAAAACCATGTAAAAGGATAATATAACAATATAAATAAATTATATGAAAAGACAGTTTGAAATTAAAATGAAGTATTTTTTCACTATTTATTAAAAAATGGATATTATCAGAAAAATACAAAAAATTCATCCAAAGTAAATTTTGATGTACCAATTCCAAATAAAAAGTTTATTTTTTTAGTTAAAATTTATAAAACTTTAAAAACATTGAATTAAAAAGGGTTCCCCATAAATAGGTGGTAAACCTACCTTTTATAAATATTAGATATTTTTATGGTTAAAATTGTATTTATTCCTATTTTAAGCCCATTAAATTTATTGAAAGAAACTAAAAACATTTAATAAACATGTATAAACATAATATAGTTTGTTCTGTTCATTCACACCAATATAAAGCATAGGTGATAACTACTATTTAAAATAATAACAATATATTAATTTTCTTTATAACACAGTCTTGTGTTAAACATAAGATTTCAGAGAAACCCATTATTCTATTTTAGGTATTCTATCAGACATAGAATCCCCCTAAAATAAATATCTAATTAAAAAATATTAATAGACATGGAAAAGTCTTATCCTATAATTACCTGAGATGTTACAATAATCCCCAGATTTGAATCAAATTCCAACTAATATTATAATTTATTAAATGAATAATTATATCGATGATAAATAATAATTTTTTTTAAATTCCATATACAAAATTAATTATAGAAATAAATCAACAATAATTATCCAAATAAATTCTTAATTAACAAGGATTATATATCCCTATGTTTATTCCAATTATGAAAACTAAATAATAAAATAATAAAACTAAAATTACTGAATAAGAAATTATTAATGAAGTGTAATAATATTTTCTTCATGTGAGGATAAAAATAATCCAATTCAATTATTTAATCCAATATACTTTAAATCCTAATCATTTTGATGTTATAATAAATTCTCAAATAATCAAAGCGATGATACCAATTCTTTAAATGATGTTAATAATTTGTGTCACAAACCCCTTGAGTGAAAAATAATAATATATTCAAATATTTTTTAATATTGAATTAATTATATATTTTAAATTGAATCATGATAAATGTTGATGAAATATATTTTTAAAATAAGAATGTTTCAGATAGCAGAGAATAATGTGAACAGAAGAATAATAACCATTCCATAGGAATTTAGTCATCACTTGATAATTGTTTCTCAGTCTTCATTCAATGTTAACACCACCACCGTAATGAACATGAAGAACCTATCCAGTTATGTGAAAAGTGGGGGAGATGAATTTACTCTCAAGGATATTCCACCAATGGAATAAATATTAGATGGATATTTTTTTTCTCTAATGGATGGTGAGTGGGAATTAAAAAAAGAGTATTATTTTTCCATAACACTGAATTTAAAATACACCACATAATTTCTCTTCATAATTCACGAATTAAATCATTATATTAAAGTTTTAAATCTCTAAAAATTATTATCCTCCATAAATAATATAACTTTCCATGTTATTTCTACATTTCATGTTATCACCACCTCACCATGACATATCATTTCCATGTCACCATGAAAAACATAACTAAAAATAATAACTTTTTATTTGGATTTAATCCCACAAATTATCAGTCCCAAGGTTCGATGTCTTAGTATAAAAATTATACCACTTCTAGGAAAACATCCATGTTCTAGATACAACTGTGGTGTTAGAATTTCATTACAAGACTCTGTTTAGGATTTGTTAAACTTTCATATAGGTGCGACTAAAAATAATTTATTTTATGTATTAAATATTTTTTAAATCATTCAATTCTAAAACTAAATCATCCAACTTTTTGAACACATTTAAATATTTTAATAAAAAAATTCAAAGGAATCTATTCATGAAATACAATGTCACCACATTTACCTCTCAAAGTATGACTTTAATTTATCCCTAACCAATGTTCTTTATAGATTATTATAGGTTGTTATGAAGTTTTAAGGTTTTTGGGAGTAATATTTCATATAGAGAAGTGAAATATGCTCATGTGGTACAAAACATGTTTTGTGTATTGGATGAACCATAGAGTATACCACATGGAGTGTCTTGCACTATGTATTTAGTATTTTTGGGATGGATGTTTGATATTTGGATTTATCTAATACTTGAGGTTTATGAGATTACTAGGATTAAAAACATAATACTTTTATAACTTTATTAAGAAAGACTCTATGATTAGCTAATTAAGGATTAGTTGGATGTGTTTCTGATCATTTCATGGGTCTGAGATGAATCAAAATGGTATTTTTACTTATGTATGATGAGTATGACATCTTGGTCCTATATTAAGATAAACTTGAGGAACATACAACCTTACCTAAATAAGATATGCAATGTGATTATTTATATCATGAGGGGTTTTTTATGTGCTCATCAATAAGAGTTAATGAAATTCCATATATTCATCAACCTAGCAAGTCAATACTTAAAGATCAAGAACATGTGAGTAGCTATACTAGATTCAAATATGCACTTTCAAGTGGTTATTTGATTTTTTGGACAAAGGGACCATATAAAAATTCATGCTTGTATATGATGCAACTGGTTTACACTAGTATATATATAAACATGCTTGATGTAGATAATTATATATCCATTTAAATATTAAATAGAATTAATGATTTTCTAGAGGATTCCATTTTCTTACATTTATAGATTCAAGAATTCACATTTTATGTTAACTTAATAAAGAACCATGGGGCCACACTTTCTAGTAGATAAAGTTCAGATTGAGTTTTTTGAAACTCATATAGTTTCTCGAAAAGTGTTTTAAAATTTATCCAAAAGTAGTTTTGGATGGATAATCACAAAGTGTTTCATATGTTGTGTTATTCAGTGAATTTCATGATGGAATTATTAAATTATTTTGGAAGATATTCAAAATGGGTTTTTGATGTGATTTCATAATTTATTATATATGTTATAATTTATAGTGAAATGACACAAAGTCTATAAGGCTTTAGGGAAAATGGGAGATAAAAGGAGATATTCCTTGAAGCATTTACATATATGATGTGTTTTGGACTATTTCATAAGGTATGATATTTATATGTTTCATAGTACAACTTATATAAACCCAATTCATTTTTTATGTTTTCTATTTTTTCATATTGTTGGCAATGATATACTGATATCTCATCCACTATCTTGAATATATCATGATTTCATAATTTGTGTCATACCAATATAGTAGCTTCCTATGATAATTATGGTAGCCAAATATAAAATAGTTAATAATTACATTCTCTTCCACATTTTCTATCATTAAACTTATCATAATATAAAACATATAGGATAATTAAAGGTTTCATTTAAATATTAAATTCATGAAATGATTGAAGTGATAATCTAGAAATTTATAATTTATGAGTTAATGTATGAACAAATGTGAATGCAATGAGGGATATATAATAAAGTAGTCACCATGAGATGGTGTTTGTATGAACTATCCTATCCAAATTCTTCCCCCCATAATCTATTTTACTCCACTTTACTTTTCATTATGATAAAATAGAATATTGTCTATGATAGGAGAATCCTACATGAGTGTCAGGTGATTTTATTTAACCCATTGATACACCACATAGGACATAGTGTGTTATCTATCCCTATGGGATACTTATTGAACCACTGTGATGGAATATTATATTATAAACTCTTTTATTAAAGGTATAAGAAGTTCTTAATTTCAATTTATACATAGTTATTATTTTAGTTGGGATTGATCTTTGGATTTGAGGTTTATGATGGTTATACTCAACAGAATGAGCATCATTTGATCCTTAAAAATCCATCATCTATATCATCCATATCTTCCTTTTAACATCATAATACAAAACCCACTATTATATATTCCTCAACCATAAAAAAACTCTTACATATTTTTTCCACATATCAACTTATCCATCTATGAAAGGAATTACATATTTCTTTATTTTGAAACATGTATAATCATTATCATCATTTTAATAATCATTTTTTATGATTATTAATCCAACAAATACTTTAGTATCCTCAACAAATGGATCTCTAAGACCTTTATCTCCATTCTATAATAATACATATAGAGTGGGTTAAGCTATGATCATAATATCTATGCCATGATTCTTCTAAAAATTATTTTCATTTGTATATTCTCAATTATATAGGATTAAGTAAATTTAAAGCTCCATTAAAAACTCTAAATATTGTTTAACTACAATGTAAATATATCCATCTTCTCTATAATTATTCTCTCCTAACATTAAACATGCTCTGAATATTTTGATGCCAAGATCTACTTCCTAAATTAAATATGCAATATGTAACCCGAAATCTTCTTCTCCATAAACCAAATTTACCATACACCTATTTTTGTACCAAGAACACCACTTTAACATTATATTTCTGCAAGAACATTAATAGACACCTGCATTGTCCATGAAAAACTTTTATAGGTATTATTTTTACTCTTTATTTTTTTAATAATCCCAGATATAACATTGATCAGTAAATTATATCATGGATAATTTTCTCATATTCTACTCATCCATGTTGTACCACTCACCATAATCAATATTATAATGATAAAAATATTTGTATACAAACCATAGATAACATAATAGACCAATTTCCTTTTCACTACATCCTTTTACCTTGGTTTCACAATGCATATACAATGTTATCACTACTTACCTTCTATATTAAGTGTCACGAGCCAATTGTGTCTCATTTTAAATCTCTATCATGGCCTATAATAATCACATAGGTAGTGTTAACCACCTCTCATGTCCTACAATATCCAAAAAACTGACATTAATCCTTTATCATTATCAATGAAAAGTTTTAATCCTATATTCTTGATAAATAAATCATCATAACATAAATAATGTTATACTCAAAATTTTTTTCATAATAATAGTATACTAATACATAGGTTGTGATATACCTTAAATTTTATCTAAGAAATGTGAAGATAGAATCCATGCATCTCCACTCATTTATCATGAGAAATGTTAATAATAAAACAATTCTTGTGTTCTTGTCACTGGCAATATTAATTTCAAGTTATTGCCTACACCACTGTCATGGGAACTATAATATCAAGTCACTTATTGAATTGTTATCATTATCTTCATTCCTTAATACCACCTTGATGTGATTTGTAACAAGATCATCATGAAACCTATGCTTGTCACATGTGAAGAATTATCTATATGATTTAGGGAGAAACCATTAACATTATTCCACTTCACTTTGAAATGATATAGGATAAGCTCATCCCACCACTCATATGAGTAACTTAAGAAGAATTATCCTTATAATGAAAGTTAAAAAGTTATAAATTATTCATATTCCTATATTAACACTACCATAATTATAGGCACATCACTAAATCATATATTCCTCAAAAAATAGTCTATTTTATTAATGAATCATTTTACTCTTTTATCTTTAATAAAATTCTCCACACACTCCATAACTTTATCTTTCCTTTAGTACTATATAATATTTAAATCCTAAATTATACCAATATCTTTATGAAATAGTAAAAATCATGAATTCTTATTCTCCTTTTGTGAAAATATTCAGTTTATTTTTAAAGCCAAATATACTTTTTAAATTATCACTTATCCTATCTTCAATAGAGTATACACTCATTTATCTCACTACTTTTTCATTTCTAACATATTTCTAAACTCATGGTTACATAAATATATTTCTAATGTAAACTAAAACATGTACCAGTCTACAAAACTTCTTCACCAAATATTAGATACTTATCTTTTGAAGTATTTATACTCAACTAAACTTACTCATTATGATTATATTTTTCTAAATAATAATATATTTTATATAATAATTTACTTCTTTAATCTATATAGTGAGTTATTCCTTTCCTTAAAATAAATTTATCAAATAATTTTCATCATCTGGAGAATTCATACACCCAATATTGGTCATCATTCTTTGAACAATCACTGTTCATATCATATATGCCTTTATATATTATTAATGAAGTGAAATCTAATAAATTTTCACTACATGATAATTTATCTTCCCTATTTGATCATTATCCCACAAAAATATCTTCGTTTTATGGTCATAATAATAATTATTTATCCAACCATGATATAGATCAAATCAAACCAAGGATAATACTTTTAGGATTGATAATAATTCTAATCCTAATTGTTATTAAAATTGGTCTAAACCACACTTTTTGACATCCAACACAATAGTGGGCCACAATTCACTTATTTAGGGCCCAAAATGAAATATCCACATGGGAAAAACAAGGGAATTCATAGAAGAATATTAAAGAGGAGATATAACCTGGTGAAAATAATAATGAAGGGGTAATTTAGCCAATTTAGTTAGTTGGTTCATTAATTATAATGGGAAAGTGGTTTTTATGATTTTTATGTGATCTTTGAGTTAAAATATGTCTCATAATTTTATTTGGGTCATTAATCTCTCTTTATTTTTTTATAATGTATTTTATGTCATTTTTAATGGTTATACTAGAATTCTATGAATTTTGAATCATGGATTGAAAACCTCTTCCTTTATCCTCTTCCCATTTACTTGAATTGGTGCTGTATATCCCTTACTAGTGACTTAGTATTTATGATTGGAGAAACCTTGGTGAGTGACTTTACATTTAATACTTATTCATTGAGATACATTTCACAACATCATATTCACTTAATTTTTTCTTACTTTCGATAAATCATCAATTTGGTATCAATCCATGGTTCCTAGGAGTATGTTTTTCCACATTCCTCTTATTAATATCCTCTAAAAAAACTTCTCTACTATTTCTCACAAAAGTCGATCTGATACTGCTAATCATCCATGGGGAATAGCCAATACATTGCAATAATCATAAATTATTCTAATTATTGAGAAACTTTCTAAAATATTTAGAGCATAGAGACATGATTCCCCTCAACCACAACAACATCCTTGACAACCATCTAAATATAATAGGTTCAAATAAACATTATTTTATAAAGATCATACAAATGGAAATTATTCTACTGATTTAGAAGTAGATATAAAAATAATAATATACAATGAATATATTGAAAGAATATTGAAAATTTACATTCAATATTTTGATAAGAGTTTGAATTTGGATGATTTTATAGATTAGATGTAGGAAATTGAATGATTATTTTAATTCAAGACTTGTTCTAATGAGAAGAAGTTCATGGTAGATATTATGAAATTAAATATTATGCATCTATTTGGTGGGAAAATATAAATAAACAATTACAATGTAATGAGGAAGATAAGATTTTATCACGGGATAAGTTGAAAAGGCTTTTTAGAATAATATTTCTACTTGAGAATTATAAGTAAGAGCTTTATTTTTAAATTCATAGGTTGTAACTAGGAGATAAATCTATTGAAGATTGCATTAAGGATTTTTATCATTTATTTATGTGAAGTGATGTACTAGAGTACGAGAAACAAACTATTGTAAGGTTTTTGGGGGGATTAAATAAATAAATTGCACATTCAATGGAGTTACAAACATTCTTTTCACTTGATGATGTTTACAAGCTGACTATCAAGGTGGAAAATAGAAAAGTGGACCTCAAAGGACTTAATGATCAAGAACTAAATTAGAGGTAAATAATTTTATAAAGGTATTTATTATAATAAATATAGAATTTTTTATAAGGAATTTTGAAGGAAAAATATGTTAGATAAAGGGAAAGAGGAGGTTATGGAACAAAAAATAGTGAAATCCAACTACTTTGAAAGTGGGAATCAAAAGTGCTTCAAATTTCATGGTTATAGTCATTTTAAGACCAATTCCTCTAAAAATTAAATTATTATTATAAATGAGATCAGAGATATTGAAAAGGAAATTGAAGAGGGTGATCATGGTGGTGATGAATCTGAAAATGAAGATCATATTTAGGAAGAGGATGATGTGGGTAAAATGCTTGTGTTATAAAGAGTTTTGAAAAATCAAATATACCATGAATAATATAAATAAAAAAACTTTTTCCAAACTTATTTCACCATAAATACATGAGTACTCAGGTTTATTATTGATAGTGAGAGTTGTAAAATTTTTGTTTCAATAAAACTAGTGGTGAAATTGAAGATTTCAACTCAGAATCATCCTCGGTCATATAAACTAAAATGGTTGAACAATAGGAGTACACTCCAAGTAAGAAAACAGATTTTGATTCCATTTTATATTAATAATAAATATGTTTATTTGGTATTGTGTTATGTTATTCCTATGGATACTTTTCACTTATATTTGGGTAGGCCTTAGATGTTTTACCGGGAAGTGAAATATGATGGTCGGAAGAACACATATTATTTATGATCTGGGGAAAATAATATCACACTTTATACTTTGAATATATATCAGAATCATCGATTATAATTAGTTCCATAAGATCCAAAAGGTAACCTATTTATCAATGAAGCTTAAGTAGAGAAATAATTTTATAAAATCCTATTTTTTACTGATGATGGAATATTCATGCAATGAGGGGGCAATTAATCATTATATGTTTTCTCATTATTTGATTATGTAATATTATTATGTCTCTCATAATGATTTTTTAAAACCATATTGATCTTATACCATGTGATTAATTTACTAATAAACCTTCATATTAGTGTAATCCTAGGGAATCAAAATAATTATATAATCAAGTTGATGAATTGATAGATCAATGATTTTTAAGGCCTATCCTGATCCCATGTTATATTCCATATTTATTTAAGCTGAATAAATATGGTACATATCACATGTGTAATGATAGTAGAGCTATCAATAATATTACCATTAAATAAAGGTATCCAATTTCACAACCTGACGAATTTCATGGGTTATAAATATTTTCTAAGGTTGATCTTTGGATTGGATACCAACAAATTCAAATGAAGGAAGGGGATGAGTGGAAAGTGGATTTAAAAACCATATATTGATTGTTTGAGTGGCTATTCATGCCATTTTCCTCACAAATTCCCCAGGTATATTCATACGACTCAGGAATAAAGTTCTAAAACCATTTATTGTTAAAATTTTTGTTGTTTATATTGATGATATTTTGATTTAAAATAATGATGTAGAGAAACATGTGAATCATCTTTGATGGGTATTTATTATTCAAAGGGAAAAAAGATATATGGAAAGATTTAAAAGTTTGAGTTATTTTTAATGAAAGTGATGTTTTTTGGATATGTGTTATCCAAAGAAAAAATCATGGGGGATCAATCAAATGTAGAAGCAATCATGTCCTGGACACCATTAGAATCTATCATAGAAGTAAAAAAGTTTTCATGGTTTGAATTTTTTTATCATATCTTTGCTTGAAATTTTAGTACTCTCATGGAAACGATCATCAAATACATGAAAATGGGAAATTTTAGTGGCCAAATTCATCAAATGAAGAATTTGAAATCATTAATAAAAATTTACGCAAAGAACCAGTTTTAGAATTACTTAGTTTTGATGATGTACTTAAAGTGGAGTGTGATACAAGTGGAGTTGGGATCAATGCATTTCTCATCCAAATAATACATCCCATTACCAATTTTAGTTAGAATTTGAATGATTCAAGGAGGAATTATTGAATTTATTATAATTAATTTTATGTGATTGTGAAATCCATAGATCATTGGTCTCATTATTTGAGAACAAAACAATTTTTTCTTCATCTTGACCATTAGACATTGAGATTTATCAATGGTCAACACAAGTTTAGTTGGAGGCATGAAAATTTGGTGGAATTCTTGAAATCATTCTCATTTGTTTCAAAATTAAATCAGGAAGACCTCGTGGCAGATAATTCATCTCGAAGGTATGCATTAACTACCATTCTATATGCTCAAATTATTGGATTTCATCTAATGAAATAATATTATCAAAATGATATGGAGTTAAATTGAATTTTAATACTATGTACAAATATATTTTCGGAGGATAATTTAATGAATCATGTGTTTCTATTCAAGAGAAAAAAGTTTTTTGATCTAAAGGGTAATTACAGGGAGTTTCTCAACTAGGAGACACATGAATGAGGACTTTTTAGTCATTTTAGGAATCCAAAAAATCTTGCAGATACTAAAGGATAATTTATACTGGAAAAAGATGAAATCATATTCCCATGAAATTATTTTAAGATTCATGATATATCAAAGAGAAAAGAGTCATTTGAAGCATGGTTTATACACTCCATTACCTATTCTGAAGAAACCATGAGAAGATCTAAGCATGTATTTCATTATAACTTTACCAAATAATCAAAAAGTTATGGATTAAATAAATATTTTTTTGATCAATTTTCTAATATGGATCATTTGATACCTTTACATAAGACTAAATTTTTTGTGGAAGTTTTATATATTTTTTCCAAATAGATTGTTCGACTTTATGGTATTCCTCAAAGAATTGTTTTAGATAGAGTCACTGAATTTCTTAGCCATTTTTAGAGGAAATTGTGCGGGGAAATTAAGTACAAAGATTCTTTTCAGTAGTTCACATCATCCTAAAACAAATAGGTAAAAAAGTTACCAATATTATTATGGGTACTATTCTGAGAAAAATAGTGAATAATAATATAAGAGATTGGGATTTACATCTTTCACAAGATGAATCTTCATACAATTGTATCCATCTACTACCACTCGACATTCTACATTCATAGTGGTTTATGGAATCCATCCAATCACTCCTATAGAATTGTGATCTTTAACTATTTATATTCAAGTGAATATTGATATAGAGTATAATGTAAAGAAGATAAAAAAGATTTATGAATCTATTCAGGATCAAATAGAGAATTATAACTAAGTTTATAAGTAGTGATCTAACAAGAATTGGAAGTATACCATTTTAAAATTTGTAGAAAAAGTTTGGAATCACTTTTGTAGGGATATATTTCTATCTAAAAGGAAGAAAAATTTGGTACCATGAGTTGAAAGTACATTCAAATTACTTGAATGAGTTGGAATCAATACCTAAAAGATTGATTCACCTGATGATTTTGGTGTTGTTTCTACAACATTGAACTTTGGGGACTTGTATCCATACATTGAGAAAGATGATTCCATGGATTTGAGGGAAAATCCTCTCTAACTAAGAGGAACTAATATAGATCATATTCAACCCAATGTGAAAACTTTTGGGCTTGATAATAATTTTGAGCTCAACTGTTATTTGAATTGAACCATCCTACACTTTTAAACATAAACATAATGGTGGAGAATGGCACACTTATTTGGGATTAAAAATGATATATCCACATGAAATTGGAAGTAAATTAATAGAAACACATTAAATAGGAGAGATAACATGGGAAAAAAAATCATTAATAGGAAATTTCACAACTTTAGATAGTGGGGTCCTTAATTAGCATGTAAAAGTTTCTTTTATCATTTTTGTGTGACCTTTGAGTTCCCCAATACCTTGTAATTCAATTTAGGTAATTTTTATATATTTATTTCGTCTTTAAAATTTACCTTCACTCATTTTTACTGGTTATACTTGAATTCTATGAATTTTTAAGTGTTCTTTGAAATTGCCTTACTTTATCCTCTTCCCTTTGCTCATAATTGGTGGTGCATATCCATCACTAGTGACTTATTATTTAATCTAGGAGAAACCATGGTGGGTGGAATTTATTTTAAGACTTTTTCATTCAGATACATTTCAAAGATTCATCTTGACTTACCCACTCCATGCTTTTGGGAACATATAAATCAAACACATAATTTATGATCATAATCTTATCATCATAACTTCACCATATGATCTTCATCATGATCATTATTTATCCAATCGAAAGAATTTATATTCATTATATGGAAATTATATACTCAAAATATATTTACTTTATTATCATCATCATAATGGTTTCAATGTTATTTTCTAATGGTTTCTATATTCATCACTAGTTTTTTATGAATTCATCTAAATTGTAAGTAATTAAAACAAAATTTAAGAAAAAAATCTAACAAAATCCATGGGCATAATAGAAACATTTTATATCAATTTATAGTATATGTTTATTTAAAATATTCAAAAAAAATTGAATTTAAGAAGCTAAAACCAATTACACTAAATATTTATTATAATCCTATAAAAAATATATAGATTATATAAGAGATTACTCTTGAAACTAAATATTGTATAAATAATTTACACCACATTATGTTTTAATTATTTTATCATAGAGTAAATTGTCTTATTAAAAATTTAAATATCCATATATTTCCAAAATAATTATAATTAATGACCTACTGATTATCTTTTGAAACACTCAAATAGTTTTTATTATCCATTGGGTCATTTATATGATGATCCCCATGAAATATACTTGAAAGATATGCATTTTTGTTCAAAATTGATACCCTTAAATGTGTCCAAAATCTCATATGTTTTGTTAATTATAGAACAACATCATTTACATGATATTAAAAATCATATACACATGAATATCCTCTAAAAATTTCTAACTATATTAGAGATTTTATCTATTACTACAAGGTAAGATAATTTATAAAATCTACTAGATTATATACGTGATATCTTGAGATAGCATGTAGAAAAATTTGGGAAACATTGGGAAAAAGTAATTTTTATATATTTTTTGAAATCATGTGCATGATAAACTTCATACAAAGAAAAAAAATTCTTATTCATATATATAACATTTAAATAGTTATAAAAAATATAATAATGTTTGAACTATCAATGTAAAAATTATTATTAAACTGAATGATACTAAAAAATGCATCTTTTTAATAGCCACAACTTATACATGAAAATACTGACAAAAAAGGTATGGGTTAATATGAAAAAACTATATTTTTTTATAATAAAAACCAAACCAATTTCAAAACATTACCATAAATTCCAGCATAATATTTTTATGAACAATGTTTTTCATATATCCCCTTTTTTATTACCAAAACAACAGGGATTAACAAATTTATTAAATTTTTATGGTTCATATATCATTACATATAATTTTTTCATTAAAATCCTATGGATATGTGATTTATATAATCAAATAAAACATAAAATGCATAAAATAATAAAAAACTTTAAAAAAAATAGATTTTCTAGATGTGATTAAAAAAACCACATATAAATATAATCTTAACACTCTAATAATTGATATGGACTATAATTTTTATGTGGTCCTTAAAATCAAAAGGATTAATATTAAAGGGACTACATTGTAATTGGGGAAAGATAGAGTAATAATTGTTATTTCTTTAACAAGATGTTTTGATTTAAATAATTTGTTTATGGTTATTCCTAAAAAAGGTATATGATAATAACTAATGATCTATTTTATGTCAGAACCGCTATAGAGTTAATAACACCATAAAACATATTTTTTTGTATTAAAACATCCTTGGAGTTATAACTCCCCCTAAATAGGTTCAACCTCTATATCATATACCCCCTCATTAGTTGGAGTCTTATCTTGGATAGAAGGTGGATCATCAATGAAAATTATATCACCCTGACACACTCATGTGATAGTAGGGGAAGGATGGTCCATAATATAACCATCAACAAGTGAAAAAACAAGGTGAAATAATAATGGGGGACAAAAAAGTAAAGTTAATTCCAATAGAATAACCTTTAAATTATTTTTAGGGAAGTTATTATAACTATAAATATCATTTTTTAGAATTTACTTCATGTTTTGATCCCATATTTTCATTTTACAAATCAAAAAATATCCTTTAGAGGTTATTCAGTAGTGGTATCCCCTTGGATAGGTGGAATTTCTATTTAATATAGTATATAGTTAATATTTATAGGAGATATAATGAATTGAAATGAATCTACATGGGAAAATACCCTTGTATAAATACCCAACTTCTCTAGGTTGAGCCAAAGAACACTAGTAAAATTTTAAATAATTTAAAGTGTGATGGTAAACATGTAATTCATATGGGATATGTAAGATATCATAGTGATTAAGTCCTTTATAAACCCAGTTACTGAGACCCAATGGATGTACTCTCAACTATACCTTTTCAAACTTGAAGACAAACAATATCAATATAATATAATGTGATGACTTATATAAAATATGCTAATTTTTTCTTATGTTAAATATTTAAATATATAATTCAATATAATTTTTGATTAATTATGTTGGTCAACTATCAAATATCACGACATACTCATATAATTTAAATAATTAATTATGAATTTAAAATTTTTATTTATTATAAAATAATTTTTTAATAGAACTAAATAACTAATTAAGGGTTGAGATGTAAATTATTTTAGATTTGTTTGATCATTATTATGAAATCATTTTCTTATTAAATAAATTTTTTTATTTTAGATATTTTTTAGAAAAGAATCATTTAAATAAATAAATAAATTATTATATATCTGAAAAATATTTCCCGACATGTTTTTGTTTTTCTTTTATTTTTAAATTTAGTTTAAAAAATATTAAAATAATTAAATTATACTATAATTAAGTTTTTTTAGGGTTTTTTCTTGAGGTTTTCAATCTAAAAACAAGACCCCTGTTTGAATTATTTTTTCTTAATGACCAATCATGTAAGGTCTCTTTAAAATCCATCCCTTTATCTCCATTAATTACCCATTTCTATCTGTCATGGTATCCTCACTCCCCATCACCATGTTATTGATTTTTACTCCAATCAACTGTGGAATCATTATGGAAGAAAGATGTAAGAGCCTTTATATATATTTTATGATTTTATCTTTTAATATCATCTATCATGGTTAGGGGTTGACAATGAAATTTGAGGTTTTTTTAGGTTGTTCAAGAATCACGTGGTGAAGTTCAAGATCATTTTTTTTGTAAATTCAATATAAATTTCAAATTAAATATAGATATCATCAATTATTTTTTATTTTTTATTATTAGGACATGAGTAATCAAATTAAAATGTGAGAAATAAGAAAAATTGTTTCAAGATATACATGTGAAAATGTCATGGGACTAATAATAGATCATTATAAATTTAATAGGAATTATTTAAATAAAAATATAAAATTTTCTAGATATTCTAACTAGATTTATCATTCTAAAATTTTAATCTTGTATGTAATTGAAAAATTTTAATGATGAAAATAATTATTTTATATCCTATTTTTTATTTTAAAATTATTTTAATCTTAGTTAAGGTAAATTTATTATGATATGATTAAATCATATTTGAAAACAATGGATAATTCAATTATAATTAAATAAATTGTTCTTATGCCAATAATAATTTCTTAAATATACTATTTATTTAAATGATACATTTTTCATAATGATACCCTAATGATTCATTATATATTCTCATGACTTATGATTTATTATTTGATAGATGTTGTGTCTTCATTATAAAAATTATATAATTTGATGATTTTATCCTTTTATTATATTATTATATGACATTTCATGGTGATTTATTTAATTTATAACAACTAAATTCAATGTATATAGTGGGGGGTATGTAAAGTTGGTAAAATTACCATTCTTTCCTCTAAACACGGCCACGACCACGAGATAAATGCTGATCATTGTATTAATACTAGTAACGATCCTAGAGGCATGTAATTTATGAACATAAAGATATATCTATCATGTCTATAACCAATGGGTTTTATATTTAAGGTCAAGGCCAATTTTTTGATAATAATAATAATATCATTGTTATGGTATTCTTACTTAGTGCTACGACATATGAGATAGGTATGAGATATCAGTTTGAGAAGAGGCTTGTTTCAGATAGGATATTAATTTTAGATATGATTAATGGGAAATCACATAGTACTACATTCCTTTGAAATAACCTTAGTTGGAAAATATATGATGAGAATGCTTAGTTTAGTCCAAATAGCACAAGATTTACTTATTTATTATCTCAATGATTACTTAA
Source organism: Viscum album (assembly GCA_963277665.1). Lineage (NCBI taxonomy): Eukaryota > Viridiplantae > Streptophyta > Magnoliopsida > Santalales > Viscaceae > Viscum > Viscum album. Next base: position 301,011 of record CAUJRU010000326.1, on the reverse strand, counting down.
TTTTTTTTTGTAAATATGAAATGTTTCCATATGTTTCTATATAAAGGATTTTTGTTTTATAATATTCATATTAAATTATTTCATGTATTTATAATTTTATGATGTACTACATATCATGAGAATTGACACATCCATCCATGATATCATTATATCATGAGGATATTGGGGTCGTTGGATAAATAGTAATGAGTATTGTATACTTACCACCTATATATATATTCCATGCTCATGTGTACATGTAGGTTTTTTGTATCCACTACGATTGATTCATATTTATTAAGTGTTATCATTTATCACTACTAAATAAAATATGGGGGGTCTTTTATTAATGCTAACTAAAATCGGTGATAAAAATGCCATTTTTTATAACTAAAAAAATGTTGAAAAATAGTACCTTCTGTTAGTTATTTTTTTAGAATGGATAAAGGTACCCCTTTATCACTAATTTTCTTAGTACTTATTAAATCCCCCCACTTTAACAATTTAAAAAGTGGTAATAAATGGATCGATAATTAATTTAATTTATATATAAACATTTATATCTTTTTAAATATGATTTATATAGCAATAAATAAATATATATATTGTAATATACAAATATGATTTATATAATTATATTACAATAAAAAAATTATTGTTAGTTTGTTTTCATAACTTTATAAATAAAAAAATCAAATCTATATTAATCAATAAAAATGTTTAATAATAGATTTATATACAATAATTACAAAAATATATATATAAATATAATATACTAATATTTTATTTAAACAATTTTATAAATATATAATTGAATATTTATTTACTTAAATATAGTTAATATTTGAATTTATAATTTTTTATTTATGATAAATAATTTAAAATATTTACATATATTATTTATGTATGTGTATACATATATATTTATGTGAATGTATGTGTATTTTTGTATATGTATGCATGTATGTGTATGTATGTCTATGTGCGTTTGTATGTGCATATTTATGTGTATGTGTATATAGGTGGATGTATGTGAATGTGTATTTGTATGTGCATGTATTATTATGTGTATTTATTCATATGTATATGTATGTAAGTGTATGTAATTGTATGTTTGTGTATACATGTGTGTACAAGTATGAATTTGTATAAGCATGCATATGCATGCATGCATATGTATGTGTATATGTATATATATATATATGTGTGTGTGTGTGTGTGTGTCTGTGTGTGTTTGTTTATGTATATGTATGTTCCTCTGTGTATGTGTGTATTGTGTATGTTTTTCTATCCGTTTAATATTATTTATTAATTTTTAATATTTTTCAATTCTTAATATTTTTTGAAATTTATTCATTTGTCATATTTACTCATTTTTAATATTTATTCATTTAAAATTTTTGTAATATATTCATTTTTGATAGTTATTTATACATTTTTAAATATTAAATTCAATTCTTTTAATATTTATATAATTTATATAATTAATATGTATTCATTTTTATTTTAATATATTTGTATTTAAATCTTTATAAAATCAATATTTATTCATTAATAATCAGTACTTCATTAAGAATCTCTTGTTTTTATTTCTTTTATTTTTATTTTAATATTTATGAATTTTTTTGATTTCATTAATTTATATATTTAAATTTCTTAATTAATTTTTAAATATTTTTATAACATAAAAATTTATAATAATTACATTATCTTCATTTTTAATATTTATTCATTTATCATTATCTATTAATTTTTAATACCAATTCAATTTTAATATCTTTATAATTTATTCATTTAATATTTATGTAATTTATTCATTTTTAATATTTATTTATAAATTTTTTATTTATTAATATTTAAGATTTTTATTATGTTTGTAAATTACATAGTTAATATTTATTCATTTTTATTTAAATATTTTTATAGTTATTATACATTCATTTTTAGAAAGAAATTTATTTCAAATATTTTTTAATTTAAATACATTTTTAGTATTTATTCATTTTTATTTTAATATTTATTTAATTATATTTTATTTGTAATATATATAACATATATAATTGATTCATTGTTAATATTTTTTGACTTACATTATCATTATAATTTATTCATTTATCATAATATTAATACATCTGTCATAATATGATCACATTTAAAATAAGTTGGGGTCAAACCCCTTTATAAAGCAAGTTTAACAATGAAAAGAGATGATGTGGTCAGACAAACAATCATTGCCTCAACTAAATAATTCAATTGACCAACACAAACACTCTACAAAAACCCCATAAATAGGCTGGCTAGAAATATCTGAATGGATACTAATCCTTTTCAAAAATAGAACTTCAGATTGTCGACTCATGTTCCTGAGCACCTCATCCACATATCCCCCTACTCCATGTGTTTGGTTTTGTCAAGGTTCATGCTCATCATCAAATGATGAAGTGGAGTTGTCTTGATCCTCATCAGGGCCTCTAGCTGAGAAGTCGATGTTACCAATAGGAAGAGAGACCACCTCCATGACAGCCCTTCCAGAGTCATTCCCCTTCTCCAAATGACCACTAGTCCCAACCTCTTCCTTCCTAGGAGGGCCATTTAGAATATCAAAGGAGTTAGAGGTGGTCACTGGGTAGCTCATCCTATGGGATAAGAAATTTCCTATACCAAAAGTTCCCTCATTATGATGAAGGGAGGCTTCATCCCCTCTCATAGCCACAAAGGATACCATGTCTTGACTTTCAGATTTTGATGGTGTATCCTCCCCTGAATCATCCTTTAATTGGTCAGATGATTGAACATACAATGCCATCCATCCATTAAAAATATCATGAATCTGATTTTTATTAGTGTTAAAGGTAATTCTTAATCTTCTATTATCTTCATGTTTCTATATTTGAGGCTATGAATCCATTTCCAGGGGTGCCTTTGATGGCTACGTCTCCATGGATTTGGAAAGAAAGAAACTTCTTTATGAAACTTCTTTTTCATTTTTTTATCTCACACAATAAGAAATTAATTCTTATTGATCATTTGAAAAATTATTTCATCTTGAACATCTGCCTCATAGTCACATTTAACATGATTATCATCAATAATCTTCTCCCCAAGGGCCCTGATAAGATATTATTTAAATGAAAACCTCATATCCTCCTCACCAACCTAGGTTTAGGAATTAAAAAGTCCAAGGTGAGGAGTCCCAATCATTTTCACAGATTTATTTCTAGCTAGGGAGACATTCTTTACCTATCCAGAAGCAATATACTCAGGGGTGACAACATCAGTAGCTCGAGAGACACTATCTTGAATGCCATGCCTGAGTAACCCAACCGATGTAGGGCCCTACACTTGATTACCTTTATCACCACAAATATCAAGCCTATTAGAGTAATCCTAGTAAGATCCCACAATAGCACCAATATCCACTAGAATTCAAACTAATTCATTCTCAATAACAACTAATTTCTTCCATTTAGTATCATTGATTCCCATAATCTTTTGTGCTGAAACTGAGACATTTCCATCTTGAATAGACCAAGCCAAATCTTTATTCATAGGTCTCATCTGAAAATTCTCAGAGAGGTAACACTTAAAAGATAATATTTAGTAAACAATTTCCTTATAAATTTTTTAGTGGGATTCCCTATAGTATGAAAATGAGTGAAAAAATAAGGTAAGTTTTCATAAACAATTTTAAGATTGAAATCAGTCTCATCAGTTGATAGAATCACTTTCTAATTCAAAATTGTTGTGAAGTCAATCTCAACAAAGAATTTGGCATAGTATTCAAACCTTACCTCCTCCGTGCCCTTATCTAGTATTATGGTAACTCCAATTATTGAGGTAATATCATTTATAATTTTTGGGTTTTATAATATCCAGTTTTGAAAAAAAACCCATATCAGAATTCTAATGTTCCTATTTTCAAAAGTGTTAAACTAAGATTCCCACTCCTATATACATTTCATCTTGATCTTGAAGAAGATCGATTCTAGGACCTAATATTTACTTATCAAGTCATAAAATGGAAAAATTAAATAAATAAATGACTTCCCATTATGATACATTTGAAATCCTTGAATCCCTAGACACCCAATATCCAACTCACCAAGTCCTCCATCCATCAATGTTTTTGACCCCAAAGGCAACACTAATCGAGAAATAACTGAAAACTTATATATTCTTGACCTCTCATTTATTACATATTTATTAAAAGTAATATGAGTTGTATTTTCTCTTTGGAGGATGTGTTCCAAAGGTCCAAACATTAAATAAGAGAACTTACATTTCAAGACTCCATCAAACTTGTAATTCAATCCAGCCTAATGAGAATCAACAACCCCAAAATTGTTGAGACCCGTCGATCCACCAACCATAAAAGGTTTACCAGATAAGGAAGAGATCGATAGCTTTCCAATCTTCAAATAATCACCCAAATAAGTTAAATCACATTTTTTTAAATCCACAAAAACTAAAAAATTTCCTCCAGCTAGAAAATCAAGGCTAGGAAGGTGTATAAGAGCCATGAAATTGAAGAACTAATCACCATTATAACCATGATATAACTCTCCCCAACCCCCATCCTTGAATAATCCAAAGATCATAATATTATGACATTTATTAATACATTTAATATAAAAAAATGGTTTATTTTTTTTAATATTTAATTTTGATATTTATTTATTTATTATTATAAACAAAATTTTAATATTCATTTTTATGTAATTATTAATTTATTATAATTTTGAATTATTAATTTTATTTCTAACTTGTATTTATCTGTGATATATAAAGTGATGATAAAATCATCATTTATCAGTGCTAGTAAAAAGCACTAATAAAAAGTGCATTTATCAGAGTGCTAAAATAGATTGCACTAATAAATCATTAGTACTAAAAAAGAACAAATAAGTTATCCATTTATTAGTGATTTTATTTTTAACACTAATAAATGTATATTTTATCAATGATTTTTTACTAGCATTAATAAAACCAATTACCCTATTTTAATATAACACTATGTGAGACCACCCATACTTGGGTCGTTCAAGCTCTCACAAAAGTTGAATTCTACAGTCTGATCCTTCTAATATTTTACCCGTATCAAAACATAAGTCAATGTTATGTTATACCATACCCATTTTGAATTGACCTTCCAACATTTTCATGATTTTTTTGTTCTCATCATTAGATTATTCAAGATTGTGTAATGTTTTGATAGTGTTTTCCTGATATTTAGTTATCTTATTTGTCTTTTCTCTTATAATTAATGTTTGGCCCCTACTCATTTTTTTGTCTCTCATTCTGATCAAATTTTAACCCATTGTTTTCAAGATTTTTAGTTATTCCTATTTTCATAATTTATGGTTTTTCATTACATTGACTTATTCTCATAACAATCTAAGAAATTTTATTTGAATTTTAAAAAACTCTCATCAGATTTTTTCAATTATTAATTATTTTGTACTTTGACATAATATATCTTCTATTGGGCTCCATGTATTATAAATTTAGAATCAATATGAAAACATAATGTCATTCTATTTGATCAAATGAATTAATGATAAATAAAAAAATTGGTATTAAGGTGTATCTGTTAATGATATTAATATTTTTGATTATGTTTCATTAATGTTGGATGTCAGATGTGTATCATACATTTTTTAATGTTCACGATTTGAGAAGAAAAATGGAATTGGTAAAAGTAAAAAATCATCTTTATGTGATAAATGAATCAATGATTGTTTTTAACCAAAAGAACCTACCATATAACTTTTCTAAGTGGATTTATTTTGGGATTATAAAATTGATACTAAGTTACTACCATAAGGAATTCGATTTGTATTTTTTTGAAATTGTAATGGTTTTTTAAGGATTAATAAAAAAGTGTCAATTTATATAAAAAATTGTTTCATGGTGTTATACATTATTTTAAAGTTTTATATATCCTAGACTTTAAAATATTCCTATAACATATGAAATAAGATGATAAAAGTTTATAACTAAACATCAATTTTATCATTACCACCTAGAATACAAAAAAATAAAATGCATGTCGAATAGACCCATAAAGAAAAATTTTCAAAATTATTTGATTATAAATCATTTTATATTTTTGAATATTTTTAATTGGTTAAACAACTAAAATAAATTTTAGAAAAGTAAAATCAATATAGTGAGTTATTTCCTTTTAAACATGCATATGTGTTTGGATCAACAAGTACACAAGCAAGTGGTTGCTTATTGTACATTGTTACCTTAACACATAAATTTAGTAAACAAATATATGTATATGTATTTATAATGAGACAAAAATATTGAATCTTTTAAATATTCCAAAATATCCAAAATCTATATAAAAAATAATAATGGAATTGTTGTTAAATTATTTTAACCAAATTAAGGGAGTGAATACCAAATTGAAGAGTTTACCAACTATTTAAGGGCATGTGGTATTGCATCATAACCCACTAATTTGTAAATAACATAATATAATGGTGTATTAAAGGAAAATAAAATTGTTAAACATGGTTTATCCAATGATTATTTAAGATTGAGATTTTTATTTTAATTTTGGATTATGCTCAAGAAATAATAACATTCACTGTTAACCAAGTTATATTTATTAAAAATCAAAATAGACGATATGATATGTAGAATTGAAAGTATCAAAATTTTATATAAGTATCTATTCTTCAAGGCGACCTCCAATGACCTCTAATGACCATGAAGACCTTTGAAGAAGTGAATTTACTAGAGATGGTGATCAATATTTTAAAAAATTACATTATCTTCCCTCTTAAATAATCCATTTAAAAACAGAATTATTTAATACATGATACTTATTATAATAAAAAATAAGTGCTATAATACTTTAAATTCATATAATTATTAGTCTTTATATATTCTAACAAGTTGTTTATGTAATGTAAATTTATATAAAATATGATGACTATATGTGTGTATATATAAAGAATTTATTTTTTGGATTTTAAATTCATACACTGTGTATTTGTTTTATTAAATATGAATTTTACTAAATAAAATAGGATGGATATTATCAAAAATGTATGGATTCCAATTTCATAAAAAAAGAGTATGAGGATGGTGTTAAATAATTCATCATTTTTTCAAAAGTTCATGCATATGATCTTTCTCACATCCTTTATCTATGTTTATTTTGTTATTATTATAAAATAGTTAGTTTAGAGGATTTGTAAGAACACATGGTCAACTAGAGAATAGATCTATGTTATAAATATAGGACTAAACAAAGGGAATAACTGAATTTAACTAGTGAATTTTATAACACTGTATTTTATGGATCATATGATATTCTTAAAAGTGTGAACAATGATGAAGATTGTATCAAGGATATGATTACACATGTAAACAATTATGAAGATCATATTGAAAAAATGAAAATGATAGTTTAAGATGAAATTTATGATTATCCCACACTATTTCAAAAGTGAAAGAGTTGTGAAAAGATGTTATTATATCCTGGTTATAATATATATATATATATATATATTATTTTCATCCATACCATAGCTATATAATGTAAAATCATGTAAGATATAGAGGCACACTAGATTTATTGAACAAAATGATATCTGGAATGATATGATACCAGAAGATATTAATATTCATTTATGAACAAATGATTCTAAATGAATTATACGTTCAATGGGTATGATCTCTAAAAGAATAAATTCATATAAAAATGGCTGTATATTGTTCCACATGACCATGGATAACATAAAAGATGCACAAAGTGTGGTATGTCTCGATACAAGAAAGAAAAATCAATTAATTTGAAATTTTATTGATAATTTCCAATCATTAAAGTGTTATGAAACTATATGTAAGTGATCATATAGTAAGGAAATTTATGTGGCATGCATATTCAAGAAATCAAGATGGGAAACTTCATCACCTAGAATAATATCATTCGCTTAATAAAATTTATCAAGGGTGTACTGATTAGCCACTGAAATATGATAATATTCATTATTTATATTTTAATATTGTTGTGTTTATTCCTATAAACATTGGTTTTAGTTCATTTCATAAATTGAACTTCATTTCACATCATTGTGGAATTCATGTTTAAAGTATCAATTTAGGTCCAATTGATAATTAGATAATGGAATTAATTTTATATTTTTTTATATTATTTATCACATTGTGTGGAATATTTTCTCTTTTTTTATTAATGTATTAATCCTAAGGTTTTATGGCCATCTGTTTCCATGAATGTATAAATTTATGGAAAAACCATAATGGGCCTTAGGCCCATCAAATAATAGTGGAACACAAATTTCAATCCCAATGGATATAAAAATTTAACTATAGATTGATAGAATTATGGGGATCATTTCATTAAACTTTTTCTTGAGATAATTGTTAAGTTTTCATGGTGATTTAGGCGGTCAAAGATAATGATTAAATTAATGGTCAGATCTAAAGGACCATAAAGCCCGCCCACAAATTTCATCATGGATTACAAATGGATTATATAATTGGATTGAAAATTTTAAATCTATTAGAGTAAATCTGGAAGAAAATATTTACCTTCTATGGCACCATCATATTAGGCCATATTCAATGTGAAATTCACACGTCTAAAAGGGGGATGAATCAGGCCGAATTTTTTGGTCAACATTGAAAGATTCAAATTTCTTGTTTTTCTCACCATCCTTTTGACCCTCCTAATTAATGAGAAAGGACTTTATTGTTAGGGGATAGAAACTAGGACCCAAAATTTCAAATTTGAGGATCTGTAGGTGAAGGGATTTTGGGATCTATTTTTTTATTTCAATTGTATTGTTACGCTGCCATTTTTTATCCACACATTTATTTTTCACATGTATTTTATTCAAACCACTTTTAATTTCTTAATAAATGTTATTAATATTCTATTATTTTGTTATTATTCATATAAAATTGAAATATTTTCTATTTTTAGGGAATTTATCCACATAATATTATGTGAAATTCTTCACACAATGGTTGGTTAATCATTATTTCTCTATTTTCTTCTTCTTCAATTCCTCCCTCATGAGTCCACTACTAGCTTTCATTCATAGAATATAATAAATGGGGGGATGGACCTCTAATGGGTTGAACTAAGAGAGTATAAATGGGATGTATTGAATGTTATTTCATGTTATTTTATATTTAAATATGTTTTTTATTTTAAGATTTACATTCGATGAGTTAAGTTCTTCATCGTCTTCACCAACTTTAAGGATGAAACATTTTTGAGTGCTAGTATGATACATTTAATATTAGTGATCATTAATGTGATCCTCTATGTGATTTTTTTATTAGAATTGTAATTGTGTATGTATTAAATTGATGAATGATTTTGGATAATTATCTCATTGTTTGGATGCATGTTGAATTAATGACATGAAAGTTTCTAAGTAAATAAATTCAACCATTTCACCCCAAGTGATAATATTGGATCAACTCATTCAATTAAATTGAATTAAATTAATTCTTTATTAATATTTAATTATCCAATCAATTAAAATCCAATTTAGCCACTTTTTATCCAAATCACCCCCATAGAATGTATGTTTCTTAAGGTTTCTTTTTTAGGTCCCTAAGGATTCGATAACCCAAACTGTTCTAAAAGCAACCAACTTAACCATATAACTTGAGTAAATTTTGGTGTCTCTATATCCTGAATTTGGAAATGAGTTTAGAAACCTTCATCTTTCACTACCTCTTGATGAAGTGAATATTTTTGATATAAAAATTAGCACTCATAGTACAAAACCAGTTATGTTGGAAAATTATAACTTTCCTCTATGGTCACGTATGAAGAAAAAATACATTATGTTTTCTATGATTATATCAATAACAAAACAACTAGGTAATGATATTGATGTTTATTTGTATCTATTAATTAAAGATCTAAAATTAATGCAGGATTCAAGTGTCACATTGAACGATGCATATGTAAATTAAGATTTCATATTGGGAGCCATGTTCTATGGGATGATAAATGACTTTCCAACTTAAGGAAAATTTTCAAGATATAGAATTAAAGGAACTAAAGGGTGTACCATTTCTGAAAAATATACACAATATATCACTTCACACTATAATAAAAATAAATTTAATATAAGATGAAGAAGATTAACAAATAAATCAGGTTTATTCAATAACAATAGATGTAGATACACTTCTATAATCCTTGAGAATATATAAGAAATAGTCTCCCACTATAAAAATTTGGGTTGTACTGTAGAAATAATATTATAATCAAATCATATATTCTAAAAGAATGAGTTCATCTAGATGATGATTGTTGAATCTCAAACCTTAACTTAATAATTTTCTTGATACTATAAATTTTTCTTATAACTAGAAAAAATCATGACAACCACAAACATGAAAGAAAGACTCACAAAGATAAATAACCTAGAACCAAGGGACCATATTAAATCAACTCATGCTTCTCTTTATGAGATCTTTCCATGTGTACCACTTGTTTAAAAATCCATCAATAAAATAAATAAATCCCATATAAATATACCTAAAAAATATTATTCCTAAAACTGGAATAACCACATTAATAGTGTGAAAGTAGGGTTCATGAAATGGATCTATTTTTTTAATAAAATTCAGCATCATGGCACCATGTGAATTTTCATCACAGATAGAATTCTACAGGTTCATGATAATTCACAACATGAATTCATGATTCATGAAGTGAATGAATTTTGAATAGGATACAAAAATATTCCATGATTCTACCTAGAAAAAATCATGATATGAATTCTTTTTCATGATGTAAACTATGTTTACTATAGCCATACCACTTTCTCCGTTGATCATGTTAACAAAAGTCAAGGTGTGAAAGAATATTTTACATCCTCAAACCTATAGCTACAACATGAAAACTTACAACCAACCTAAAAAAATATTTCTAGAATCATGAAACTATCTTCCATGACATATAGACCATAAAATCTGATTAAGAACCATATAAATTAGTAATCACATCAAAATATAGTTGTAAGAAAATACGTCAACCCAAAATCGCCAACTTTATATGGGATCTTTAATCTTCCTCAAATGATGCCAAAAATCCATGGGGTTCTTTAATAACCAAGTTTATACTTTTATTAAAATTAATATAAAACCCCTATCTTATCATTCCTCAAAATATGAATCATAAAATCATACCCGATCTCAATGAGATGTATCCTAACACCACAGTACAAGATGACATAGTGTGTTTTAGAGACTTACATTCCTTAGTGAAAAACATGTTTAGACCCAGTGATTCAAATATCCCCTCTTCTCAATCTTGAAGTATATGATAATCCCCTATAACTTATGCAACCCCTTAATCATATACTTAATCCCCTTTGTAAACATAATCTAAAGGACTCTAGTTGTTCTCAAAGAAACAAAATCTAGAGTGTGTGGGGAAGGATGGACATGAAATTTTAGAATAAACTCTAAAAACCTCTCTCATGGATTAACTTCTATTAATATATATTCAATATTCAATTTTATTATAATAAATAAAATTTTTATTTCACTTCAAGATACCTTTTATTTATTAAAGTGATATTGAATGTTAATATTTTTAGACCGAGAGTGTTTAAAGTAATGTTTTGAGAGATCAATAACACTTTGATTATGACAAATAATATTCAATGTTCTCTAAACAATAACACATAAATCTTCTATATAAACCTATATCTATAAGGCCTCTGTAATTTCATGAATACCCGCTACATACTACAATTTAGATATTCTCAGGGTCATTAAAATCTGATTCTTATTGTACCAACTAATGCAACCATCACAAACAAAGAACACACAACCTAATGTGGATCTATGATTTGTACAATCACCTGCCAAATTTCATTAGTATAACCACGAAATTATATATCCACTATAAATTTACAGTTTCAGATATAATTCACTATGAATTTTACATACCTTGAAATTATTTGAATTGTGAGCATGTGTGTCACCTTCAGTTCACTTTAATACCTAGCATACAATGTTATAACATTGGAAATGTCTGGTCTAGATGATGTGAGATAGAAAAGTATACCAATAATACTTCTAAAACTCTTCTAATAAATCTTATTCATTTTTTTCTCTTTTTTAAACCTTTTTCCAACTAATATAGGTGTATATACCTCTTTTGAATATTTTATTCAAATATTTCTCAATATTTTCTTATGAAATACTGATATAATCTGAATTCTTATCAATCTATAATCCCATACAGTAGTTTAAATCCCCCACCATATATATCTCAAACTTCATATACATATTTTTAGAAAATTTACCACATAAGAAACTATTATTACTTTAAAAAATCATGTCATTAACATATACAATGACCACCGGTGTAGCTGAAAAATCATTCTTCGATTAAAACTTACTATAAATGGTACATTTTGAAAACCACATTTTTCTCAAATAGTCATCATGTTTAGAATAACTAGCACTTAGATCTTGATTTAATACGTAAAAAGATATATTAAATATACAAACTAATTTTCCATCATTTTCAAGGCTGATATCTTATGGTTTTTCAATAATGAATTCTTCTTCAAGATCAACATTAAAAAATATGACTTTACATCCATTTGATATTACTTGTAATGATTATGATCTACCACTACAAATAGAATTATTTTTTTATGTCATTATCATCGTCATTGCTTATTTATTAAAATGAAAGGGGGGACAAAACAAGTTGAACAACAAGAAAAAGAAGAAGGTCTAGGGGGGAGGAAATAGTGTAATTCAAGGGAATAACCTCTAACAATATTAACCCCTTAGGTTTTAACTAATTTAAGTTATAGAAGCCTGATGTACCGAATCCTTGAATGATGAGAGATGCCAAATGATCTGCCACCTTGTTTCCCTCATACCATGTATTCCTCAAACAGATGTTAGATAGGATACCATGACTATTTCTATTATGGTATGAGATAGAAAATTTAATAGGCTTGGTACCTTGTATTGAGTTGAAGAGGATTTGCAAGTCGGTTTCAGCTTCAAAGATTTCAATGTCCCCTTGACGACATAGAGTGAGACATAAGAGAAAGGTGAGACTCTCTGCCTATAAGGAAGTGTTTCTTCCAAGGAACACTATGAACATAAAAACAAAGGTACCACTAGAGTTATGAATCACCCCTCATCCCCTCATGTACACCTTAATACATGACCGATATATATTGAGTTTCAAACTAGATAGAGGTGGATGCCAGAAGACCCACTTATAACTGGGGACACTAGTCGGGATACCATTGGTGACTGTTTGTAAAAGATAAAGAGATTGAGCATCCCACCATCTATCGATATATCTAATTAAATCAAGTAGGAGGATATGAGTGTGAGAAACAATGGAACTACCATTAGTGTCAATACCGTCGTATATTTATTTGTTCCTAGCCTTCCAGAGACACCACACACCTATATCAAAAATAGTATCCCTGGCTATCCACTCCAATCCCTTATTGACCAAACTATGAAACCAAAGGAAAAAGAAGAAGTCATCAATCAAGGGATGAGAGTGGATAGTAGTGAATATACCAATGGTGAGCCAAACCTCTATACGCCATTATCCCTCGAAGAATATGTGGCCAATGCTTTATTTTTATGATCTTTTTATCAGGAACATCAGGAAGCCAAGGTAATACCACATTTTCTAATTTTCTCATATGTTGCCACTACATCATTTCAAACCTCCAAGTGAGAAAGTTAAACTTTTTTTTTTGTAATTTTCTTGATAAAAAGGAGATCGTTACATTGGTAAGACTAAGTTTGGGGAACTAGGATGTGACAAAAATCCTTGAAGGACAAGGTACGAGAGCTAGGGGAAAAATGCACCTATCAGCTTTGGTATTAATGTTGATGAGATAGAACATCTCTTATTGATCCTTGTAAGATCCTAAGTGTTTCTTGAGGTAAAGATCTTTCTTTTATGGTTAAATGTTGGTGAAAATCCTTTTGTTATTAGACCCTAAGCTAGGATATGGGATGGTTAGTTTGTTTTTGGGAAATGGGAAAAGAGAGAGAAAAAGGCTGAAGGCTGGATATAGGCTAGGTACACATTGTGTACTTGATATATAGGTTGTTTACCTCTAGTAAATGATGTGTGCTGGACCATGATGATGTGTATCCATTCTATTTTCGAAAAAATAGGGCAGTACATGCCATGTACATTGCCTACACATCATGTACCAACCCAAAATTTTTTTTGTAAAAGAGGCAGTAGCCTCATTTTCTTATGAAAAACTTTGTTTTCTGTGTTTTTTGGGGCCTAAACCCCTCTAAAATGGTTTTTCCGATTTAAAAGACATATAAAATCTGATTTGAGCATGGTGTGTCTCGTTGGAACCACATAGATTTGTACTCGATTCTTTTTTATTAGTTATTAATACTTAGAAACAATGAAATGCTATTTTTTTTAGACTAATATGCACTAATATCTCATTATTTTTCAAATATTTAGATTTATTTCAAACCAGGATGAATCAGGACTTGATACTAGATGAGATATAAAATATTGAATTGAGGTAGGTGGTTTATACATTCTTTAAGATTTTCAGGTTCTTTTCAAGTGTTTGGCCTTTTCATTATCCATCGGAATTTCCGTCGAGGCCTCATTTTTTAGATTTTTTTTGCAGTAGCTGTAGTCGGACCTACTAAGGATTCCCATTGGTTTTATTTAGGTGTGTTGGAGCCCGTTTCTCAATTCAAGGTCACACATGGTGTGAGCCTTCAAAAAATTCATTATTTATACCTATTCAAACCACCCAATGGGTGTGTTCTTTTGCTTTCTTAGTTATAGGAATCCTTTAGATGCCTTAATGGTTTTTAATAGATTGCTTAGTAGATGTACTGCCTCCTTGACTTGTTTTATCTTATGATGACTTACCTATTTTGATAGCTTGACTTAAATGAAATGTGTTGATATGGTTGGGTATAACTATATAAAATGGGTAATGTCATGTAAAATGGATAATATGGGAGGGTAGGACCATATGATTTTAAATGATAAATGTATTGAATGAGTGGGTATACTCATGGATTGTGCATGTTTATGTGAGTGGAAATAATCAAATGGAATGTATGTTTAAATTTAATTCTTTTATTTAATGGTTTGATAGATTCCATGGACTGGTCTCCATGGATTTGGAATGCGATAGTGGACACCTTGGGCTGACTCTACCCCTTTTGTCTTGATTCCATGGGATTCCTTAGGCCCTGTTACCCCATGGATCCAGATTTCTTGGGATCACGTAGAAAAGCCATTGTCATGCTCCTAGGACCCCAACCAGTGCATAGACTGAGTTTCCACTGGGATGACCATGGGACTCTATGTGGATGCCATGGGCAAGCTCCTTGGATTTGGCCTTTCATGGTCTAGTATCATTACATGGATTCCCTAGTATGTGAAAACTTGGATCTGGACCTTGGGGTATACTTTTAACTATACAAAATGGTCATGGGATTCTAATATTCATTATAAGATATAGACATGGGATTCTACTTTTCACTATAAATAGAGGCTATGATATTTCTTGACTTCTTTATACAGTGTGGCTATGGATTTATTGGTATTAATGGATGTACGGTGTGGCTGCATGACATGTTTAATTATTTATAGCTACATTAGTAGGATATGACTCTTTTACAGGTAGCCTTGAAGGGATGTTTGGTTTTACTTATTGTTTAGACTTATTCCATGGTCATGCACACTTGATTTACTATTTTATTTACACATTATAGAACTTATATATCAATGTTAGAACTGTATAGACATGGGTGGTTTCCTACTGGGATGTTTATCTCACAACCTATTTGAGCCTCCTCAGGGACCAAAATAGATTACATGGTTGTAGGTGATGATAGGGGAAGTTCCCTGGTATAGGTTGTTGTTCGTGTCTTTGGATCAGAGGAGCATAGGACCAAGGTGAGGCTTGCGATGCTACTAATACTTTTTGGTCTTTTTATTTTGGGATACTTATACTATATTGTATTTACATGTACTGTTCTGGATTCTTTCTAGATACTTATATCATCTACATCATTTTGTATATGTGACACTTCTAGTTATTGATATGTATTTTTGTCTTGTCTTACATTCAGTTGACTGTTATTTATTTTTTTCCACTATTGTATGTATTTGACTTCTGCTGTGATACTCTGGTAATGAGGGAATAATATCCCCCACTAACTTACCTAGGCCCTAACTACTATTCAAAATCCTCCAGAATTTGGGGATATACACTTGAGCAGATGTGTTCAACTAGTATTAGGGAACCATTGGGTGGCATTCGGGTCCAGGATGTTACAAAGTGGTATCAGAGGAGTCTTTTATGGTTTTCCATACTATTTGGAAACATTAGATATGGATATAATGGAAATGGAATTTGGTAATAAGAAGTTCCTGAGAGTAGATACCCCTTGTATAGGGAAAAGCATAATTTCATTGAATTGAGTTCTGATTTTATGGATTTTAACTATTAAATTTGATTCGATTTCACTGTTGGGTGACACACATGATTTCTGATAATATTATTGATGCAATTGTGGGTTCTATTTCAGTCTCAACCTAATCATATGAGGGTGTTATATCTCATGAATCATATAACAACTTGTTAGAAAATAACATTCCATGCATTATGTCATGCCATCTAGGATGAATTAGATGTTTCATGCCATTGTGATAGTTTATGTTATAGCTGCGCCTGCTGTTGTTTTAGTTTTGGTGCAATGGATAAAGGAGTGATGTCATCTTTCAATCCATAAGGAGTATGATCCCTTATGAATTGGGAATTGATGCACCAATGGAATGAAAATGATTTATGAACTCGATATATGTATGATTTGAATAGGAGCGAAGTTTTGGGTTCATGAGGTGTTACAGGCCCTCATGGATTTGGAATTGGCAACCCTTGTTGGAATTTTCTGTATAAATAAATGTGAAATGGAAAGGGAAACTGGAACTAATGATAGATACTTGACCTAGAACCATATTTTGAGTGGGAAAGAGGCATAGTTCCAAGTGGTTTGATGACTGTTCATTATACATTCCTTGCATTAGAATTAGGATTTGGGTTTGAATTGGTTTCTAGAAGGGGTTTGTCATATCCTATGCTTTGACCTATGTGATTTGATGATGTTATTTAGTGAGAAATGTGTTCGAAATTGTAGAGACATGCCACCATGACGATATCTAGTGGTACTCTATGAGGGAGGCGATGGACATACTTCCGAGATAGTGGGACATGTGCTACCAGTTGATCCTACATTAGTACTAGCCACGAAACCCAGAGCTGTTCTAGTCATAGGTGTCGAAGCATAGTTCCATGAGCGTTACATTCATTCTATGAAAACATTCCAAGGAGTACTGTAACCGGCTTAGACTATGGATGAGCTGACATGGGTGTTCAAACAACAACATCCTCCAACCTTTTTAGTGGATGGAGAATCATAGGTTGCAGAGTTGTGTCTTGAAACTATAGGTTATAGAGATGTTTCTTGAAACCATATTAGTTATTTTTGTATAATGGAGATGCCTCTAGAGTAGAGGGTCAAGCTCATGACATATATTCTACATGGATTGAATATCACTAGTGCGTTGTTTTGAACCAAGGTAATGGGCTACAGAATATGGGTTGGGTTGAATTCCAAACCTGTTTCTTTGACTAATTTTACCCTGCAACTCTACTAGAAGATTAGGCTAGTGAGCTCATGCATATATAGAGGGGATCCATGATGGTTATGGAATACTCAACACACTTTACAGATCTGTAACATTTTACATCGATGTATCTTACTGATGAGCTATCATGGGAGAGATGCTTCAAGGAATGTCTTAGACATGATATCAAATCTCATGTCAACATGTTCAAGTTGTATTATATAACTAAGATTGTGTTTCAGGTGATGATTACATAGTGTAACTTAAGGGAAGATGTGGGTATAGAATATGGGAGTGATGTTTCTCAACCTTGTGCATCTGCATCTTCTAGTAGGTTGCGTTTTTTTGAGGCTTCCTGTGAGGTCTATTCTAGCTAGTCTGTGGGTGAAGGAAGCTTGGTGTTTTTCCATCAGTGTGGTCAGTGATACCACATGAAAAATTAGTGTGACAGTGACCTGGTTGAGTGCTGAGTTTTCACCAGGATGGGGAAGATGTAGGGTGTTTACAGAACATTCCCTCTAGCTATAAGTGGTTGGGGGTTAGCCCTGATGTCAAGTTTAGGAGTAGGTTATTTAGCTCTGCATCAGGCTGTGAGCTGGATCAGTATACGATGGTCAGGTGTAAGAAGTGGTGGTCATTTCCATGGTATCTAGACACTAATATCTTAGAGACAACAGGGTGGACTAGCTTAGGGTAGCCAGGCAGGGTCATAGGGATATGGTATAGGCCAAACTTATGTAGTACAATAGACCCAACAAGAGCATGATCTCAGACCATCTAAGGTGAGAGGTTCGATCATAGTAGCTTCAACTATTTCATCTTCTATTTTTTGATATAGGTGAATCACATTGTTTTATATCTCCATGTGTGGTTAAAATCCTTGGGCTCATGGCTTTTCTTTATGATGGCATTTTGACTCTCTATACACCATTTTAAGTCATAACGGGTGATGTACGCTAGTGTATGGAGTGTCCCCTTGAGGTCAAATGGTGTCACTTCATCTATAATCTTTATGTCATTTAGATTATATGGTTCGAATTCATTCTCAGGATGGGATGACTAGTAGAGTATCAATAATACATTGACTACTATCGCCAGAGGGTGACTTTCACATCACTAAAGGGTGTAGTGTATATTCACAAGGGTGATTGATATGTATAGGTGAGAAGAGCTAGAACCAAGAATCGTGGGCTTGGTGGGATGACAAAATAGATTTCCAGTTTATTTCTGGATGATTTGGGAGTGATTAAAGAAGACTTCCCTCCAGTGGTTGAGTGATTTAGGGACATATTTCCTGATGAATTTTCAAGGTTACCTCCTAAGAGAGAGGTGGAGTTATTTATTGAGATAATTTCAGGAGCTATGTTGGTATCCATTTCTCCTTAATGGATGGCTGCGATGGATTTTCAGGAGTTTAAGAGGCGACTATAGGATTTTGAGGCGTAGGGGTTTATTTAACCTGGTAATTCTCTGTGGGGTTCTCCAATCCCTTTTAAGAAAAAGATGGATGAAACTCTTAGGATATGTATAGATTATAGGAAACTGAACCAGCTGACGGTTAAAAACAGACATCCATTTCCATGGATAGATGATATGTTTGATCAGCTTCAAGGATCTCAGGTGTTCTCGAAGATCAAATTGAGGTTCAGATATCACTAGGTGTGTGTTCGACCTACATACATACACCATATAGTCCTTTTTAGCAGGTATATGTTATAGGAGTATTTGTTTATGCCGTTCAGTCTCATGAATGCTCCATTGGTTTTCATGTAGCTGATGAACATGGTGTTCCATCCTTACATGGATTATTTTATGGTGGTTTTTGTGAATGATATCTTGGTGTATTCTCACAATCGACACAACCATGCCATCCATATTGAGATAATTTTGAATACACTGATAGAGCATCAATTATATTCTAATCTCACAAAGTACCACTTTTGGATAGATTAGATTTAATATATGGGTCACATCAGCTCAGATAAAGGAGTGTTACTGGACTTAGAGAAGGTGAGTGTAGTAGTTTGCTAGGAACAACCCAAGAATGTTTTTGACATACATAGTTTCTTAGGGATAAGAGGTTTCTTCAAGGATTTTATACATGACTTCTCATGCTTAGAAGCACCGTTGATGAGATTGACTAAGAAGGGCATGAAGTTTGTTTGGTCTGATTCTTTTGAGACCATATTATAGGAGCTGAAAAGATGGTTGACATCAGCAACATTCCTGATACTTCTAGGATAGGGCAGAGTTAAATGGTTGGTAATTAGGCTTCAGGTATTGGGCTAGGGGAAGTGAAGATGTTGGGAGATTGAGTCGTGGCATATGGTTCTCGGTAGCTGAGCCCTCACAAGAGGAATTACCCCATGAACTATCTAGAGTTATCTTTAATTGTTCATGCCTTATGCTGTTAGAGTCACTATTGACTAGGAGAGTGTTTTGTGGTGTACACGGACCACAAAAGCATCAAGTATATCTTTACACAACATGATCTGAATCTAAGGTAGCAGAGAAGGGTAGAGTACCTACAGTCCTCTGACATTGAGCTTAACTACAAGCTTGGTAATGGAAATTTAGTGGCCAATGCACTGAGTATAAGGAATAAAATATAGGCAGTGCAATAGGCCAGTAGAGAGTGGAATCTTATGGTGTTGTTCTTTGAGATTCATTTATAGGTGCATGAAAGAAAGGGGAAGACTTATCTTTCATCCTAGCTATGACCTCTACCCTACAAGACAGAGTTAGGAAGAGACTACTATCAAATTTAGAAGGCCTAGTTCTATGAGAGTGTGTGGAAGGTAAGGTCTCTCCGCATGGTAGAATAGAGGGAAATAATGAGATCTTGTGCATCGATGGAAATTTTTGGGTTCTATTGGATATACTTGAGGAGACAATGTGAGAGTATCATGATTTATCTTGGGAAGTTCATCCCAGTGTCACCAAGATGTATCGTGAATTAAGTTGTTAGTATTGGTGTTTGGGTATGAAGCAAGAGGTAGTTATTTTTGTTATGCAGTGTTACACCTATCAGCTGGTGAAGGTGGAAAATTAGTGACCGACTGGGCTTTTACACTAGTTACCTATTCTTGAGTGGAAATTGGATGATGTCTCTATGGATTTCATGACCAGTTTACCGAGGTCGACTCAAGGTAATGATGTTGTGTGGGTTATTGTTGACAGGCTTAAGGAGACCACTCATTTATAGACAATCATGGAGACCTTTTGTGTGGATGAGATCATAAGGTTGTATAATCGAGAGGTAGTATGACTACATGGGTTCTCACACACTATTGTTTTGGATAGGGACACCCATTTTGCATCTCGTTTCTGAAGGAGTTTCCAGAGGGTGTAGGGTACACATGTGCTTTTGAGTAGAGCATACCACCCTCAGACTGATGGGCAATCAGAGCGTATGATATAGGTGCAAGATAACATGCTGCAAGAATAAATCCTGGATTTTGGGGGCTCTTTGGAGATGCACATTCTCTTGGTAGAGTTTACTATAATAACAGTTATTAGGTGACAATATTGATATCATATTACAAGGAATTATATGGTAGGCCATGCTAATTAACCCTCTACTTGTTAGAGGTAGGACATGTAGCTTTACTAGGACTACGTCTCATATAGGAGACTTCTGAGTAGGTCCAATTGATATAAAAGTGGATGAAAACTACACAATATTTTCAGAAATCATACACTTATAGACACATATGACCTCTAGAGTTCAAGGTTATGGATCAAGTTTTCTTTCATGTTTCATTAGGGTTGGTACATAGATAGATCATGAGACAAGGTAAGTTCTCACTAAGATATGTCGGGCCATTCAAGATTCTGGAGAGAGTCAGGTTGGTTGCCTATCTGTTGTAGTTAACTCAGAGGTACTGAACCATGCATGAAATCTTCCATGTATCTCAACTACGTTGCTATCTCTCAGACTCATCTCATGTTTTTCATCTTAAGGAGGTTGATTTTTAGGTTGGTGTGTCATTTGAGTAGCATCCAATTCATATCGTTGATAGGAGAATGAAGGTTCTCTGAGGTCGGTCAGTTCCTCTAGTATGAGTGCTATGGAAGCACGACCATTTATAAGATGAGACCTGGGAGAGGGAGGCCGACATACGTGATTAGTGGAAAAATTTATTTTCTAATAAATCTTGAACACCCTTCAGAGATCAATTCAGTGAAGAATTTCTATAAGGGGAGAAGATTATAAAATCCTAGGGTTTTCTTTAGGTAAAAATCATTCCTTTCAGGTTAAATGTTGTTTACATTACTTTTTGGATGAGACCCTAAGACGATCGGTGGGATAGTTAGGTTATTTTTGAGAAATATGGGGAAATAGGAAGAAAAAGGCTGAAGACTAGCTACAGGCCAGGTACATGTCATGTACTTGGCCTACATGTTGTTTACTTCTAGTACACGACGTGTACTAGTACATCACGATGTGTAGCCTTTCTGGTTAAAAAAAGGGTAGTACACAATGTGTACTTACCTACATGTCGTGTACTATCTTGCCGTTTTCTATAAAAGAGCCAGTAACCTCATTTTGTTACACCCAACCCCTTTTTCTCCATTTTTGGATGCCTAAAACGCTTTAAAATGGGTTTTCAGATTTAGAATCCATATGGACTCCAATTTGAGCATAGTTTGTCTCATTGAAACCACATTGGTAAGTAATAAATTCCATTTTAGATGTTCTTGATTCTTTATAACAACAACCACACTATTTTATTTTAGGGTCATATTACCTAATATCTTGTTCTTCATTCATTTACATTTCTTCCAAACTAGGAAAAATCAGTACTTGATGCTGAATGATCTATCTACTACTGAGCTGAGGTAGGAGGTTTATAATTTTTTTTCATCTTTTTGGGTTCTTTTCATGTGTTTTTCCTTTTTTCCATCCATCAAACTTTTCAGCGAGACCCCATTTTGAGAAAGTTTCTTATAGTAACTATAGTCAGAACTAGTGAGGATTCTTATAGGTTTTGTTTAGGTGATTTTTCACCTGTTTCTTGATTAAAGGTCACCCATGTGGCACAAATTTAAGAAATTCCATGTTTATACATATTAAAACCACCTAAGGGGTGTGTTCTTGTGATTTCCTAGTTAGAGGAATCCTTTAGATGCCTTAATGGTTTTGAATAACTTGATTTGGAGATGTACTACCTCCATGTCTTTTTATATCTTGTGATGCCTTACCTATTTTGATAGATTGGATTAAATGAAATGTGTTGATATGGGTAGGTATACCTATATAAAATGGTTAATGGCATGTTAAATGGATAATATGGTAAGGTAGGCCCATATTCTTATAAATGATAAATGGATTTCATGAGTGGGTATACTCATGGATTATGCATGTTTATGTAAGTTGGTATACTCACTAAGAATGAATGTTTAAATTGAATGATTTGATTGAATGGTTTGATAGTTTCCATGGACCTCTCTCCATGGATTTGGAATGTGGTAGTGGACACCTTGGATTGACTTTTCCCCTTGGGTCTTGATTTCATGAGATGCCTATGGCCTTTCTACCCTGTAGATCTGGTTTTCTTACAATCACATAGGAAATTCCATTGCTATGATCCTAGAAACTCAACCAGTTACTAGACCAAGTTTACATAGGGGCACCCATGTGACTTGATGTGGATTCCTTGGATGGGTTTCTTGGATCCATCCCTTCCTGGTCTAGAATCATTTCATGGATGCCCTATTACGTGGCACCATAGATTCAGCCCTTAGTGTCTACTTTTCACTATACGACCTGGTTGTGGGATTCTAATTTTCATTTTAAAGTGTGGCCATGGGATTATACTTTTCACTATATGGAAAGGCCATGGGATTTCTTGACTTATTTATACAACATAGATGTGGATTTCTTGGTATTGATGGATGTATAACATGGCTTCATGACTTGTTTACTTTTTTATAGCTTTCTTATTAGGAGCTGAGTCTTTTACAGGTATCCTTGAGGGGATGTTTAGTTTTACTTATTGTAGTAGACTTATTCCATGTGAGTATGCACATGATTTATTTTTTTCTTTACACTCGGTAACACTTGTATATTTATATTATAATTGTATAGACCTTGGTTGTTTCCTACTAGGATGTTTATATCAAACCTTTTTTGGGCCTCCTTATGGACCCAAACAGATTACATGGTTTCAGGTGATGATAGAGGCAAGTGCCATGGTACAGGTTGTTGATTGTGGCTTTGGGGAAGGGGGGAATACAACCAAGATGAGGCTTGCGATGATACATACACTTTTTGAAATTTTGTTCTTTTGGGATACTTTTACTGTAATGTATTTCCATGTACTATTCTAGATTCTTTCAAGATACTTATATCATCTGTATCATTTTGTATATGAGACACTTCTGGTTATTGATATGTATTCTTGTATTGCATTTATTTCAGTTGACTATTATTTATTTTCTTATACTATTGTATGTATTTGACTTCCAATGTGATACTTTGGTAATGAGGGCATAGTGTCCCCACTAACTCACCTAGGCCTCACTATTAGTCAGAATCCCCTGGTGTTTGGGGAGATGTACCTGAGGCCATATCGCCAACCGGGATTAGGGCACCGTTGGGTGTCATCCAGGTCTGAGACGTTACAATCCTTTTCTAACACTACCTTAATAAAGGATGTGTATTTACTTTCCTCCTCATAAATGATATTGTAAGCTGGACACCCTGATAAATCTAGAACAATACCCACCCAGTTGACATGCCATAAGGACACTTTACCTTCTCCCATAATCCACCGAACATGGGTTTGGATAATAGAGAACAAGGGAAGAAACATGAAAAAGGGATACTTGTTCCTTTCTTCAATCAATGATCTGTCTGTGAGATTGATACCCTTGATATTACCCCATAAGGTACAACGTTTTTTGAGATACCAAGCCAGTTTGGCATGCATGAAAATAATGGTATCATTGTGACTGAAAACACGTAGAATATATTTTATAGGCAAGTATAGATTTTTTTTTATGTTACTCTACCTTTCTCATTTATTTTCATTCCTTAAAACTAATTTTGTACCAATCAAATTTTTAGTTTTTGGTATGGGAATAAGATACCATGTAAATTTATTATCAATTTTATTGAGTTATTCATTCATATCTTCCAACCATTCATTATGTTAAATATCCCCAACCATCATTCTAGTCTCAACCCATGGTACAAGAGCTATTTGGTTCTCAACTCTTAGCCTCTTTTTTTGTATGAAATAGTGTATTATGATTTCCAAAGATATTATCAATTTATACGAGTTTCTTGAATATTTGAAACTTATTTATATCACCACTAAAAAATTATTCAACATCTCAAGAATATAATAATTAGTATTAACTGTTTTCAGTATAATTTCAACAAATTTTTCAATTATTTTTTTCATAAATATTATCATAGTTTCCTATAGTAAAATCAAAATCTACATGAAGTTGATGATTTTTTGTCTATATTTTCATCAATTTTCACATCCAAACTCTGAAATTTTTTATGAAATAAATTATTCCTTCCTATGTAGACATTCTAATTAGATAAATTCCCCATAAATACATCATCATCAATCATTTCATCAAAACTTTAATAGATTTCTTCCTTTGATTTTAATATAAGATGGACTTCCAAAGACCTGGAAATATTTCACTACAAGATTCTTTTATTACCACATCTCATAAGGTGTATTGTGTGTCTTGGGTCTCAAAAGACATATATTTGGAATATGTACTATTTTAAACACTACCACTATCTAGAAATATTTTGAAACTTTATTTTCAGACAACATTATTATACCCATCTAGAAAATGATTCAATTCACCCTCTACAAAAAACCATTCTGTTGTAGTGTATAATGCATGATCTACTGATTCTTGATTAAATGGGGTACAATATAAATTTCAAATGAATCACTTGTGTATTCATTCCTAATATAAAATATCAGTTTTTGATATACAAACGATGCACTTTTTCAAACTTGATTTATTACATTTTAAACATCCTAATAGTCTTGGATTTGGGTTTAATGAAGATAATATTTGAAATCCAAGTAAATTCATATATAAAATTAAGGATATAAATTTAACCTAAAGTTGATTTATTTCTCATAGGCCCACAAATATCCATGTGGACTAATTCTAATGGTCATATAGAAGTAACATCCACCTATTTGGGAGTCTTCTCAATTATCTTTCCCTTTTGACATGTTCCATAGATTCCATATTGATATTTTTTTAATCTTGGGTATATAGATTATAAATTCATTTTTTAAAATATTTCTTATGTTTATTTGGCCAATATTACTATGTTTTATATAACATAGAACATTCTCTTCTTTCATGCTCATGTAGCATGTATTGAATGGATCCCCAATCAAGAAAAAATTTCCATTTATTCTACTACCCTAACAAATATTTCTCTAATCACTTTTTATTTTAATGATGCATGTGTCTATATTGAATGTTACCTCAATCACATTATGAAAAAAATTTCTAACACTAAAAAAGTTGTGTTTATGCGTTCAATATAAAGAACATCATCTAATGTCAAAACATCATTCTTAATTTGAGTTATGACAATGCATTTATTTTTCAATGAAGAGTCATTAGAAAATGTTACTAAACCTCATTCATGTTTCCCAATATTGTTCATAATTTTAGTATCCTCAATCATTGTTAGGAACACCCATTACAAAGTATCCATCTCATTGTCTTCTTTCATGATTTAAAAAAAAATTCTTCAAAGAATGACTTTTATTCATTATGCCCTTGAACATAATTCCCTTTATACTTGAGAGGGAACTGATCAAATAAGATTTTAATGAGTTTCTTAGCTCCATGTCACTTTTTATCACACCTTCAATATAGCTCTCCAAGACAATCAAACATATTTTGTGCTGTCAACTTGTAACAAATTTCCATTTCTAAACAATTTCTTCTAGAATATTGTTCCTTCTCATTGGAACTACTCTACTGGATTCTTTTAATATCCAAGACTAGACATGTTATCCCAACACATATATAATTTATGTACGAAAGTACTACAAAACCAATATTTTCATTGAAATATAAATTTTCTCGTAAAATATATTTGAATCTAGAATGTTTCTATCCATAATTTGATATTTTCTAAAATTTTGGTTGTAAATTTTTATTTGATTATGAATAGAAGTATCATTCAAGGTTATCCTTTCATCAAAAAAATTTTCAAATAATTTATATTTATTTTTCTTGGTCCAAATTTGACCATAATTAAGATTTAAACCTTCATTATTTGTGCTAATAGTTTTGGAAATAGATTTTTTAGATGAGAATTTTACCTGAATTTTTTCATCATCTCTCAAGGATTTTCTCTTGACATAAATAAATATTTTAAAGTAATTTATGACTTTTTTTATTTATTTATCAGCTTCAATATATTTTTATTTTTTCATTGATAATTGTTCATCATTGAAATATAGTTTTTCTTTAATATCTTTTATCATCTTATCATGTTCTTTATGTTTAAACCTAGGTTTTTTATTTTATTTTGGAATAGTTTTACCCCTTTTAACTTGATCACATTTTTTATCTATCAGCTTTTATTTCTCATTTACCAAATTATTCTTCTCTTTCTTGAGAACACTGTTTTGATCATGACATGCCTCAAGTTTATCTTCATAATTTATTTATACCCTATTGGTTCTAAATTATTTCCATTAATACTTGAAGAGTCAATATATTTATAAAAATGTGCCATAAAATTTGTAACTTTATCATGTGTTTATTCATTAGAATCATTGAATTAGATTAGATCAGTTTCCTATTCTGTACTCATTTTTTTATTTTGTTTCTTTGAAATCTATTCCCATTTCCAACTACCTTTTATACTTTTTTTTTAATTTTTTCTCTACATATTTTATTCATTATTTACATGATTTTATAATTATAAAATTCAACTTTATTTCTTGGATAATTAACTTCACAGTGTCTAAGTCCATTACCTTTATCAAATATACTAGAGAATGTAAAATTTTTCTTTATTTTTCCTATATAAAATATTTTTTATATGAATGAAATATCTCCTTGATATTCATCTTCATTCTCAAAATCACTTTAGTCTACAATACCTTTATAACAATTTTTTTTTTATTTTTCAAGGATTTAAATTCCATTTCATCGTTAATATTTTTAAATTTAAAAATATTTCTCAGTCCATTAGAAATGAGAATATTATATAACTCATAAAGAGAAAATCTTATCTATCTCCAAGAGTTGAAATTTTAGGATCAAATCTATACAAAAAATTTCACATCAATTTCTTTATAATTGTGGAATCATCACATTCTCACCAAGGCCTTGGATATTACCCAAAATTTCATTTACTTAAGTATTGAAATCACCAACACATTCATCCTCCACCATTTTGATGTATTGAAATTTGATTATCTTGATCTATAACTTTTGAAATTTGACTTTTAGATTGGAATCATAACTAATCTCTAGCTTATCTTTGATTTCTTATTTATTTTCTAGCCCCATAACTTTAGTGTAAAGTTTCTTTGATAATATCATGATAATATAATTTTTCTCTTTTCCACCCACTTATATTCCTCTTTTTATAAAACATTATCTTACCATCATTTAAAAAGGGTGGAAATCCCAATAAATATACATCATGATCTTTCATCCCAAGATAAAAAAGATATGGAAATATTTGATTCTTAAAATTGTGATAATTTTTTCTATATAATATTGGTAAATCCATACCATTAAATTAATTAATATAATATATTATATAAAGTTAAATTCTTGGATCCTATTGAGGTGACTGGGATACAACACTAATTGAAGAGTCTAGTAGGATTGTTTTACTCCATTGATTGGGGGGGGGGGGTAAAATCAATATAAGGTGGTTTTTATAGTTCATTTTTAATAGAAATAAATATGTGTGGCTTCTTAGAGCTTGATCCACTCAAAATAGATAAATCTCAACATAAAATGATCATTATAGGAATATAATAATAAGGAATGATTTTTTTTCAAGGTTTAGATCCAATGTAGAATAATACTCCTTATCATGGCAGGTTTCTCTCCACAACCACTAATTATTTTTTACTATAAGATCAAGTGAGTTCCAATTACAAGAATTCAAATGGAATCACACTAAACATGTTTGGATTCATACCAAACACCAAAAAATTACACTAAAAATAAAACAATATGAAGAAGATCAGCAAATAAATTTGGTTTCTTCGATAAAATTTGATGAAGATCCACTTTCACAAGCTTCCATAATATGTAAGAAATAATTTTACATTTTTAAAAATAAATATATCACTTTGATTGTGATTTTTATTTTTATTTCGATAAATGTTACAAGTTGTTAATTATTTTCAATAAAATATAAAGATTTCATTAGTGTTATTATGCTAAAGAATTTATAAAGAGGTTGCTGGAAAGAAGATCAGTTGAAGTTCCCATGCTTGATAACAAAGTTGATGTAGATTGGATAAATGTATAAGTACAAAATTTTCACATGTATTATTCTATTAAGGATGTTATTTTCAATAATTTGAGTTATTTTATGATGACTGTTGAGCTGTTCTTAATTTATACAACATGTACTATGTTTGTTGGAGATGAACATTTGTTTCCATCATTATAGAAAATCTCTTAAGGATTTTTCATAAAAATTATTCTAAACTGAACAAAGGAAGTTTCCTTAATATTTTTATATTTAGAAGTTGCTAAAAATAATTTCACTAGTCAGAATAAGTTTTCAAAGATAATCAGACAGAGTTTGTCTGAAAAAATATATCATATAGAGTTGATTATAAAAATATAAATGGATGAATCCGATTAGACAAAGGAAAATAAATGGAGGTTTCTAAACTATAACATCATATTGAGTGTCCATCAGATGAACCAAGATGAAAAGTTCAAATGTATAGAAGAAATTTTAGGAAACCACAAAAGGAATTTTCATAATTACTTTAGTTGATTCTAAGTGAAGTTTTCTTCATTGACCAAATATTATAATTCCATGAGGCTGTGATTATTACTGAGAATGAAGATAAAGTTAAAATCCACTCAATGATAACTTAATCAGATGATTTACAAGGGTATATTGAAGAGAGAATATGAATTTTAATTATTATAAGGATATTTAGCTGCTTTAGAAATCAAGATCCCAAACATTTTAAAGAGATGATTGAATTTTGGAAGGAGAGTTGTACAAAGTCCATCAGACTAACTTGTAAAATGATCATGATTTAATGTAAAGAATTCAAATAAGGTGTTGAAAAAGTTTTAACTGGATGGATAATTACTCTTTTACATAGGTCTTTAGAAGTTTCAACAACCTTAAAATCATAAAGATCCTTCATGAAATAGATAAAGGTAGACTTCCAGATATAAATTTTTTATGAAAAGATAATGCTATTCATTGAATAAGGTTTGAATTTTTAAATGTAAAATTTTTATGAAGTAAGAAATTAAAGTTTATTAGAAAAATAACAATTGGATCGAGGAAATCCAACCAGATTAATGGAAGTGCAATGATTAAGGAAGGATCTATCGAATTGATGAGAAATAGATAAATAATCATGATGTCATTAGATAGAAGGTTTTTTGGTGTCATACCAAAATAAAGTTTATTCAAAGTAGAACAGTCATAAAATTATATGATAAGTCTTCCAAAAATAAGTTTTTGTATGAAGTCATAAGATTGAGTTTTATGAGTATTAGTCATCAGAATGAAGTTTTCTTACATGTTTATCAGACATATATTTATGATTTTCTTGAATAGTTTCATTAAAATAATGTTTCTAGGAGATGTTATAAGATACAAGGCATTATGAATACATCAGACTGAGTATTAAAAAGTCATCTTATGAATACTACAAAGTCACCAAGGAGAAAATAAGAACAAATATTCAAGGGTTAAACAAATAGATAAATACTTATAAACATTTGTGGCCTTATACATAGGCTTTATCACACCCATGCTTCTAGGTGTGGCCTCCT
This sequence comes from Viscum album, assembly GCA_963277665.1. Lineage (NCBI taxonomy): Eukaryota > Viridiplantae > Streptophyta > Magnoliopsida > Santalales > Viscaceae > Viscum > Viscum album. The sequence continues at coordinate 270,308 of CAUJRU010000326.1, read as the reverse complement.
TCAATAGGCTCTCCCATGGGGGTTGACCCTTGGGTCGCCCTATATGTGGTTGAGGGATAGCCCTTCATAGATTATATGGATGAACATATTTTTTAATAAATGTCCCATTAGTAATATAATAAGTATGGAATTGAATTCCAATATAATCACAAAAAATGTACCAAGTTGTAAACCTTAACCTACTTTATAAAAAAAATTCAAATTTAATAGCCTCATTAAAATCCTCATGCATGGTCTTTATTATTATTTAACAAGTTTCCAACAAATTTACATTAATTACACAAGTCTTTTAAGCTTAATATAACATCAACAATCATTAAAGTTGCAACTTGTATAATTGTTTAAGCATGAAATCCAATGCCATTACATGAATCCATAACAATTTTCCAAGAATAAACTCTTTATCAACTTACATATATTGAATTATTTATAGAAAATTTACCCTAGGATAAAAAATATCCCCCTTTGTATTTTGTTTTCAATATCATCACCTATCAATGTCAATCTGTGGTTCTTACTTTCTCCCCCTTATTAATAATAAATTTTAAAAGGGTAAATACGGTCTTATTTAGTCATATTTCTTCTAAAAATCAGGATCATGTACCATTTATGAAAATTTCATGATCAATTTTAAGAGAGGAATAATCTCACATAGTTCACTTAGTAAAGGGCCTTTAATTAATTGTCTCTATGTCTATGTGGTCTAACCTAGTGTAGAAAGTAAGATATATATAACCAATGGTGTATAAGCAATCCATAAAATTTAATTCATATAAAATCATTCTAAAAAATTATAAATTCTCTTATAGGGGTAGGAAATAAACATATTTATCAATGAAATGCTAAATCCTACACATACATTAAAAACACATTAAAATGTTCAAGTGAAAAAGATATAGTAACCACTTTGTTTTATCTTATCATCAACCAAGAAATCCCTCTTAATTGATTTGATTAATAAAATTAGGAATAGAGGATGAATGTGTGATTAGAAAACATCGTCTTAAAATTTCACAAATCTATTTATAAGTTCCACATTCACTATGTAATGAAGATTTAACAACATTATCTCATCAATGCTCCCCCTCAAATTATGTATCCATCTCATTCAACTCCCTACATGTTAGTAAAAAATTACATATATAATAAAATAATGAGAGACCACTTGATTTATCAAAAATAAGATTCAAATTGAGTGATTCCTTTTAATATGGTATTCTTGTTCCTTTTATATTATTTAGAAGGCATGACTGATATTTCATCATGAGTTGAAAGTTCTGAATTGTATGTGCTATACTTTTTGTTATCAAAAGTTTTTTTTTAATTTCTAAATCATATTCATGTTTTCTTCTTGGGATGATATAATTTTAATATAATATCTTATGTCATGCCCATTTTTTCACAGCTTTCACAATTAATTATTTTCATACCATCATATGTATATGACTTCTTATATACTTTAACTTCATAAACTTTCACCACTTGATTTCCTTTTTCCTCAAAAATTTCTTATCTTTATCTATTTTTTTATCCTTGCATAGCTAGTCAGGTTATATAACTAAAAATTATCTATTAATGTTATTATATTGTTTGAGGTTATCACATAATACAATGGAGACTATTTCTTCCTTCACTAAATATATTGTCTTAACATTTACATTGTGTGAAATTTCAGTTGGTGAGATAACTTTTCATCTCTCAACTTTGTGTCCTTATAAACCACATTTTCAACAAAATTAATTCAATAATTAAAATTTGTTCCATTTTGATAGATTAGATTATGTCTTGGTCACATTTCTCTTTTTTTAATCATATGATATCATTTGTTCAGCATTGATAACCCTTGATTTATCCGACATTCTTGGTAGAGACATTATATACTAGAATGAATAATATTTATGACAAAAAAAATCTACAACATCAGTAGTGGCTTCAGAACCTTGATCTTCTAGACGGATAATAATTATTTTCTTGAAGATTTTTATTTTTTGGTTTTTAAAGATTGTGGGTGTTTCTTCTTAGTAGGAAACCTTTTGGTTGAATTTTTCCCATCTACATTTTTAGAATATGTTTTCTTATTTTCTTTTATTTCCTCTATAAAAATAAAGTCTTGTCTATAGAACTTTCATTTTCATAAATAATAGAAGTACATTGAGGTTCATTAGGAATAAAATAAACCCTTTTTTAGAGACCCTTCTTCTCATAAGATTTAGAAGATTTTCCATTAATCTTAACAGCTTTAGTGAATTCATATTTCATCTTCTTAAACTCACTTTGAGCTGAAAGGAACAAATTCAGTGTATTAGATAATTCTACCTCTTTATTATCATGTTTATATTCAAGATCATTTACCATATTATCATGTTCAGCTATTATCATCCTGTTTTGGTTGTTCTCTTAAATGAGAGAAATATCATCATTATTGAATTATTCTCTTCTAGGTGAATTTTATTTATAATCTTTTAGTTTTCTTTTTAGCTTATATACCTTATTCACATATACCATTTTCTCATTAAGACATGTCTCTTCTTTCTTAACGAATTCTTCATTTTCCTTTATTAGGTTTCTATTATACTTCTTGAGTTTCTGGTTATTCTTATTAGTATCTTCTATATTATCTTCCAAGTACCATTCTAGATCAATTATCTCTTTACTTTGCACACCTTCAAATGTGACTTTGTCTATTTTGATATTTCCCATAAAAAAATATGATTTATAGGTCATTTATATTTGTCCCATTTCTTGATTATGAAGATTCATAAATTTCCCCGCTCATCATATTTCACATATTTTTATTTGAATACATCTTCTTTTTTCTCTAAATTTCACCATGTTGGTATTTTTTAGATTTTTTCTTGAAGTAGTCTTCTCCTTCATTACATTCTGTGACATTGGATTTCTTCTTTGAGAAATCATATGAAAAATGTCCAAACCCCTTTAAATTTAATAACTACAACAAATTCTTTCCTTTCTCTAATTATTTATGTATTATACATCCTTGTAAATAGGGCCCTCATTTTATTATTCTTCTCATCAACATCCTCATCCTCAGAATCACTTAAGTCTAGTTCATCTTCAACTATAGTTTCACCTTTTATCATTGATTTAAAGGCCTTATGATCTTTTTATTTATTCTTGAAACCTAGTATTTTTCTCATTTCATATGTTATGAGAATGTTTTGGAGTTCATCCAGTGATATATATTATTTTTCTTATAGTGATGAAACTTTTGTATCAGATCTATCTAGAAAGTTTCACATCATATTTTTCACAATAGTTGAATCATCCAGTTTCTCACCAAAACAATTGATTCTACTAACAAATATCATTTAGTCTTAAAACTAAGTCATCAAAACATTCATCATCACCCATTTTGATATCTCCAAATTTGATTATCTAGATTTTTACCTTAGATTCCTTGACATTAAGATTTCCTTCGTAATTTCTTCTCAGTTTATCCTTGATTTCCTTGGCGGTTTGGAGACCCATCACTTTAGCGAATCCCTTTTTAGATAAAGCCATATATATTTCGTTTTGAGGATTTATATAAATCACCAAGTTCCTCTTATCTTCAAAATTAATAGAACCATTCTAAACATAGGGTGGATATCCCACTGTAACTGCATCTCCCACTTCTACCCCAAGTGACCGGAGATATGACATCATCATATTTTCCAACCATTATAGTTATCACAATTAAAAACTGGAAAATACATTATATTTATTGAATTTATATTCTCCATACTCATAACTATATTTTATATTTTAGATGTCAACTTCACTTCGATACCAATTGAAGTGTCCTTATCAGTGTGAGATCATTAAGAGGGGGAGAGGGTGAATCTGTGATCCCTATTTATTTTTAAAAATTATTACTTTTTAATTAAACCTATTTAGATAGTTAAAGCCTTGATCTAGTCTTCTTATGTATTTCATCTTTACCTTGAATAATTATATAAATACAAAGTCACAAAACAAAAGGATTGACAAGGTTCTGTACTAAGGCCTACTCCATTTCATGCTGGTTATTTTTCCCAACATGGACTATTTAATACGATCTTATAAAAAATTACAACGGTCTATACAGAGTCACAATTTATCTCTCTTGAATCCACATTGATGTTCCTTTATACTAAATCCCATAATGTTACCAGAATGAAAACTATCATACTCTAGAATCGATACCAGAGAATTTTACTCCAAAATCACACAAGAGACTTCCTTTTCTCCCAAATATAAATGAGATACTCATTTATACAAGGATTGATCCACTGCAATATAATCTGTTGATATTCCTTAATGATCTTGATGAATATGAATTGATCATATACCTGTTCAAGTACCTTTGCGAAGCTTGTTGGTAATGCTCATAAATATATGATCACTTGTATCTGATTAGTTTCCTCAATGAAAAAATGATCATGATAATTCTTCTTTCTACTGAATTCTTGACCTTGATAAATTTGCGAAATTGGTGCAAAAAAATTATTCCGTAATATTTTATGAATGAATAATATTACACAATGTAATCTCACTATCTTATTTAATTCTTTCTTTCACTTCATTCAAGAAATTTACTGGTCAAATGAAAATATTTTTTAAATTTTTTATGTGCTTTTGAATTTATTATTCATGAATTTAATTCTTGTATGCATGAAATTTCCTAATTTTTTATCAATGAATTATAATTAACTTATGAATGCATGATTTCATGTGACTAGGTAAGGCTCATGTGAACTCATATCCTTAAATCACACTAACTCCGCACAAGAAAATCACATGACTTGAGGTGTTGTCCATATTTCCTCATGAAATTATTTATGTAAGGGATTCCAAAGAGTGTTACATGATCCCTTCTTCCCTTCGCATGTCATAGGTGGCCGATGGGTTTCTTCTTTGCAAGAAAATTATTTTTTGATGGCTTCTTCTCAGGATATTTTCATAAGTAATAATTTCTTTGCATGATAATTTTTCATGAAATAGGTTATGTTCACTGGTTCATTTGTAAAAAGGTGGTATTTCCAAGGGTGCTCCTTCGCATGATATGAGGTGTTGTCCATGGGATCTTCTCAGACTTCATGTGGAAAGATAACTATCTGTGATTAACTCATCAAAACCTTTATGAGACTTTTATTACTTGTGGGTTTATTATTTTTAAGATTGGATCATGTAGACTCATTTTATCCTCCACATGAATGGTTCATGAGAGTAATATGTTTCAAGATTTATCACAAAATATTAAATTTTATTAGCATTATTCGTCGCTCATGCCCCTATTTTTATAGAGGAAGGTAAACCACCTCTCCTATAACATTCATGATATAATGATGACTTTTTAAAACTCATGAGGATATCATAATCTCATGATTTATGAACATTTTGGATTATTAAAACTTATTACAATGATTTAGTGATCATGAAATCCACGTGGCTGCTTCACATGATCACTTCATTGATCATGTGATTCATAGTGAGAATCCTATTGATAATCTTCAAATATTCAAATGATAATTCCTACAATAGATGAGATCATAATTCTATTGATGATATGTTCATCTTTATGCAATGGTGTTGGTGATTTTCCATATGTCATAATGTGACATTTCATGTTATCACGATGGATTATTGATCGTCACCATTCTGTCATATGATCTTAAGATCATGATGTGATAGAATCATGTTATTTCCACTAGTTCTAGTGATAGATTTTTATGATATCCTTTGTTCTTCAAATAATGAATATGCATTCAAATAAAGTTTCATGCATGACATTACTTTATTCTATCATGCCTCAATCCCTCAACATGTTGAGTAGAGATGGTTTGTTGTCTTGAGCTTACATAAACAACCCTCTTGTGGAAGAAGATTGAATATGAATTAATTATTTGAATATTCATAACATGGGATCCATATAATGGTAGAGATCACTCAGATCATATGATGCTTTTTATTTCCATCATTTTAATGGAAGAGGAATATTAGAGCATGCTCGGATGCCCCACATCAGTTAGAGATTATTAGTTAATTCAAAATATTAATAAGATGTTCCCTTTAAGTGGCCATAATCAGGTATGGGGTATTCTAACAACCACATTCTTGACATGCTATAGCCCATGTGGCATGAAAAATTTCTCTTAGTTGTCCTATACAAGGACCATGCGTTCCTTTGGGTGTATGATCCATTGGGACTTTAACCCGAGACTGTGCACACCTAAATCACCAGGTGTGGCATCTTTTGACAGGCTCTCCCATGGGGGTTGAACCTCAGGTCACCATATATATATAGTTGAGGGATATCCCTTGGGGGATTATATGGTTGTCCATCTGTTTTAATAAATGTACCTTTTTTAAAATACTAGGTGTGTAATTAAATTCCAAGATTATCTAAAATAATGTTCCAAGCCATAAACCCCTTTTCATCTTTATACAAAATGAAAATACACAATAAACTACCTTCTTAAAATCCTCATTAATGGTCTTTATTCTTCTTTAACATGTTGGAAACAAAGTGTAATTAATGGTACAAGTCTTTGAAATATAAGATCACATAAAAATACTTAGATTTATAACTTGGATAATTTTTCAAGCATGAAATTCAATGACATTAAATGAATCCATAATAACATAACAAGTATCACAACTTCATCCACCAACACATATTGAATTATTGAAAATAAAAAAAACCTAGGATCATCACTATTTTTGTTGGATAAGAAATTTTTTTATCACCATTATGGAATTTTCCTTAAGGAGTTTCCTGAAGAAGTATAACAAATAAAATAAATGAAGTTTCCTTGAGAAGTTTTTCTTAAGAAGTTTTTGATCAAAATGTTATCAGTGATAAGAAATTTTCAAAGGCAATCAGACATAGGACAAAATTACAAAGTGATTGGATAATGTTGATCAAAAAAATATAATAGTATTAAGTGGATGAGACAAAGGAAAGTGGATAGAGGTTTTCAAACTATTCTATAATATGGAGTGTCCATCAGATTGACAAAGATAAAAAGTTTGAATAGAAAGAGTAATGTTGTTGAAACCAAGAAAGGAACATTCAAAGTTACTTTAGTTGATTCTTAGTGAATTATTATTCATTTATGAAATATCCCAATTACATAAAGATATGATTTTTATAAAAATTTAGTTGATGTAAAAAACCTCTGAAAGAAAATTTAATAATGTAATTTCAAAGGAGATATTTATGAGAGACTATGTAATGAATTTATTATGAGGATATTTTTTTTTCAGAATAACATAGGATTCCAAACATTTTAATGATATGATTGAAGTTTGGAGGTAGAGCTATATAAGTTCTATCAAATTAACTTGTACAATGAGAAAGATGTAAATTAATGAAGTTAGAATTTGGTTTTTCAGAAGTTGTAAATGGATAATGAATTCCACTATGAGATAATTATTTAAAAGTTTTAATAATGTTAAAACTCATCAATGACCTATGTTAAATAGATAGATGTATATTTATAAAGATATATATTGTACAAAAATATTGTGTTATTCACTAAATGTAGTTTGAAGCTTCTAAGGGTGTTGTGGTAAGAAGGAACTAGTTCAAGTACATCAAAGGAAGAACCATTAGACTGAGGAAATCCAAAAGGATATAAGAAGTGAAATGAACAGAGAAGGATCTATCGGAAGGATGATGATCAGACAATAAATAAAGATGTTATCATATGGGTGATTTAATGGTGTTTCACTAAACTAATGTTTCTGAGCAGTAGAACCAGATAGAATATTTTTATGTAAGTATTAAGATAAAATTTTATACACTAAGTAATTAGATGGAGGTTTATGAGTAACATTCATCTGAATGATTTTTTCCGGAAAGTTGAGTAGACATAGATTTATGAGGTTCTTAAATAGTTACATTAGACACAAATTCTTGGATGATGACATCAGAAATAAAGTATTCAAAAATACATCAGAATAAGTATTAAAAATTCATCTGATGGAGTTACATAAAGTCACAAAAAAACAAGTAGAGAAGATATATAAGGGTTAAATAGAAAAAGGAAAACTAATAAATATCTTTAAACCCAATATATGGAATAAGTACCCCATGTAAGTATACTGAATAGTATTTTAAAGGGAATACCAAAAAAATGTTTTTGTATTAATGTTTTTTGAAGCATGTAAATGGAAAATGGAACTACCATAAAAAATATTTCATGGTGTTTATATAATGTTTTAAAGGAACATTAGGAAATTTTTTACTAGATGAAAGACATGTTATGAATTTTTTTTGGATAGAATGTTCAAATAACTTTACAATGTTTGAAAATACATTTTTGTTGTGATGATTTGATGATCAACCAATATTTTAATAACCAAAAATGGTGTTTGTTATTATTGAAATCTTAAGTAAATATAAGGAATTTTTTTAACAACTCAATTGTTCCAGAGGAATTGGGCAGTATTCATGTGAAAAGAAATTAATTGGGAAGTTTGAAATTCATGTTTTTTATAGGAGTGAAAACATATCTATGTTATTCATCTTACCCATGTAAGAAAACCTATATAAAGGGTTGATAATGTGTGGAAAATTCATGGAACAAAATTTAAATATAGAGGAGAAAAATTGTTGAAGAAATTTTTCTACAAAAAGTAAAAACTATCAAGCATGAGAAATATTATCATTTTCACGAAAGTTTGAGAAAAGAAGTTTCTAACTGATAAGGGTGTATAGGATAAATCTAAATCATCAAATTATACTAATCACAACAATAAAATAATGTAAGAAGAGAACATCATGAGGACATATTCCAAATTAATAACGTAGAGAAGAAGAAATGGGAATTGGATGAATTGTTACATAAATAATCAAAATTATATGGATATTATTATACAATTTTATTAGATGTAAAATATATATAAAAATAAATATGGAGGTAAAATAAGAATAAAGAGAATAAAAAAACTTTCCCCACACATAACCTCACCGGAAAAACATCACCTGGGAAATAGGAGTAAATAGATGGGACAAGACTGAGTAATTGAATATACTATTTTTATATTCAATAAGGAGTTTTAATGTTTCTTTACTACTATTGTGAAAGTAAAAAATTGAAGAAGAAGATAGTGAAGTAAAAATGCAGCACTATAAAATCTAATAAAAGTATCATCTGGTGGAATAATTTATATATATTACAATGTGCCTAAAAATAATATGAAGAATATCTTTAGAGGTAGTGAAAAGGACCTATGAGGAGTTACAAATTGGACAAGGATTTTATGAGTCCATGGAAGAGTACTTTTATAACCCTATCCTAAAGTTAATAGATTTACACTTGGATTATGATTGTTTTATAACAACACCACTAAAAATAGAATCATTTTATAGTATATTATCTATGTACTGGTCATGACCATACATGGAATGGACTAGCTACTCTTATTGAGTAGTGAACCATGTAAAAATATCATGTGCTAACTTTAATTTCTTTCATACAATTTCATACAATAATGATTAGAGAATAAGAGAATTAAGATTCTAAAAAATCCAAGATGAAAAGGGATAAAATGTCATAAAAGTCAAAAATTTACAAACACTAATTCAAAACCCTCTCAAGGTTGTGTATATACCAAAGTGGACCTCTCAAAAACTTGAGTTTCAAAAAAATAATAATATCATAGTAAAATTATATTTCCAAAAAACATTATTTTATCCAGATGATGATCACTAAATCTAAAACTTCATATCCAATCTCTTCTTCATCTTCTCACTTTTTCTAAAAAAGCCAAAAAATTAGGATGACTAAACACATAAAAGAAGACTCACAAAACATCCTAACCTAGAACCAAGGGTCCATATTAAATAAAATAATTCTTCTCTTCATCTAAACTTTTCATAAAAAACATTGGTTTAAAAATTCTTTAATAATCCAAATAAATCCCTCATAAATTAGATAAAAAAAATTATTCCCAAAAACTGAATAACTATATTCAAAACATGACTTTAAGTTTTATGACATGAATCCATTTTTTATAATAAAAATATTCACTATCATTGTAACTATTTAACTATATTTACAACTCTAATTGCTTAGGCTCATGATAATTCATGGAGTGAATTCATGATTCATGACATGAATACATTTAAAAAAAATTTTAAATAAAAAAATATTTCTTGATTATACCTAGAAAAACTCATGATGTGAATTCCTATTCATGATGTGAAGTTATTCTTATTTATCCTGACCACTTTATACTCATATATTTATAAAAAATCCTTCGATGTGAAATAATATTTTTCATCCTAAAACCTATAGCTAAAACATGAAAACTTCCATCCAAACTCATAAACACTTTCAAGCATCATGAAACTCTCTTCCAAGATATAAACCCCATACGAAACAGATCATGAACCATAATAATTAGTGAGAACCTAATAAAATGGTTTAAAAAAAAATACAACTACCCAAACTCACCAACATGACTTTGGATCTTCAATATTCCTCAAACAATGCCACAAATCCATGGGGTTCTTCAGATGTTTTTATAATTACCATTATAGAGAGGGAGTGGCTTCACATTTAATTATTATATAAAAATTTAAAAGATACAGCACATGTTGAAGCCCTCAAATTAATTATTTTAATTTGAATTTATCAAGGGATGAAATATGGATATCAAACAAAGATAATCAAAAATTTATAGGATGGTTTCAAAAACATTTTTCATGGAGTGAAATGAAAATAAAAATTTACTTTCAGAACGAATTCGTTGGCTCTCTAGAGGACCAAGTGTGTATTTATTTTCTTATAATGGTTATGTAATTAATGATTATACATTATATATAAAGAAACATGATAAACATAGTACTATGAAAAATATTAGAGTTAATATTTTTTTAGAAGTGATGCATGTATCTAGAACTAAGCACATTAATCTAATTTATGTGAATATATTATACTTTTTCATCATCGAACAAATATGGGAGTTGGATTATAAAATATTTAAAGTGTCAATTTTTTAATTCAAGTGGGTTGATAATAGAAGTGAAGTTAGAATAGATTAATTGGAATTAATGAATATGGATTTCAATAAGAATGGAAAAAATTACAAACCTTCCATAATGACATCCGAGGAAGCACAAGTTTTTTATATCCTAGTTCCTTAAAAAAAAGTGGTCAATTGTTATAACATCGACCAAAATTATTGCTAGGCCAGTTATCAATTCAAATAAGGATAACCCTTTCATTAGGACACCACATTCATTTCAAAGTGGCCCCAATATATACATGATTTTGTATGTTAGAGAAGACCATAATGATCAAATTTCAATACTTTATATAAGGGTAAAATCTATTCAAACATTAAACAAATTTCAATAATTAGAATAATTTTTTTAATATAAATTATGTTACCATATAGTATTATGCATGGAATACTACATTTACATAGTCTAAAAAAATGTTAAACCAATTCTATAGATAATGGATTATCTATATATTGATTCTCCCAATTCTAATGAACAATAGGTTTCTTAACATGTTTATGCTCCCAATAATGTGGAATAATAGGTTTCTTTACATAATGATTCTACCAAACCAAAGAAAAAACATACGAATAATGATGAAATTGAGGAAATGATATAATTTGAACAATATATATTTAATAAATAGAAATAAAATCATAGTATGATCATATTAACAAAAATTATTAAGTCGATAAGTAGAGGCATAATATTAGAGTTTATATGTAATTCACATGATCATCGTGATAACACCAACAAGTCCATTTTCATTAATTACATTGGGTCACCACTTGAATGCACATATCTATTGACGTAGATACATGGAAGAGTCTTGTGGTAGAAATAATGGAACTAATTTTGGAAGAGATTAAGATAACATTATGGTATAACTAATACATTTTACTAAAAAATAAAACAATGAAATGTTGATTTAGTCTAAATTTATCCTTTGATGAGTGCATTTATACTAGAATAAAATAGAATTAAATTTGTATTAATAGTCACTGAAAAGGCTCATAGATCCTTTTAGAAAATTATTATAACCCATAATCTCAATGATGGTGAAGGGAAAGTAAACCCACACTATCCAAATATATATTCACACATGATAAACCAAGAAACATTGGATTCATTTATTGGTCTATTATGAGGCATCATTTCAGGTATATTATGATTTATAATACTTTACATGGAAATACATGCATTAATACATTTGATTTAGAATTTTTAATTTATAAAACAATAAATAAGTGATAAAAATAATCACTCTGCATCAAAAGTAATTCACCCCTATAATAAAATAAGGATCAGGTATGATTCACTTGAAAAAATGGTTTATATTGTTAATCTATAAAGAAATTTATGTGGCAAGAAAAAAAGTAATTATGTTCCTTTTTTTATATATAGATTGGTGAATCAAAATCAAAATCAACTTCCATCCCACATCATTTTTAATTAAAGGAGGATTGGGTAAATAAATATGCAATACTAGTAGATTAAAAGACAAAAATAACATGGGAATCATGTGTAAGTATGATATAATAAAAATTTATTATATTTTAAAGAGACATTACATAATATTGAATATTATGTTCCCATATTTTTATCTGATTTATACACATAAGTATTTATCACATGTACTTAATTATGGACTACTATTAGTGGCCTTGGATTAGCCAAAATAATATTGTTTTGTTAGAGGTGTGGGTTTTGGTGTGTCACCTTGAACATATTTTGAGAAAATAAATGCACAATGGGATAAAAACAAGAAAATGAATAAGATGAAGGAATAAATAAATGTTCTAGAAGAAAAAATTAATTTTAATTCTATGATTTTAGATAATGTTATGATATATAATCAAAGATAAAAACAACACAATGAAAACCACTATATAAAGATCCACCCCCTATTTTGGGCCCAACCATTCCCTTTAAAGGTCTACCTTACCTAAGGTAATTGATTTTGTCATAAATTTTTCTATCACTACTAGAAACTACCTATATCCCCATGGATCTATACCCATGATTTATAAAAAACATAGTAATATATTTTATTCCCAAACCAATACCCACTATTTTAAAAATCCATTGGTATAGGTTGATCTGTGCCAACAGTTTTTTAAAAACCTTGGGTATATCCATTTAATTAGGAATACATTCCTAGAATCCTCCCCCTACCCATTAAATCCCTATATCTTCTCTCTAACCAGCATCTATGTGACCTTGGAATCCCTATCTCCACTCTCTAGGTGACTTTTGTGTCCCCTCCCCTCTTTAGGTGACATTGAGCCCATCAGCCAAATGTTCTTCCTCCATTTATGGTAGTTTTTTTGTTGCGATCTTTGAGAGTTAAGATTTATTTCCATCCTATTATTTATTCTCCTATATTCTATATAATACTTGTTTTATTTCTCTCATAATTCCTATAGTATGGTTGTGGCATGTTATTATTATTCCACTATTTAAAAAAATGGATTTGTTTGTGTGAAAAATAAATTCCATGATATAAATGTTCTTTATTTTATGTGATTCCTTAGTGTTTGTAAGTAAAATGAAATATATTTTTAATACTATTTGGATTTTTCTTACAATGGAAATTACAACCTCTTGAAGGGTATTTTATGACTTTTTATTTTTAACATGTGAAGTGTTGTGGGTGTTTTGGAATTAAACTAGTTGTAAATGCTATGAAATAAAAATAGATTATTATAATATAATTTTTAATGGTAATTAGTTTCATAATCATGATACAATGGTGTTTTCAAAAAACTTATGTTGACATTAATCTTTATAATTTTTTTTTTGATTTCGAAAAGTATATTTTTTAACACAAGAGAGATTTATCCCATTAGTGGGTGGTATAAAATTATTTCAAAATGTGAATGTTTTGTAATTAAATAAGGTTCTTATTTTTGGAATTTTTTCAAAGGTGTTTCCTCTTTGGTGATTTAATTCTTGATATTTATCATTTATTGTTTTTGGAACTCATTCAATAAGGTGGTCCACCATTTTAAAAATATGAATTTTTTAAATGATTTTGATTATTTTGGATAGTGGTATGATTTTTTGGGGAATAAACATTTTAGGTTTATTTCTCATATTGATTTAACATAGGCCTCCCAGAATGGTCTACTGTGAAGATAAAGTACTTTTCTTTAGGGGTCATTCCACCTTTTAGTTTTAACACTTCCCTAGATCTGAATATAGTTCTATGTGCTATCTTATCTTCTTTTTCTAGTATCATGGATATTTATATAGATGTCATATCTAGTGATCATCTATATAGGCCATACAGTTTTGATGGTATAAACCATCATCGGAGTCTTGATTGTTGGATTGGTGAGGGATGGTTTTCAGAGATACATAAATGTGGTCTTGTGTTTTGGCATCACATCTATAGGTATGCCATGGTTTTTGATTATGATTTATGATAGTATTTATTGGGATGGATAATAGTGTATTCTATAATGGTCACTTACATTATGCATTGGCCAAATAGACTAATGGATAATTGTTCTAATGGCCTAATGTCCAATTGGCTTAACAGACTAATGGACTAATGACCAATTAGCCTAATGGAAAATTGGCCTAACATACTATTAGAAACATTTCCTAACAACCTAATGGCCTAATGAATGATTGTACAATTGGCATTTTGGCCAAATGTAAAATTAGCTTAAGGGCCTAAGGACTAATTGGCCAAACGACCTAACAACCTAATGACAAATTAGACTAAATGACTAAAGGCCTAACAAACAGTTAAAATAATGGGCCAATGTTTAATTTTACTAATGTCCTAATGGATAATTGGACAATTGGCCTAATGACCTAATAGCCAACTGACCTAACATACTAATATCCAATTGGCCTAATGGCCCAATTGCAGTTGGACTAAATTCTTAATGACCAATTATCCTAACATAAAAATGACCAATTTTCCAAACAGACTAATGTACTAGTGGCCTAACGACCTAAAAAGATAATGGGAAATTGACCAATTGTCCTAGTGGTTTAATGGAAATTATTTCTAATGGCATAATGACCAATTAGCCTAATGGACCAATGAACAAATGGCCTGATGGACTAATGGAGAATTGGCCAATTGTCCTAACGAAATAAGGTCCATGTGCCCTAATCTACTAATGGCCTTTTGTCCTAATGACCTAATTTCCAATCGGCCTAATATCCTAATGGACTAACAACCAAATGACTTAATGACCTAATGGCCTAGAAACCTAATGGACTAATGATCAATTGGCAAAATGGCATAATGACCAATTGGCCTAATGACCTGATGGCCAAATTACAGATTAGAATAATGTCATAAGGTCCAATTGGAGTAATGGTTTAAAGGAAAATTGGCCAAACATCCTAATGGATAATTAGCCAAATGTCCAAATGGAAAATTGGCCCAAAGGCCTAATTTCCAGTTAACTAATTGGCGTAATGACCTATTGACCAATTTTCCTAACGACCCAATGACATAATGAGCAATTGGACTAATGTAATAATATCCAATTAGACTAATGGAATAATGGAAAATTGTATTAACAACCTAATGGGAAATTTTCCTAATGACCTAATGTCTAATTGGCTAATTTTACTAATGGTATAATGTCTAGTTGTCCAATTTTCATAATAACCTAGTGGATAATTGGCCAATTGTCATAAATTCCAATTGGACTAATAGCCTAATGGAAAATTGGCCAATTATCCTAATGGCCTAAAAAAATTAGTGTAGTGGCATAAAGACCAATTGGCATAATAACCTAATATCCAGTTACCCAAATGACCATCAGGCTGTTAGCTAATTGGAACTCATTATGACTTAAAAATAAAGTATTAATATTTAAATATTATGATTTTTTCATAAATACATAATTTTAATTATTCACATCAGGGGAATTATTTTGATATTATTAAAAACAAATAAAAATATTTTTGATGATTTATTTGATCAAGTATTAAGTTTTATTAAATATGTTAAATTTATATTATATAAATAGTTTTTACAAAAATATTAAATATTTAATAATTATATTGAATAAAAATGTCATATATATAAAGTAAATTCCATTTACTGAATAATATGGAGTTCATAATATTGAATGAATATAAATAATTACTATTAATGATTATGAAATTTTCATAATGAGTATCTAAAATTATGAAGTGTTTACGATTATCTTTTATTTATGATTTTTTATCAATGTTTATCACATGTTTAAATTTATGAATTATTCATTCATTTAAAAGTTAGTTCATTTTATTGTTATTCAAAATTATAAAAGGTTTATATTGTGAATATGTGTATACTAATCAATGTCATTTGCAACAAGCTGTATTGGGTATCAAAGGTAGTGTTCCTTGAGTAAAATTATTTTTCTTGAGTAGGGAAAAAAATTATGGAAGTGTATTAAATTCACAAACAAAAGAAAATATTGAAAGTTTTTAATTTATATTTCAAATATGTATAAAAAATTCATAATGAAATATCTTGTTTATTTATCCAATAAACTTACCTTTTGGATCTCGATGATAAAGAAGGTGAAAAATTCAAGCTAAATGATCATTTGAGTCTAGTATTAGGTGAGGAGAACTGGGGTAAAGTACTATATAAAACTAGGAAAAACCTCATCCCCACTATGTATTGGTTCTTATCAAGATCCTCTCAAACCTCTCAGACCATTGAGATGTAAAGCGCTTATGTAGAATCATATAAGGCCAAAAAATAGCCTTATAGAATTGTGAAAGAAGTAAACTAATCACTGAACACTTCCTGAAATCTATGTCTATTAGAAGTCAATCACTTCCATAAGAGGATGCTACTACCATTTATTCATATATAGAATCAATGTAGTATTTAAATGATGCATTGAGTGATGCCAATGTGGGTTTTAGTGGTGGTAAAGCTAATGGTGGTGGTGGTGGTGATGATGATTATGATAATGATGCTGCTCCAGATGATGTTGTTGCTGATGAGGATATTACTAATGGTAATGAGGATGAGGATGAGGATGCTGGAAATGGGGGAGATATTGACCCCCTCGAATGTTGACCACACAGTAAAGAGACATTTGGATGATGATTAATGAATTGAATTGATTGGTTGTAGGTATGTATATGTTTGTTATAATATTGTAAATGTTTTGAAAATTATTACAAGATGTTGGTTGAATGATGAATATATAATATTTGTATTTTATTTAATGTATAAAATTTTATTTTCATTTTATTAACAGGTTTAGGGGATGAAAGATCTATTGTTGCTTCAAAATGGGGGTATCTACCTATACCCATGGTTTGGAGTACTATGCCTATATTTTTTGTTCTGAGAAACTTTATACCCATAGTTTTGTTTTAAACTATGGGTTTGATAAAATTATGTAAGGTTATACCTATAATTTATATAGAAACCAAGAGTATAGCTTTATACTGATGAATTTTAAAACCAAAATTCCTAAAACCATGGGTATAGGCTATACCCATGGTTTCAGGGGCTATACCCACGATTCTAAACTTTGGGCATATAATAGTTTTATAGTAGTATATGAAACATGAATCATCCAGATATCAATACCTTTCCTATAGTAATATTCAATAGGGTGAAATTAATTGTGATTTATATATATTATCACACACTCATCCCCTTATTGTGAGGGGTACACTGTATATTATCCGAGAATATATTCTATAGAATAAAAAAAATCCAATAGATAATATGAAGATAAGGATTCATGTAACACATGGGTTGAGCACTGAGCTACCTATTACCCTTGATGAGTTGGATGCTATCATGATCAAAATTGATATTATAACATTTATAGAATAGTTGTATGATCTTTTAAAAATACTTTTTTGATAATTAGTTATGTTACTTGTAATTTATTTTTTTGTGAAAAAAAATTAATAAATAATGAAAAAGTCATAAATCAAGGAATGCTATTATATATGTAGAAAATTAAGGGGAAATATAAGTTTGAATCAAAATAATCTAAAGGATCATGCAATAAATTGAAAAGACCTTCAAAGATTATCTTTACCCCTAGTTTAATTGCAGCATTTACTAATATTATATATTTATATAGATTTATCATTCAAAGATAGTAATATATACATCATTAATTTTAAAGAGAAAATTTATAGGAAGTCCATTAAAACTATATTATTTTTTTGAATATAGATGCAATCCTAAATCAGGGATTGCTGGGAGTCTTAGTTTTAAATGTATACATGATGTTCATTTTAATAATCTATTTTCCTAATAGATTATATACTATGTTATGTATAGTTAAATTATATTCATATTTTTAAGGCATATATATATGTACTATTTTAAAAGAGATCCTTTTGAACAATAATTTAGACTCATTATTTCTCACATCACTTCTACATAATAAATTTCATTAGAAGAAAATGAATATTTAAAAATAGTGGAACAACTAGCCACAATGTTTTAAAATAACCCTATAGCCTATAAAATGTTTTCATACCCATGATATAGGGGTAAAACAATACAATCTAATAATATGAAATATATTTTATTTCTTTCATTAATTATTCATTTTTTAGGCATCATTATTTGCTCAGTATAATAAATTTTTACTCTAAGTTCATGTTTTCAGTTTAAAAGTAACATTTTAGTTCGAAACATTCATCTCTTACGAAAAAATAAGAAAATAACGCAGTATTATATTGATATAATAGGAAAATAATCCATAATTAATTTTTTGTAATTAGTCACAATTCCATTTAAAACATAGCGTGGATAGTTTAATTGAATTTTCATGTTTTTATTTAAAAGTAAAACGTTTGTTTAAGACACATGTCACTCATTAAAAAAATGATATAATACACTTGGTTTTATTGATAATTTTATAAAATAATCTATAAGTCATTTTAAATGTGTATGAATAAATCACAAATCAATTTGACTCATGATATGGATGGTATTATTGAAAGTGCATGTTTTTATTTAAAATTTACATTTTAGTTCAAAACAGATGCCACTTATTAAAAAATAAGAAAATATGCTCATATTTTCTTTATAATTTTGAAAAATGATCCACAAATTATTTTCAATATGTTGGAATCCACCAAACATCAAAATGCACATATTGTTCATGGAATGACTTAAAGTGCATATTTTCAGTTTAAAAATTCCATTTTAGATCAAAACATGAATCAATCACTGAAAACCAAGACAACACACTCATGTGGTCTTCTTACATTATGAAAATGATCCATACATCAATTTTTACATTTAGGAATCAACCATAAATAAATATGACACAAGGTGTGATCAGTATGACTTGAAGTACATGTTTTCTATTTAGAAATGTCATTTTAATTAAAAATGTGTGTCAATCACTAAAAATAGAGAAGATATAATCTTATTATCTTGATGATTTAAGATAACCACCCATAATTAATTTTTTAAACATATGAATTTTCCACATTTTAATATGACACAAGATGTTCCCTGTATTTCTTAAAGTGCATGTTTTCAGTTTAAAATTAATCATTTAGTTTAAAACATGCATAACATAATCAGACATGATAAAAAAACTCTTATTTTGTTGAAACATTATGAAAATGATTCATAATTCATTTTTTATGTGTAATAATCAACTTCATATCAATATGATACACTATTTTCCCTATATAATTGAAAGTGTATGTTTTGATTTAAAATCAACCTTTTAATTCAAAACAAATATCAAATACTCAAAATCAAGAGACTATGATCATATTTACGTGATAAATTTAGAAAAAAATTACATAAATAATATTTAAATTATAGGAATCAACCATACATCAATATGACACATGATGTTCTCAGTATGACTCAAATTGTATGCTTGTAGATTAAAAAAACATTATAATTCAAATTACACAACACTTATTAAAAATAGAGAAAATACACTCATATTGTCTTGATAATTTATATAAATTACCCATAAGGTATTTTTGATGTATAAGAGTCAACCACACATCAATATGAAACATGGGGTGGATGACATGGATAAAAGTGTGAGTTTGTTTATTTAAAATCAACATTTTAATACAAAACAAACTCTATATACTCAAAACCAAGTAAAATTTGTCATATTGTATTGATACTTTTCGTAAATGATCCATATTTTATTTTTGATATATAGAGATCATCCACACATCAATTAGATACAAAATGTGCCCAATATGACTCATAGTGTATATTTTTTAGTTTAAAATCAACATTCTAGTTCAAAACATGTATTACTAACTGAAGACCATGAAAACACACTTTTATTGTCTTCATCTTTTATAAAAAATATCCATAAGTCCTTATTGAAGTGTTAAAATAAAAAACATATGAATATGATACATGATGTGATCAATATGACTCAAAGTGCATATTTTTAGTTTGTAAATTACATTCTCACTAAAAATGTGGGTCACTCACAAAAAATCCTGAAAACACACTCATATTGTCTTAATACATTACCAAAATAAAAAATAAGCCATTTTTGATGTGTATGAATCAACCTCACATAAATCGGACACATGGTGTGGCTGTTATGACTCAAAGTGTGTGTTTTTATTTAAAATTGTCATTTTAGTTCCAAATATATGTGACATATCAAAACCAATAAAACACATTTAGACTATTTTAATAGTTTTATACAATAATCCATTTGTCATTTGTGATGTGTAGGAACTAGCCTCACCACAATCTAATGTATGGCCTGATTGGTATAACATGAAGTATGTATTTTTTAGCTTAAAAGTGGAGTTTTATTTAAAAATATGTGTCACTAACTAAAAACTAAAAAAACATAGTTATATTATTTTGAGTCTTTTGGAGAAAAATATGTACATCATTTTAATGTTTATTAATTAGTCACATATCAATCTGATACATGGTGTAAATGGTATGAATCAAAGTGCATGCTTTTTAACACCCATATATTTTAAAATATGAACATGATATTCAATAATACACATGACATGCAACACCAAACAATGAAAGGAATATAATATCTCAAGACTTTATGATATATTTATTTTTTTAAAATAAATTCAATCCCTTCGATATCTTGCAATGCACACAACATTAGGTTTAAACGATCATAATTTTTTAAAATATTATTTAAATATTACCAATATAAATTATCCATTAAGTTGTTGGGTATGAATACTACTGACTAAAATATGAAAATTATTGTTATCTACTGATTAGAAATAAGGTAATAATCATTTTAATGAAAAAAATCTTTGAGAAAAACTGTATTCATTTCTAAAAAAGGTTTAGTAATTCTTTATGAACAAAATTAAAATTAATTATTAAAACATATAAAAATTTTATTATATAAAAATAAACATCATTTTTAAATCATCAAATCAAAATTAACTTAGGTTTAATTTTATGAAATTTTCTGAAAAGTTTCATTTTTTGTTGAAAATATAAAAATACTTAATTTTAATTTAAAAAGGTATTTTATTTAAATAATTATTGTTAAATTATATTCTCAATTGGTTTTAGTGTAATATTATTTAAATTTAGTTTAATGCAATTATTTTTTAAATTGAATTTCGGTATTAAAAAACTGTAAATTTTTGGACATTTTTTCTTTAAAAACAAGCTTTGTCATCACATTAATGGGATTAATTTTTAATTAAATTTTTCAATTTTTGTGAATTGAATTCTGAAATATGAATTCCATATTTCAAATCCTCATAATTTATTATTTATAATATGTTTAACTTAATTTTTTACATAAATTAATTATGAAATAAGTAAAATTTAATTACCGCGGTTAAGATAAAAATAGATTTACCACGTGGGGGGGGGGGGGGTTAACTATGAATATGAGGGTTATAAATGACTAAAAAACGTATCCAACACCCATTTTTTGGACATATTTCCACCATATATCTTCTAAGTTCAAAACTTACAAATTTTTGAGGCTTGTGGCATGATATAAATGTGGGTATGGAGGAATTTTTTAAAAAAAATGCATGTTTTTTAGTCACCACACTTATAAAAGGATACCCCATAGACTCTATTAGTCACACATTAAAACTATTTTGGTTCAACCAAACCATAAATAAATCAGTTCCCAACTTCCCTTCTCTCATCCTAGGAGCCTTAGTTTGAGAATAAATCCAACCTAGGATGGTTTTTGTGCAAAACTAAGGAAGATACCCAAAGAAGAGGTAACATTCTTCAACAACCATTTTTATTTCATTTCTTCCTCCACCTCCTTCAATTATTTTTAAAACATTTTTATATAATAAAATAATTATATTCAATATACTAATATTTTTTATATATAAGTTTCATGACCTACAACCACCTCCAACTCCATCAAATGGGTTATGAAATCATAATTCATGTGTACGACGAACTACCGCCTCATGAATAGATGTCGTTCGTTCTTATGGTACCATATTTCACTATTTATTATTATAATTGATATAAAGTGTATATATATATGATATCGAGAACATAATTAATCCTTTGGATTTATTATATCAATTTTACCTGGCTTACTTTCCATGTCATAGGAGATATGATAACGTCACTCGTATTTATAATGGACTACCACCTTAGGAAGCGATGTGATTCGTCTTTCAATGATGATTTACATGGATGGTGATAAAGATAATATTAATGACTAAATGTGATATAAATAAAATAATTTTGATATTAATAACATATTTATCATTATGTAATGAAAATATATAATTTTACCTTTTCACTCACATAAATATGATAACATCATTTGTGTACATGTGGACTACCACCTTATTTTAATCACCACACCACATGGATGATATATATAAGTATATTTAAAGAAATAATAAGGTTCATATGATATTATGATCATTTTTTAAATATAAAACATCACTTACCACTTTTCCATAATGATCATTAAAAAATGGAAATGTTACTCATGTGTATGTATGACCGACCAAATCTATGATTATAACATAATCAATTTTTTATAACCATATTTATGATTTATTTTAAATATATAATTAATTTATAATTATTATAATTATTTCATGATTAATATTCTGAATATTATTATTCTATATAATATGTGCAAGAAATGGGTCTTTTATAAAGAAATATCCATGAGAAAAAAAGGTAATTAACACCTGAAATGATGAAATTAATGAACGATTATTAATAGACAGGTGATAATATGTTATAAAAGAATAATATATTATATTATAAATATTAATATATTTATTTAATAAGTTAATGACATGTTTAAAACCACTAAAAAATATGTTAAATAATGTTCATCTAAAAAGAAGCGTGTGGTAAGGGATTTCATCTCAATTTACATTCCATTGAGTCCTTTTTGTTATTATGATTGAAATCACTTTTATATGGTGTATATACTGACCCTTTAACATTTAATATCATTATTGATTCATAATTTATGGTATTTGTCAATTAATTTAAATTATTTCATTAAACGGTATTTAAATTGAAAATTACCAAGTAGTTAATGTTATTGTACAGTCTCACATTCTTTTGCGATTGTTAACTTTATCTTGAAATAATCATTTTATTAAGACTATTTTCAATGGTAATTATATTTATATTATATATATATTCATGTATAATAGAAATTATTATTTCTTAAACTAAATAAAATTTTTATATATGGTGTTTACTTTGACAGTTATTTGATTAACTAGGGAAATATTGAAAAATCAATTTCCTTCAATCAATATAGATAATTTATGATAAAGAACAATGTTTATTAATTAAATGGATTAGTTTATATATGAATATTTCTTTGGACATTCATACATGGGTGGGGCCTAGTTATAGATAACCCATCGATACATCAACAGGTCTCATGAGACAAAATTGTTGGCAAAATTAAACAGATTTTTACCTATATTTTTATACGTTCTTGTGAATGGTTTTAATTGTAGAGGTATCATGTTCTTTAGATAAGACATCTAATAAATAATAATTTAATTCATTGATAATTTAGTTATTATTACTATCGAAGATATTTTTTCTATTATATTATCTATGGATACATTTCATTCTCATTTTATTTATTTAATGGCATGTGTTTTCAATTATTTATCTTATGATATCGATTATGATTTATCTTATCAAGATAGGAATTTTATTTAAGTAGAAATTTTTTTCAGTTATTTAAATTTCCATTTTGATTATGATTAATAATTCATGATAACTTCGGCTGTACATAACCCTTAATGAGTATTTGAGTTCACCCTTATTCTATTTTATTTCCCCATGATATGGAGAAGTGATATTTGAATGAGTTTTAAAGTATGCATTTTATTTTCTTGTATAATGTATTACATTTTATATTCTATTCAAAATGTAAAATGGGTATCATGTATATATTTAGTTATACAAAATAGCTAAACAAATTGGTCCTTCATGATTTATTTTTTATATCTATTCTAATGTAATAAATAAAACACTTGATCTAGGATACTGGGGTTGAGATCATTATAGTTAGTGATATAGAAAGTTTATTAGAAACATTGGGAACTAAATTCAGTAAAAAATATATTAGATAACGTAAAACTATGATATAAATTAAGTATATATATAGAATAGTATCCTAATGTTTTGGTAAGGAAGAGATTATGTGGTTTTTTCTAGCAATACATGCTAATATGGATACTACGAGTGGATGTGGTTATGAGACCAAGGTACCTAGGGGTAATAACTCCAAAAAGGGGACATTGGGCTAGACTTGATCGTCACTAGTTTCATGACAACAAGCCATACTACGCACCTGGTTTGACACTCCTGGATTATATGATTAGGATAATTCATATTTTCATTACAAACCATTACAAAGAATTTGAAAATATAGATATCCTTGGAGAAACTGAGTTTATGATTATGATATTATCAATTCGTAAATTTTAATTTATTCTAAGTTTTTCAAAATATTTTAAAATATACATTATTATTAAAAAATTTTAATTTTATGATCTAATAAAATATATTCTATTGTTTAGAATTTGTTCCTGGAAGGAAGAAGGGTATTAATAATCATGGAAAATGTAGAGAATGTACTGATAATAAATCCAATACAATATGTATTGGAAGTGAGGAAATTATGTCTATTTTAGGGTTGCTTAATCATGTTTTGAAAAAGAACCTTTTTTGGATGGAGAAACATATTACACAACATGTTTCTACAATGTTGGATCACTTTATGTGAATGAATCCCCCATCATTTGGTGGGATTACTTATCCAATGGAATATGAGAAATGCATTAAGTATTTGGAGAATATATTTATGGCATTGGGATGTAGGGAAAAGGAAAATTTTACACCTTTAGTGTAATATCTCAAAGGTTATGCTGACCAGTGGTGGTTGTTGATCCCAAATACTAGAGAGGAAGAGGAAATAAAACTCATGTAATGGAAAGATTGTAAGGAAAAACTCTTTGAAAAGTACTTCTATAATGATAAAAAAACTAAGGTGAAGATAAAATTATTTATATTAAAGAAAAAGTAATAATAATGTTTTGTATAGTATGAACCTACCTTTACAAGGTTATCTTGGTATGCTGCGAATTACATATAAAACATGGAGTGTAAGATATACCATTTATTTAAAGGGATTAAGCCAGGTCACTTAAGGGTGATGGTCTCTAAATTTTTTTCTTAAAACAATGAAATAGTTTTATGTGATATCTTTATAAATAAATAATTCTCCAAGCCATATGGATTCGAAGGTAAGTAAGAGAAAAAGAGGGCTACATAGTAAAAAAATAGGTAAAAGGGATAAGGTAAATAAGGGTTTTTCCACATGTGATAATTGTGGAAAGAAACAACTATGCACTTGATTTAAGGGAAGATGAGTTTTCTACATGTGTGGAGAAAAATCCACAATTATTTTGATTTAAAGGGAAAGGAAAAATGTACCAATGTGAAATGATTCCACTATAAAGATATGGGGTACCACACAAATGAATTCCCTATGTGTTAATGGAATGTAACTTAGAATCATATTAGGGATAAAGGTTAAGATTTTGATATTGGGTGTATTTGGATCCAATAAATATGTTGTAAAAGTATTTTTTTATTATACACAAGTTATAAGAATTATAAAATGTATAATGATTGTAATTTAGTACTATTTGTTAAAGGATTTGAAACCATGAGTTGAATGGTACCAAGAAAATTGATTTAGTGGAAAGTGAAATTATTTTAAATCACATTATTAAGGGAAATAAAAACCTTAATATTTTCATGATATTGATATAATTATGTTGGGATAAATATATTATTGATATGGGTGAAGTAAATTGGATATTGGTGACTATGTTAGAACTAATTAATGATTTACTGAAAAATTAGTTTATACTATCATTGATGGAGTTAATAATATTTTGAGATTTAAATAATATATACAATGATCTATGTTTTATTTAAGGAATAAGGATCCATGAATGTTTTCAATAATTTTATATGATAATTAAGGTTATTACCATGTTTCTAGAGAATACATGATGAAGGTTTTCACTTGTTTGATATGTGGAGATTAAGAGCTACATCACATTGTTTAAAAGGACTAATGAAAATTTAATTTTGTAAATTTAGTGACCTTATTTATAATGTTTTGGACCTTAATATTTTGTAATTTTGATATGTTTAACCATTTAAGAAATGGTTTAAGTTGAAATTTGGATGAGGTTTTAGAAATTAATTTATGACTTTAATATATAAAAATTTATGTAGATTGGATAACCTGTACTAACCATTTTCTGATAATAATACCTATATATTGAAGGAATAATTTACCATTCTATTATGGATCTTAAAATCCATTAAAAGCGAATTTTATTGCTTCAGGTATAAAAAAAATTCATTTTTGGATTTTTATTTTTTGGGGTAAGCGATGAAGTGGAAATTAATCAGAGCATTACCAAAGGATAAAATTGTTCCTTTGAAATATAAATATAAAAATTAAGTAAATTTTCTTATATTAAGAGAGAGTGGAAGAATTACTAAAATATATTAAAAGGATCTTGAAACAATAATTTTTTCATATTATCTTCATTTTTGATGATATCAATGACCTTTTTCATACCTCTTTGGTTTATGGCATTGCGGTCATTAACCTTCTTTGGATCACCCAATTTCTTGCGATCAATGTTCTATATCATTCTTTATTTGTATTCGAGTGTTAATTATCTCTTACTTTTTTATATCTCTACTTTCCACCTATGCCCTTCTTTTTTGTAATCCTAGTATGTGTTATCCTAGATGAATTTTTGACATCCTTTTCTCTTTTTTAAGAGGATGTTTTATTAACCCTTTTTATGATGTGGGTTTTTAGTGACCTTGAACCCATCAACCCAGACCTGGTTCCTTATACCATTACATTGACATAGGATATAATGAATCATATCCCAAAGGACTAAATATTTCATCAGTCTTGGTAAACTAGATACACACATGAGTCTTACATTATATTTGAAAAAAATTAGAAAATATTTTTTGAGAATATCATCATTCCTTATAGAATATCCTTGAATATATATTGTTATAAACTTAATGGAATCCTGGAAAAAGGAAACAAAATAAATGTGATATCAAATTCTTAGTAATGGTTGAGTATAGAAAAATATATCATGAATCAATAAGAATAATCAATATAGAAAGGTAAATAACTGAACACACATGCCAATTAAATAACTTGATAATCATGGTAAGATAAAGAAGAATCAATATAAAAATGTAAATAATTAAGAACTCATTCCATTTAATTAATAATAATAGAATTAAATTCATTTAAGGAATATAACATAGTAAAAATATCATGGATAATAATAGATTAATTTTTAATGAAGGCAATGCCTAATTATAGGACATCATGTTTCCAAGGAACATGATACATTTAATATTATGATTTATCCTCAATATGTTTTAAAAAACTGCTGGGTAAAAACACATATGATTTTTATCAAGACCTTTCACAAGACACTTAATGTCAAGATCTATCCTCTAGATAGTTAAAAACTGATTTGTTATAAATGTGAAAGGTTTTTGGACAACTTATTTTGTCTCATGAGACTAACGATGCATAGAGGGGTTTACATTAACTAGTCCTCAACCCATTTACTGAATCTAAAAACTATTCCTTATATATCAGATAATAAATTTAATTCATAAACAATGTTCCATATCATAATGTATCTTTATAGAGTAATGGATATATATTTAATAATGTTCTGATATTTAATCAAAAAACATTCAAATTAAACACTATTTGTAAAAATGGTATATAGATTCGAAAATAGTCATATAAATCAAAAACTAATATGAATATTTAAGATAAATTTAATTTATAATGAAAAATAATTATATGAAAGTGATTGTTTCAAGAGAAAGGTAAAAATCACAAAAGTAAGTGAGATTGCATGATAACTTGTTACCATTTGATAATTTTCAAGTCAAATCCACATGGATGAAATAATTCAAATTTAAACTTAAAATACCATGAATAATGAATTATTCATGATATTACATGTCAACGGGGAAGTATATACAATACCTAAAATTGAATTGGTGCATAATAACAAATAATTCTCAATGAAATGTAAACTGGGACTAAATCCATTAACAATTTGTAACTTTTAATTCAATTATACTTAGATAAAATAAATAAAATTTAAATGTAAAATAACATGAATAATTAATTTTCAAAGATATTAAATATCAAATGGATAGTATACAAACCATTAAAAATAAGTTAGGTACATAAAAATACAATATGCCTCAATGAAATGAAATTGAGATGAAAACCCTTAACTTATGCTTCTATAGCATGACTAACCTATGTTGGATCACATTATGTGAAATAAGACTCCATTATTAGGTTGTAATGATAATACAATGGAATATAAGAAATAGATTAAGTCTCTGGGGAATATATTTATAGAATTGGGATTTAGTGAAAAGGAAAATGTTACACATGTAGTGTATTGTCTCAAAGGTGATGTTGATCAATGATGGTTGTTGATCTAGAATACTAGATGGGAATAAGAAATATAACTCAAGTATTGGAAAGATTTTAATGAAACATTATTCTACAAATACTCCCCTCATGAGAATCAAACTAAGGTGAAGATAAAATTCCTTAGCTTAAAGAAAAAGGAATAATAAAGTGTTATAAAGTATTAATCTTCCATTACATGGTTATATAGGTATTCAATGGATTAATAATGCAACAAGGAGTGCAAGATTAGTCATTTATTTGAAGGTATTAAGCCAAGTCCTTAAAGGGTTATGGTCTCTCAAACATATTCTTCATAAAATAAAACAGTTTTATGTGAGATCATGATAGAGAAATAATTCTCCAATCCTTATGGATTAGAAGGGAATCAAGAGAATAAGAGAATAATAGAGTAAAGAATAGATTAAAGGGAATAAGATAAAGACGTATTTTCCCACATTTGATAATTATAGAATGAAACACCCTGGTACATGATTGAATATAATATGAATTTGCTACAAGTGTTGAGAAAAGACCATAATGATTGTGATTTCAAGAGAAATAAGGAAATTAACAATGGGAAATACTTCCACTGTAAGGTGATGGTGATCTATGAAAATGAATTCCCTATGTGATAATGGAATATACCACATAAGAGGATAAGGGATAAAGGTTGATATTATTTTATTAAGGGTATTTGAATCTAATAAATATGTTGTAAAATTATTTTTTACTATATTCAGGTTATAATAATTATGAAATTTATAAGTATTATATTATAGTACTATTTCTTAAATGATTTAAAAACATGAGTTGAATGGTACCAAGAAAAGTGATTCTGTGGAAAGTTCAAATTCATGGAAAACACATGATTGAGGGAAATATAACCCCTAATATGTTCATGAAATTGATATAATTATGTTGGGATAAATTTATGATTGATAAGGATAAAGTAAATTGGTTAGTGTTGACTACCTTGGAATTGATTAATGACTTATTGACAAAGTAGTTTATGAAATCATTGATAGAGTTAATTTTTTTAGATTTACAGAATATATCTGATGATATGTTTTTTATTTAATTAATAAGGAATCATGCATGTTTTTTGTAAGGTTATAATGTAATTTATGTTATTACCATGTTTTAAGATAATACATGATGAAGGTATTCAAATTTTTGGTTTGTGAATATTAAGAGTTACATCATATTGTTTAAGTGACTAATGATAAGTTCATTTTGGAAAATTAGTGACCTTATTTCTAAAGTTTTGGATCTTAATATTTTTTAATTATTATAAGGTTAACCATTTATGAAATTATTTAAGTTAAAATTTAAATGTGTTTTTAGAAATTAATTTATTACTTCACTATATAAGGATTTATAAATATTGGACAACATATACTAACCATTTTATTATAATAATAAATGTAGATCAAATTAATGAATTAATTTTCTATTATGGATATTATAATCCATTAAAATTGAATTTTAATGCTTTAGGCATACAAAATTCCATTTTTGGATATTTGTTTATTGGATTAAGTGATGAAGTGGAAATTAATTGAAGCATAACCAAAGGATGAAATTGTTCCAATTAAAGAAAAATATATTAAGTAAGTATATTTTATTATATTCTTAGAGAGTGAAATAATTCCTTAAATATAGTAAAAGGATCTTGAAACAATTTTTTTTCATATTATTATCATTTTTGATGATACTAATGACATTTTTCACGCCTTTTGGGTTTACGGATTTATGGTCGTTAAAGTTCTCTAGATCACCCACTTTTTTGTGATCAATTCTCTATATCAATATTCATTAGAATTTGGGTTTTTTTCTTTTATATGTCTATATATTCACTTCCCACCTATGTTATTATATTTTGAAAAACTGGTATATGTTATCCCTGATTAATTTTCCACATCCCTTTCTTTTTTTCAATAGAATGTTTTATTAACCCTTTTTACAATGTGGGTTTGTAGCTACCCTAACCTCAAAAACCCAGAGCTGGTGACTTCTACCATTATATTGGAATAATATATAATGAATCATATTTTAAAGTATTGAATAGTATAGTATTCTTGGTAATCAAGATGCATACATGAGTCTTACATTACATTTGAATACAAAAATTAAATTATAATTTGTTTTTGAGAATATAATCATTACCTAAAGTATATACTTGAATATCCATCACTGTAAATTTCCTAGAATCCTCTGGAGATGAAAAAAATAAGGGTGAGATCAGACAACCAGTGAGAGTTATGTATAATGGAATCTATCGTGAATTAATAATCATAATCAATATGGAAAAGTAAATAACTGAACACACATTACATTTAAATAACATGACTATCATGGTAAGATAAGTAATAATAAACATTTAAAGGAAAATAACTAAGAAAAAATTACATTTAATCAATAATTAAATAATTAAATTCATCGATACATTATAACATAGAAAGAATATCATAGATAATAATAACTGAATTTTGAATGAAGGAAATGCTTAATAATTGGACATCATGTTTCCCAGGAACATGATACATTTACAATTAAGATCTATCCTCAAGATGATTTAAAAAATGTTGGGTAAAAACCTATATTATTTTTTTCAATACCTTCCCAAGACACTTAGTATCATGATACATCCTCTAGACAGTTTAAAACTGCATGGTTACACATGAAAAGGGTTTGTGGACAACTGATTTTGTCTCATGAGACTACCAATGCATTGAGGTTCTTATATTAATCATCCATCAACCCATATATTACATTTTTAAATCTTTAATTATATTTATAAAATAATCAATTTAATTTGTAAGAAATCTTCCATATTATAAATTATCCTTATAGAGTAAAGGATATAGATTTATAAATATTTCCCCAGTTAATAAAAAACATTCAAATTAGACACTGTTTATAAAAATAGTAAATGAATTAGTAAATAATTATATAAAACAAACAAGAATATGGATATTTAAGATAAATTTAATGTCTAATGAAAAATAATTACAATAAAGTGATTTTTTCAAGAGAAATTTAGAAATCATAAAAGAAAGTGAGATTGAAAAATAACTATTACCATTTGGAAATTTTTAATTCAAATCCCCTTGGATGAAATAATTCAAGTTGAAACAAAAAATACCATGAATAATGAATTATTCATTCTATTAAATTTCACAGGGGAAATATATACACTAGAAAAAATTTAATTGGTTTATAAAAAAAAACAATTCCCAATAGAACATAAATTAAGATGAAATCCATTACTAATTGGTAACTTTTAATTCAATTATACTTAGATAAAATAAAAAAAACTGAAACATAAAATAACATGAATAATTAATTATTAATCATATTATATGTAAAAGTTAAAATATATACACCATGTATAAGAAATTAGGTGCATAACAATACAATATGCCTCAATGAAATGAAATTGATATGAAAACCCTTACCATATGCTTCATTTTGGTTGAACGTGATTTAACCTCCTGTATAGTGTCTTTAAACATTTTATTAAATTAAAAAAGAACCATATAAATATTTATAATATCATATATTATCCTTTTATAATAACTTATCTTATTTTCATTAATGAGCTTTCATTATTTTCATTGTTTCATTTGTTAATTGCCTTGTATTCTCAGGAATGATTCATAATCAATGATATAGTTATTGCACATATTATATAGTTCGATACAAATAAAAATAAAAATAATGATATAATTATAATAATTTTACATCAATTATAATTTTAAAATATGTTATGAATGATGGTTCTAAAAAATAAAGTACATTACAATCATGGAGATGGTATGTCGTACGTTTTCATGGGAAACATTTATATTTTTCAATGATCATTATAGAGAGGAGGTAAATAATATATTACCTCTCCATAATTATAATGATATAATAAATAAAATATTATATATATACATATATAATCCATGTGGCGTGGTGATGAAAATATAGTCATATCACTTCGTGAAGGGGTAGTCCACACATATATGAATGGTGTTATCATATTTACATGAGTGAAAAGTAAAGAAAGAAAATGATTTATATTATTTTTCTAGAATGATAAATATTTCATTAATATCATAAGTATTTCATTTATATTACAAATAATTATAAGCATGATTCCTTATCACTTTCCATGTAATGTGTTAGTGAAAGAAGAATAACATCGGTTTGCAAGGTGGTAGTCCACCGCACACATGAGCGATGTTATTTTGTCTCCTATATAAGGAAATATAATAATATATATAGGATATAATTACTCAATAAGTACAATAATGTTATAAATATGATATATATAATTTTCATTCATCATCATACCAATCCTTCAGTGATGGAAATGGAAAAAACAAACGACATCAGTTCACAAGGTGGTAGTCCATTGTACACACGAACGATGATTTCATAGCCCATTCAATAGAAGTGTGTATAATTTTAGGTCATATACTTAAGATAAAAATTATCTCAGTATATTTTACATTCTTATTTTATTTTATATTATAATATAAATTCAATGAGGTGGAGAAATAAACGAAATAAATATTCTTATTTAATAATATTACCTCTTCTTATGGTATCCTCCTTAGGTTTGCACTAAAACCATTATAGGTTGGATTTCTACCCAAAATAAGGCTTATAGGATGAGGGGAAGGATGTTTTGGATTGATTTAGGTAGGTTTTGGATGATACAAATGGCTTGATAGGTGTGAAGAAGTGAGGGGAGTGGGTTCCCTTTTACAGTTGGGGAGGAGTGTTATTCTTATAAATATGCAAAAAGTCTTCACTATTGGGTGGTAAATCATGCCCAAAGTCACTCAACAATTGAAAATTATATTCGTTTAGGGATGATATTTTCAATCCACACCTTCAATAGAAAATTAAACACATTTTTAAACATCCTTAACTTACATGTTTCCCTATCTTTACGATTTTGGGTCTTCACTACACTAACTAATTTTTTAACCTAGGTAATTTATCAACTAAGAATAAATTAAAGTGATACTTATTATAAAAATTATAAAAACTGATTATAAATTTTATAACTAATTTATAAAATTAAAATCCCATGTGTGTTGGAAATTAATTTTAAAAGAAGTGCACGTAACGCGCAAAAACACCACTTAACTCTAACCACACAAACAAAGTTTTTACTATTTATGGGTAAATATGATCCTTATAAAAGATTAATTGGTCCATTAATGAACTATATGGTATATTTAATAACAATTAAAAATCACTTGTAATAGGATATGAATTTTAGTAATGTTAAATAATTAAATAAAATTTCATTTATTACAATATAACATTAATGTAAATTTTGAAGTTACATATTTAATTTAAATTAAAAACCCATTTACCATGATATATTCATCAAAAAAATTAATTTAAGACAATAATCCATTAAATTTACTTCAATTTTAATATTTTTAGGTATCATTTACTCTATTTTATTATTAACTAAATAATACATGCATTGGCGTTTCATAAGAATTTAAAGTAATTATTTAATATCTAAAAAATTAAAATAAATTATAATGACAAAAATAACTCACTTAAATTTTTAAAAAATATTTATAATATAAAATATGATGTTTTTTTCTATCCCATATCTGTATTAATATTAAAGGCAACAAAGGTTTCTTTTTTTCTTTTGTCTTTACTTAACTTATTATATTGGTCCAATTATTTGAATATTATTCCAATAAATAATTAAAATGAATCCTAAGGTGATAAGAAAAGAAATATTTACAAAAAAATTGTATTTTACATGTTGGTAGGTAATTTTACCCTTAATCAAATATTCCTAACCCTATGATAAATTCAATTTTACCTTAATCTTGGTAATTAATTTTAACTGTTTTCTATAAAATTTTTGGTAAAATAATATTTTTTCCTTATTATTTAATATAAATTATTATTAATCCAAATATGGAATCAATTTTTACAAATTAAACTCAAATAAATAGAAGAATTTAATTTAAAATTAATCTCGCAGATGTGATGAGAAAGTAGGTTTTTAATGTGAAAATGTTCAAAAGTTTACAATGATTTTATATCAAAATTCAATATAAAATTTAATATAATGTCCTAAATTGTATTAAAGGATATAAATTTAATCTAATTTTACTTTAAAACCAAATAAACATATTTTTTAACTTTATAAATCATTTAAATTAAAAGGTAGTTTTCAATTAAAATTCTGTATTTTTACTATTCATCAAGAAATGAAAATATTCAGAAAAATCCCAAAAATTCACCATTGTATAATTTCAGTGTTAATATTTCAACAATAAAATTTAGTTTCTCATATAAATTTTCTAAAATTTGTAAAAATTAGTTTTAAATCATGTGCGCCAAGAACGATTAAACCGTCTTTTAGAAAAATATAGTTTCTTTGAAAACATTTATTTTTTATTTTAAATGATGATGATGATTATTTATAATCAATATATAACCAATAAGTGTGTGTAATTTATATATTTTAATAATTTATTTAATCATATTATTACTTTAAATTACTATTTCTAGGTGATAATTGTTATTCTAAATAACAATATTAATAATATATTGTTGCTTGGTAAAAATCGGCCTTGCATGTAACACATGTTAAAATTAGTGTTGCAAGTAATTCACGATAAAATTAAAATTGTGTGTTTCATAATATTTCGATTAAAATGTTATTATTTTGGAATATTGGTGTGTTAAATTCTACCTAGATTAAATAAATTTCAACCTCACAACTTTAACATAATCATATAAAGTAAGGGTTTGAAATTTGAAAATTATTTTGTTGAAACCCACATTGTAAAAATATTTAATAAAACATCCTATTAATAAGAGAGAAATTGAATTATAAAATTCATCAAGAATATTCAGATAACTAGGTTTACATATAGGATAACATATGTGGTAAATAAAAACATGGGCATGAACGAGAAAAATAATAGACAAATACAAAGGGCGAGTGAAAAAGAACATGTCTAGGAGAGAGTTAATAACTATAAATCCATAAACCAGAGGTGTAAAAAATGTCATTGATATCATCAAAAATAATTATAATAAGACACCATTTTTGTTTCAAGGCCCTTTTCATAGAGTTGAGGAACTCCTTTACTCTTTAAGAATATAATAAATTATACTTACTTGATATGTTTCTATTTCATAAGAAAAATTTAAAATTTTGGTTGTTCGTTGATAAATCTCTAACTCATCCATTACTCCTAAGAAATGAATATCCAAAAATTTACTTTTATGCCCAAAGCACTAAAATTATCTTTTAACAGATCAAAATACCCATAAAAAAGTGACAAGTTTTTCTGTTTATCTCAAACTATTTTTCAAAACCAATATGCTTATCACAAGTTATCCAATATTCAAAAATCTTCCTGTTGTGAATTAATACATTAATATTTAAAACTTTTTCCAAATTATAACTTAAAAATTATAAATGGTTAACCTTATAGCCCTTCCAAAATATTATGATCCACAACTTTAAAAATAAGTTCACTTAATTTCAAAAATGAACTCATCATTAATCATCAAAAAACATAAAGTATATCTTAGTCAACTCATACAAAACATTGTGAATACCTTCATATTTTATTCTATTTCAACATGGAAATAACTTGAATAACCATAAAAACTTATTGAAAACCAGAATTCTTCTTTATTCTTTATGAAAACTACATATTATTGGAAATATTTCTTAAATCCAAAAATGTTATTAACTCCATCAATTATAGAAAAAAATAGTTTTTTAACAAATCATTAATCCATTCCAAGGTATTCCGTGCTATCAAAATTAATTTATCATCATAAATTGTCTCATTATTCAAAAATTACCTTTTCAACATCAATAATATATTAGGGTTTATATTTACATCAATTTTTTTTTTCAAGTATTCCAAATTTCCACCGGATCTATTTTCTTAGAAAAGTTCAACATATTTTCTCAAATCCTTAATGAAATAGTACTACAATACAACTCATAAACATTTCATAGTTCTTATATTGATGATATAATTAATTAAATATTCAAATGAAATAATTATTAAATCCAAACATAAGAACTATAATCATTCCACTATATCTATGGTAATCACATAAGCTTTACCATGATCCATTATCTTATTTTGAGGTATAATCTATTTAATCTTGGGATATTTATATTCATAGTTCCCCATATCCTTAAATTGGAAGCATTGTACATTCCAAACCTTTTTTGTCCATTGAAATCACAAGCACAATGTCATTTCTCTACAAACATTTTGTAAAATATCATTCCTTTTAAAATATGATTATATATGTTTGTTAAGTGTTTTTACATTTATCCAATAAAAGTTGCAGGCTTAAAATTATAATGAATCCAATGTTAAGCATAAATACTCTATTTTCTTTAAAAGATAGATTTTATACCTTTTGATGTAAAACCCTATTTAAATATAGTTTTTGTCACTTTTTTCTGTTTTACTTTAAAAAATAAAATTCTTCTTTAGAATCGGGACATCAAAATTTACTTTGGGTAATTT
This sequence comes from Viscum album, assembly GCA_963277665.1. Classification (NCBI taxonomy): domain Eukaryota; kingdom Viridiplantae; phylum Streptophyta; class Magnoliopsida; order Santalales; family Viscaceae; genus Viscum; species Viscum album. Next base: position 232,752 of record CAUJRU010000326.1, on the reverse strand, counting down.
TTTTGTATTTTTCGTATAAAATTCATTTTAAGGAATAGTGAAAGATACTTCACTTTAATTCAGAATTTCCTTTTAATATAATTTATTTGTATGGTTAAATAATATTTTTAATTGTTTTTAAAGTTTAATAAGATTATGTTTTTACCATTTAATCCAATTTTTGTCATTGGATGTAATTTCACTTTGAAATTGGACATAAATAAGTGTCAATATTTTGATAGTTATTGTTTTTTAAAAACACATTTTTTTGTTTTGATAACAGAAATTAATTTCTAACACTTATATGTTTTGAATTTGGAAAATGGATTCCATATTTGAAATCAGGAGTCCCATATTGTATAAATACATAAATTTTATTTTTAGACATTATAATTATTTACTTTAGTAAATAGCTTATTTAACATGGTTAATTGGTAAATCTGGTAAATAAGGGCAAATGAATATTATTATAATAATCATAAATTACCGTAACATGTGTCCTAATCCTATTGGTTGATACATTTATGACCTTGGGAATCCTTTGGTCGATTTTGGGACTCTATGGAGCCAGTTATGAGTGATGATGACACTATATTAATTAATTTAAAGTAAAGACAGAAATGACTTAAACATATATCTTTTAGTAAATAAATTTTTAAATGGGGTTATATAAGTTATCTCTTACACTATAAATATTTATTTTAAATATAATAATATTTACTATATCATGGTATTTATTTATAATTTTTTGATATCAAATAAATAAAATTATTTATGACACAACAATGATGCAATGTTTACCTCATTAAGGAATGATTTTAATAAATAAGATTATAAAAATTAAAACAATATAAAAAATTATCGAATTATTATTGGATGATTTTATTTCAAACATTAGTCATCTTATCTTTAAATTTAATTAGTTTTGGACTTTTATAAACCGAATATCATTATACAATAAAATAATATTTCCAAACATTCCTAAAGAGACCCTCCTACCCCTTATAAAAGAAAACCACTTCTAACCCATTAATCACACCTCTCTAGCCCCTAGGATCATCCAAAATCTTCTTAAATAATCTCTCTACATACCTATATTCTTACTAGAAGCCTTAACTTTGGCAGAAGGATCTTCGAGTAATCCTTTTAGTTCAAACCAAAGGGAGTTACTCGATTTAAACGTAACATCTTCTCTTAAGTTCTTTTCTTTTATTTTACTTCTCCATCCCCCTAAAATATTTTTATTCCTTTATTTTATAATAAAAATAGTATACTCAATATACTAGGTTGTTTTTCTGATTAGTATTCTAACTACACTTAAACACACCTTAATTTAATGGGTAAAGAACATACTGTTTCTATGGACGACGAACTACTGCCACACAAAATGATCATTGTTCAAATATCTCCAACCACCTCTCATGGTGGACATTATGATGGAAATTTATTTATTTGTGAAATATATTATGTTTATGTTTTTTATATTCTTCTTTATTTTTTATTTATGTCATACCTTTATGGTTTCTATAATGGGTAAACATGATAATTTCAATTGAGGAAGTATAGACTACCGCCCCTCAAAGTGATATGACTTTTTCATTCCATACGTGGGACATATAAAGGATGAAGTTAATGAAATTATATATTATATTATACTGGAAGTATAATATACCAATTTATAATTATGTTTTCATTCCATTAAAATATAAAATATAAATGAAAGTCGCATTCATGCGTGCATATGACTTACAGTCTCCATGAATAGTGTATTTCATTTCTTATCTCCAAATGTTATGTATTGTTATAAATACATATATATTCTAGATATATATATATTATATATATGATATATAAATCCTGAATATAATTCTGTAGATAATGTAATTTTAACCACATTGAGAACTTGTAATCACAAGAGGTTTATTTTTGACTCAAGTACCAAATATCGACAAAATGACCGTTATTAACTTAAATGAGTATATAATGTTTATAATGTAGGAATAAGTAGTATAAATGGAATAATAAACCTGAAAATGGTTTTGAAACAAGTAGAAATTAACATTAGTTTATTATTTAAGAAATTAAAAAATGAACGGGTCAAGTAGGACATGAGGTAAGAGAACTTCTTAACCCAATTTCCATTCTTTGGATTAATCTAATACTTCTTAAATAAGACATGATAAGATTTTTTGAGAAATGAATTTTGATATCCTATATTGTATTTATATATTACATTTTTGTTATTATAGTGAATACACACAATCGATTTATTTTATTTACAAAATGATCTTTGCAAGGGACTTCGTCTAAATCACTTTTCATTGAGGAATATTTTGATTTATACATGACTTTATTTTATATGGTGTATAAAACCATTTTACATTCATTTCATTCAAAGGGAATATTTTTTGACAAAGAATTTTACTAAACTAAAAAGGAATGTTTTAAATGTTTGGAGTGACAATGCCGTCTCTTCGACCATAATTGTTATTTGGATTCCTCTATAAGCCTTAATTTTTTAAAAAAGGAAACCCCTTATTATAGTTTTGGGTATTTTGGTATTGAAAATGGTTTTATTATTTCAATATCTTGAAATTACTTCTTATGATTACAAATTAAGTGTTATTAGTGAAATGTTTATATTTTAAATATTTTATGTGTTATGATTTTATAATGGTACTTGGACATTTGATGGGTGGTTACATGATAAACCATATGACTGGTGGTGCTTTGATAAACTAGAATGGGTGGTTACATTATAACCTATAATTCATTGGGTACAGAAGTTGGCCATATGGCTAGTCCATTTAGGGATATGTGTGGAAGTTGACCTTACGGTAATTCTTTTTAAGTATGTGTATGTCCCAAGTTACCTATATATTATATGTGGGATTTATATGGGTTTTATGGTAATAATTTGGTTACAAAAGGGTAAACAATGATCTTTTATTTAGTGAAGAGTGTTTACTAGTTCCTAGAAGTGAAAATTATTACTTATGATAAGGTATTCATGGTTTACTTATTGTTTTAAAAAACTAACAGTTTTTATTTTTTGTGAATCCCTTACTGAGATTTTTATGATCATAACAAGTTTTTGAAATGTTTTTCATAGGACATAAAGTGGAATCGGGTAAAGGATGGGTTCAAGAAAATTTCATGCTATCTAAAACATGGAACAAGACATGACTCTTTCTCTCATAGAGTTTTTATTTTACAAAAAATGGACACTGAGTAGAAGTGTCTACATGTAATATTGAAGTTGTTATGTATATTTTATAACCTAATTCTATAAATCTATAAAACTGAAAAGATCCTCAATGTGGATTATTAAGTTAATTCAATATTATGTAATGTGTAAGGCCGGGTCCTTATAGTTGGTGTCAGAGGTCAGTTTAGACAACTTCAGGAGTTAGAATACTGTTAAATTAAGGTCCATAAATTAATTTATGGGAAGATTAAAATGATATAAAATTTATCGATTACCATGTTGCATCACCTAAGATATTTTTGTGTTCATAATGGTTTTCCATAGAGGTAACATGGAATCTATGTTAGGAAGACATATAGAGGGTAATAACCTTCCAAATCAGCAACCTGAGATGGTCAGAATCAGAACTGAATAGTTTGTTGCAGTAATGGAATAGTTAAATCAGGTTATAAATTGTGTTGGTATCCATGCATGGGATCATCCAGATCAACCCCATAGTAACATGTTAGTAGTGGAACATTTCATGAGGCAATTTCACCCATCATTCAGAGGACCATCTGACCCTGTTCAATATGAAGGGTGGATCAAAGCATGGGAAAATATTTTGAATGTCATGGGTTGTACAAACAATCAAAAGTTTTATCTTGCTGTTTACCAATTTTAAGGTGAAACTGATTAGGGGGGGGGTGATGGTAAAAAATATTAGGGATAGTGAGGAGAATTATGCTCTTGATTGGGATGAATTCAAAGGCAAGTTTCTTGATAAATATTTTCCTAAGGTGGTTCTACTTTGGACGGAAAAACAATTCTTGGAATTGAGGCAGGAGGATGACTTAGTGGCTACTTATGAAGAAAATTTCCCTCGATTGGAAAGGTATGCTCTATATTTCATCCGAGATCATGAAAGTAAGATAAATCAATTTTACTCGAGACTAAAGCCATGATAAGGAATATAATTAGCCTCTCATGAATTCAAAAGACATGAAAAAATTTTCATATGTGATGAGAAGGTAGAAATGGAGTTTTATGATGATCGGGTCTTCCAAGAGAGTAAACAAAAGAAGAGGTCCATATGGTAGGCAAAGGGAAAGAATTCATCAAAGAAGCCTAGGGGTAATAAAATCAAATGTCCATATTGTGAGAAGTGTGGTAAAAAGCATCTTGGAGAATGTTTATCAATGTTTGGAAAGTGCTTCCAGTGTGGTAAGTTTGGTCATATTCCTTGTAATGTTATAAAAGATAATCAATAAGGAAATGAAAATCCAACGGTAAGATGTTTTAAGTGCAATGAAATGGGTCATTATACAAATTAATGTCCGATGAAGAACTCAACTAAGGGAAATAAGCCGGACTACAAGTAGAAATGGGATATTAAATCCTTTGAAACCACTTCAATAGATGTTGGGATATCAAATGAAGTAGTATCAGGTACACTGTTTACTTGTTCAGATTATGCCAACATGTTGTTTGCTTCAAGGTATACACATTCATTCATTCTGGAGAAATTTTTTAGCAAATTGGGAATTCCATATCAAGATATGAATCCTAAGATTATGGTAAAAACAATTGGAAGAAATTTTGAGACAAAAATAAATTATAAGAAACTTATTGTCCTCATATGAATAAAAAATCTACCTGCAAACCTTATTGTTTTTCCTCTAGTAGAATTTGATGTTATTTTGGGTATGGATTGGCTTTATATTTATCATGCTAACATTAACTACAGAGCCAAAAAGGTTTATTTTCAAAAAGATATTTAGTTTCTGAAAAAAATGAACCCTTAATTTTGATAACATATCAAGAATATGAGAAACTAGTAAAAGATGGAAGTGAATGTTATCATGCACATATTTTTTAAAACAAAGGAACTGTTCAGATTAATGTTGCACCAATGGTAAATAAGTATCTTGATGTTTTTCCTCATGAGTTTCCTGGTATAATACCAGACCGATAATTTGAATTTACTGTTGACTTAGTTCCTGATGCTAATCCAATTTCAAAACCCCCTTATCAAATGGATCAAATTGAACTTTTAGAGTTAATGAAGAAATTGTAGGAGTTATTAGATAAAGGTTTCATTTGACCTAGAACATCACCACTGGGAGCTCCTGTCTTGTTTTTTAAAAAGAAATATGGTTCAATGATACTTTTCATTGATTATAGATCCTTGAATAACATCACTATTAAGAACAAGTATCCTTTTCCTCATATCAATGATTTGTTTGATCAGCTCCAATGAGCTCAGTATTTTTTAGAGAATGACTTGAGGTCGGGGTACCATCAGTTGAAAGTAAAGGAAGCAGACATTCTGAAGACCGCGTTTCATACTAGATATGGATATTATGAATTTTTACTTATGCCTTTTGTGTTATCCAATGAACCTATTGTATTCATGGATCTTATGAATAAAATTTTCTCTGATTTCTTGGATAATTTTGTGGTTTCATTCATAGATGATATTTTGGTTTATTCAAAAAGTATAGAGGAGCATGAAAGTCATTTAAGAGTTGTCTTTCAAACCTTAAAATAAAAGAAACTATTTGGAAAATTCATAAAGTGTGAGTTTTGGATACAAAAAAATTCATTCCTTGGTCACATTGTCTCTAAAGAAGACACAAATATTGATCCTGCTAAAATAAAAGTTGTTGAAGAATGGACAAGAACCAAAAATATAACCGAGATTCATAGTTTTCTTTGTTTACTAGGTTATCACCAAAGGTTTGTTGAAAATTATTCATGGTTATCTATCTTACTGACGAAATTAACTCAAAAGGTGTTATGTTCATTTGGACAAAATAATGTGATTATTGTTTTTAGGAATTGAAAATAAGATTGGTGAATTCTCTAGTATTGGCACTTCCTTCCAGAAATGGTGAGTTTGTTATTTACAGTGATTCTTTGTTGAAAGGAATTGGCTATGTCTTTATGCAGAATGATAAGGTAATTTCTTATTCTTTATTGTAGTTGAAACGTCATTAGTTAAATTACACTACACATGATTTGTAATTAGCTACTATTGTTTTTGATCTAAAAAATTAGAGGCATCATCTGTATGGAGTAAAATGTGAAATATATACTGACCACAAAAGTTTGATGTATATATTAACTCAAAAATAATTGAACATGAGATAGAGGAGATGGTTGGAATTAGTCAAGGATTATGATTTCACAATTCATTACCATCCAGGAAAGGAAAATAAAGTGGATGATGATTTCTGTCGAAAAAGTACATCTACATTAACCTTGTTACGTTTGAAACAAGATCCTTTGATTAAGTATTTGATGAAATTTGGCATAGAAGTTATGGGTGCAGAAAATTACTCTGTTTTGTTTCAGGTGTCAGTGAAATCATCTCTCTCAGACAAAATAAAGCAAGAGTAGAAAGAAGATAGTGAGTTACAGAAAAAGGTAGATTTAGTTGAGAAGGGTAATTTTCCGGAATTTAACATTGATAATGATTGTATTTTGATATTTGGAAAGAGATTATGCATGCCTTGTGATTCACAATTTAAGAAAGAGTTATTATGTGAAGCTCATAGTTCTCCTTTTTCAGTTCATCCGGGTAGTACTAAGATGTACAAAGATCTTTGGGAGTATTACTGGTGGGATGGAATGAAATGAGATATTTATTACTTTACTATGAAGTGTTTGATTTGTCAACAGGTTAAAGAAGACTGGAAATTACCAAAAGGGATACTTCAGCCTTTATCGGTGCCAGAGTGTAAATATGAAAATATATCCATGGACTTCATTGTGGGATTACAAAAGACATCTCGTCGTAATAATAAAATCTGGGTTATTATTGATCGATTGACTAAATCTACTAATTTCCTTACTATTTGAGATACTCTATATTTAGATCAACTTTCTTGATTGTATGTTAAAGAGATAGTCAAGTTACATGGTTCTGTTCTCTCTATTGAATACGATCATGATCCAAGGTTTACTTTTAAATTTTGGAAAGGTCTTCAGAAGTCTTTAGTTACTAAATTAAGTTTTAGTACTGCTTTTCATCTTCAATCAGATGGGAAGTCAGAATGAAAAATACAAACTTTGGATGATATGACACGTGCTTCTTCAATGGATTACCAGGGAAGTTGGGACCAACAACTATCTTTGGTTGAATATTCTTATAATAATATTTTTCATTCCAGCATACAGATGGCTCCATTTGAGGCATTATATGAAAGTCGTGTCAAACTTTATCTTTTTGGGATGAAGTAGGTGAAAGGAAACTAATGGGACTAGAATTGGTAGAAGAGATGGTAGAAAAATTTCAGTTGATTCTGAATCACATGAGAATAGCTCAGTGCAGGCAGAAAAGTTATATGGAAAACTGGAGGATAGATATTTCCTTCATGGTTAGTGATCCTGTCTTTCTCAATGTTTCTCCATGGAAAAGTGTGATGCATTTTGTTAAGAAGGGAAAGATGAGTCAGATGTTTATCGAACCCTATGAAATCCTACAGAAATTTGGATTAGTTTCCTACAGAGTGGATTTACCTCCAAGTTTATCCTAGGTACACAATGTTTTTCATGTTTCAATGTTGCTAATGTATATGCTGGATCCATCTCATGTTTTGAACACATAGGTAGTTCAGTTAGAAGGGAATCTCTCTTATGAGGAATAACCAGTCTAGATTCTTGACCGAAGAGAGAAAGTGTTGTAGAATATAGTAATTCATCAGGTAAAAGTTTTGTGAAAAAACCATATGGTTAAAGAGGAAACATGAGAATCTAAAAATTCTATGAGGGATAAATACCCCCATTTATTTGATAAGTGAATAAAATTTCGAATACACAATTTCCAAAGAATGCGAGCCTCATCCCTGTTGGTGAGGTATCCTTAAGTGCATCCATAAGATCCAGGTTCAAAACCAGGAAGATACATATTTCATGGGGTACAATAGTAGTACTGTAGTAGGCACTATAGTAGTACTGTACACTGTGTGGGTACTGTAGCAGAACTGTACACTCTATAGTGACTGTAGCAGAACTATACACTCTGTGGGTACTATAGCAGGCACTGTAGTAGTTGCTATATAAGGTATTGTTCAGTACTGTAGTAGTTGAAACTATTCACCTTGGGCCACTATTTTAGGCTTGGAGTCTTTAAGGCTTTCAGGACACCCATCCCTTTGGGTCAGTAGGTCTTTCGGGCCACCTCAAGGCCCTTGGGACACATGCAGTTGCCCCAGACACACTACAAAAAAAGGAGCAGCCCCAGAAGAGGATTCAGATTAGGTGCACTCTCCAGAGCAGAGACAAATGGATTTTTCAAAATGAGAGGGTATGACTATTCCATATGGACTGGCCTACGCTTGCACGGGAATCCTAGCCAGACAACCATGTAAAGGTGGAGAGCTACTATCATGATGCAGATGCTAGGGAGGGGTAGTTCTTTGTAGATTGTCTGGTTGAATTCCCTAATACATTTGGGTCATGTAATCTCCTAAAACTACGGACCAAGTAATCTCTGAGCCTACGGGCTTTGTAAGGGTTTCCCCTCATCCCTTAAAATGGGGGTTATCAAAAAATCAATAAAAATGAAGGCCTTCGGGTAATTTGGGCAATTTCCAAAAGGGGGAAGGATGTAACATCTTAAGTAAATAATGAAATATAATATTTTCATATATATTAATATTTTTGAATTAAATATTAATTTTACAATAAAGGGGATACTATTTCTGATGGCATACCTGATACGCAACAATGAGTTTCTTTAAAATCTTACGTTGCACACAACATTGGGCCATATTGAAAAATAATAATATAATATTATTTTAAATGTTAGTTAACGCCTAGACATTATATTAGAGGGAATGGATAAAAATAAATAAAATATTATTATATATGTTTTTAAATGTTTTTACATTTATCCAATAAAATTTAGAGGCTTAAAATGTGAATGAATCCAATTTTAAGCATACATACTCTAATATGCAATAAAAGGTCAATTTACCTCCATTTGATGGAGAACCCTCTTTAAATATAGTTTCGGTCACTTTTAAATGTTCTATTAGAAAAAATAAAATTATTCTTTAGAATCAGGACATCAAAATTTACTTTGGGTAAATTTTGGTATTTTTCTAATAAAATTCATTTTTTAATGAATAGTGAAAAAAACTGCATTTTAATTCAAGAATTCCTTTTATTCTAAATTATTTTTATCCTAAGATTATATTCTTAATTGGTTTTAAAGTATAGTTAGAATTTTTTTTAAAATTTAATCCAATTTAGGTCATTGTAAGTAATTTCACTTTGAAATTGGACATAAACAAGTGTAAATCTTTTGATAGTTATTATTTCTTAAAAACACGCTTTTGTTTTGACATCGGTAATTAATTTTAAATTTATTTCTGATACTTCTGTGATTCAATTTTAGAAAAATTGATTCTATATTCATAATCATAATGTATAAATTATTTAAATAGGTAACTATTATTTTTAGACATTTTAAATATTTACTTCATTAAATATTTTATTTACCAAGGTTAAAGAGTAAATCTGCTAAATAAGGGCAAAAAATATTATTTTAATAATCTTAAATTACCCAAAAATTTATCATTATTCTATTGGTTGATACATTTCCGACCATGGGCATCATTGGGTCTATTTTGGGACCCCATGGAGCTACTTATGAGTGATAGTGACACTATATTAATTAATCTAAAGTAAAGACAAAAATGAATTAAACATATATCTTTTAGTAAATGATTTTTTTACATGGGGTTATATAAGTTATCTCTTTGAATTTAAATATTAATTAGAAATATAATAATATTTCCTATATCATTTTATTTGTTTTATATTTTTATACATAAAATAAATAAAATTATTTATGACACAACAATGATGAAGTGTTTACCACATTAAGAAATGATTTAAATAAATAAGATTATAAAAATTAAAAAAATATGAAAAACCAATCCAATTGTTATTTAATGATTTTATTTCAAACATGAGTAATCTTATCTTATACTTTTATGAGTTTTATACCATTATAAACCTAATATAATTATATAATAAAATAATATTTTCAAACTTTCCTAAAGAGCCCCTCCTCCCCCTTATAAAAGGACACCACTTCTAACCCATTCCTCACACCTCTCAAGCCCCTTGGATCATACATAATATTCTTAAATAATCTCCCCATATGAATATATTCCTCATATAATCCTTAAAATAGTCATAAGGCACTTCAAGTAAACCTTTTAGTTCAAACCAAAGGGAGTTACCCGATTTAAAGGTAACGTCTTATCTTAAGTTCTTTTCTTCTATCTTTCTTCTCCAACCCCCTAACCTCTTTTTATTCCTTTATTTTATAATAAAACCAGTATCCTAAATATAATCTATTGTTTTTATGAGATTTATTATATCTAAACTTACACATACCTCAACATAATGGGTAAGTAATATACTCTTTCTGTGGATGACGAACTACTGCGACACAAAACGACGATTGTTCAAATATATCAAAATGCCTCTCATGGTGACCATTATGATAGAACTATAATTATTTATGATATATATTATGTTTATATTTTCTCTATGATTTTTTATTTTTTATTTATATAATACCTTTATGCTTTCCATATGGGCAAACATGATAATTTTAATTGAGGAAGTGCAGACTACCGCCCCCTCAATGTGATATGAATCGTTCATGCCATACGTGGGACATATAAAATAAGGAGTTAATAAAATTATATATGATATTATACAATAATTTTAATATAAAAATGTATAATTAAGTTTTAATCCCATTAAAATACAAAATAGAAATGAAAGTAGCGTTCATGCGTACATATGGCTTACTGTCTCCATGAATGGTGCATTTCATTTCTTATATCCAAATGTTATGTACTATTATAAATAAATATATATTATGGATATATATTATATATATGATATCTAAATCATGAATATAATTCTAGATATAATGGAATTTTTATGACATTGACAACTAGTAATTATAAGAGGTTTATTTTTGACTCAAGTACCAAATATCGACAAAACGACTGTTATTAACTTAAATGATTATATAATGTTTATAACGTGGTAATAAGTGGTATAAAAGGAATAATAAACCTGAAAAAGGTTATTAAACAAGTAGAAATTAAATTTAGTTTATTATTCAAGAAATTAAAGAATGAACGGGTCATGTCAGACACGAGGTAAGGGAACTTCTTAACCCAATTTACATTCTTTGGGTTAATCTTCTACTTCTTGAATATGTCATGCTAAGATTGTTTGAGAAATGAATTTTAATATACTATATTTTATTTATACATTAATGTTTTTTAATTATAGTGAATGTACATAATCGATTTATTTTATTTTAAAAACGATCTTTGTAAGGGACTTCGTCTCAATCTCTTTTAATTGAGGCATATTTTGATTATTACATGAATTTATTTTATACGATGGATAAACCCCTTTGACATTTCATTTCATTAAAAGGTAATATTTTTTACAAAGTTTTTTACTAAATTAAAAAGGAATTCTTTTAATGTTTACAGTGACAATGAAGTCTCTGCTGCCGTAATCGTTATTTGGCTTCTTCTATAAGCATTAATGTTTTTTTAAAAGGAAACCCCTTATTCTGTTTTTGGGTGTTTTGATATTGAAAATGGTTTTTCAAATGGATTTATTATTTAAATATATTTAAATGAATTCCTATGATGAAAAATTAAGTGTTATTAGGCAAATGTTTATATTTGTAATATTTTTTGTTTAATGATTTTATAATGGCACTTGGACATTTGAAAGGTGGTCACGTGATAAACCAAATGATGAGTGGTGTTGTGATAAATCAAAATGGGTGGTAACATTATGACCTCCAATGAATTGAATATGTAAGTTGGCCGTATGGATATTCTATTTAGTGATATGTGTTGAAGTTGACCTTATGGTTATTAAATTTAAGTATGTTTATGTCCCAAGTTACCTATATAAGCTATGTGTGATTTATATGTGTTTTATGGTAATAATTTAGTTACAAAATGGTAAGAAATGATATTTTATTTAGTGAAGAGTATTTATTACTTTATAAAGGTGAAATTTTTTACTTATGATAAGGTATTTCTTGTTTACTTGTTGTTTTGTAAAAAATTACAGTTTTCATTTTTTGTGTATCCCTTATTGAATTTTTATGATCATTCCATGTTTTTGAAATGTTTTTCATAGGACATAAAGTGGAATAGGGTCAAGGATGGGATCAAGGAAAAGTCATACTGTCTAAAACATGGAACTAGACATGACTCTTTATTTTCAAACAGTTTTTATTTTATAAAAAAATGGATACTGAGTAAAAGTGTCTACATGTAATATTGAAGTTGTTATGTATAATTTATGACCTAATTATCTAAAGCTCTGAACCTAAAAAGATCCTCAATGTGAATTATTAACTTAATTTAATATTATTTAATGTTTATGGATGATTCCTTTTAATAATGCCCATTGTCATGTACCAGGTAACACTCGAGTCAAGCCATATATGACCTTTTTAGAGTTATTACCCATAGGTACATTTATTCTAGAAACACATCCACTTGTAGTATCCAGACATGTATATATTTCAAGGGAAAACCACTGAATATATATTATTTTAATACTTTATGATGTTATTCTATACTTATCCTCAAATTATATCATATGGTTATGTTCCCTAATCTATTTTTTCCTAAATCTAGTTCCTAAGGTTTCCACTTAACATCATCTCATACCAACTGTAGTGACCATGACCGTAGAAACCCAATGCTGATGCCTACTGCCATTAAATTGGTATAAGAAACAAGGAATCAAAACCCTAAGTACTGAATAATTTACTAGTCTTGGTAAACTAGATATATATTTGTGTCTTATATTACATTTGAATACACAAATTACAACATAATTTTTTTGAGTATATCATTATTACCTATATAATATATTTGCATATATTTCATATTAAACTTTATGGAATATTGGGAAAATGAAACAAAATAAGGGTGTGCTCAAACACATAGTAAGGGTTAAGTATAATGGAATCTATCACGAATCAATAAAAATAATCAATATGAAAAGGTAAATAAATAAACACACATTCCATTTAAATAACTTGAATATAATGGTAAGATAAGGAAGAATCAACATGGAAGGGTAAATAACTAAGACCACTTTCTATTTAATCAATAATATTATAATTAAGTTCATCTATCAATTATAACATATCAAAAATCTCATAGATAATGATAAGTGAATAATGAATGATGAAAATGATTATTAATGTACATCAAGTTTCCTCGGAAAAATATACCTTTACAATCTGGATCTATTCTCAAGACGGTGAAGAATATGCTGGGTAAAAATCCATCTGATTTTTGTGAAGACTTTTCATAGGATTATTAATGTAATGGTATGTCTTTTTGACACATTAAAAATGAATGGTTATAAATGATAAGGGTTTGAAGCCAACTGATTTTGTCTGATAAGACTACCAATGCATCTAGTTGCTTACATTAACCGGTCCCCAACCCATGAATTTCATGTAAAAATAATTAATTATATATATCTAATAATATATTTAATTCATAAAAAACATGCCTTATAATAATGTATATGTATAGAGTAAATGACACAAATTTAACAATATTTCCCCAGTAAATCAAATAACAATAAAATTAAAAATCATATGAAAAATGGTATATAGTTTAGGTAATAATTATATCCATCACACAAAAATTTGGATATTTAAGATAAATTTACTATCTAGTGGAAAATTATTTCAATAAAGTGATTGTTTCAAGATAATGTTAAAAATCATTAAAGACAGTGATATTGAAAAATAACTTTTAACATTTGGTGACTTTCATGTCAAATCATAATGGATAAAATAATTCAAATTGAAACTTAAAATTACATGAATAATTAATTATACATGATATTATATGTCAAAGGGTACTTATATGAACCAAATAAATGTTAATTGATGCATAATAACCAATAAGTCTTAATGGAATATAAATCAAGACAAAATCATTTATCACATGTTAAATTTTAATTAAAACACCATAGATGAAATAATTAAAATTAAAACATAATATAAAATTAATAATGAATTATTCATGATATTACATGTCAGAGGGATAGTATATACCCCATTTAAGAGATATTAGGTTCATATTAATACAATATGATTTTATGAAAAAAAATTGAGTTAAAACCCCTTATCTTATTCATTATTTTGGATGAATGTAATTTAGCCTCATGTATATTTGTTTTAACATGTTATTAAATTAAAAAAATATATTTTAATATTTTTAATATTATATATGATCCTTTTATAATATCTTATCACCCATTTGTTAATGACCATTCATTATTTTCACTGTTTTAGGTGTTAATTTCTTTGTTTGGTAATGCATGTTTTATCATGAAAGAATCAGTTCTTGAACATATTATATAGTTCTATCATCTACATAATATTAATCATGACCTAAATATATTGGTTTTACATAAATTTTACATTTAAACTAACCATTAATAATGGTTATGTATAATTTAGTACATTACGATCATAAAAATAGTAGGTCGTACATACGAATGAGTAATGTTTTTATTTTTCAATGATCATTATAGAAAGGAGGTAATTGATATATTAAATTTACAAAATGATATTGATATAATAAATAAAATATTATATATATATCATACATTTGGGTTGGTTATAAAAAGAGAGTCACATGGATTCTTGAAGGTGGTAGTCCACATGCACACGAATGATGTTATCATATTTACGTGAGTGAATAGGAAAGAAAGAAAATTGAGTATATAATTTTTATATAATGATAAATATTTCATTAATATTATAAGTATTTTACTTATATCACATATTATAATTATCATTATTCCTTATCACCTTCCATGTAAAGTGTTAGTGAATGATGAATCACATCGCTTCGTGAGGCGGTAGTCCGTCGTACACAAGATCATCATTATCATGTCTCCTACGAAATGGGATAGTAAGATATATATGATATAATGACTCCAAAAGTATAATTATGTTATAAATATTATATATATACTTTTTACCCATCATATTACCAAACCTTGAGATGTTGAAATGCAATAATGAAAGACATAGGTTTATGAGGTGGTAATCTGCTGTACACATGAACAATGATTTCATAACCCATTTGATGGAAGTGTGTGAGGATGTTGGTTTTAACCTAAAAATAACCACATATAAGTATATTTAACATATTTTTGTTATTATATAATCATTTTATCATATAAATTTAAGGATCTGGAGAAGGAAATAAAATAAAGATGCATGTTGAAGAACATTACTTCTTTTTCGGGAATCCTTCTAAGGTTTTCGCTAAACGTTTCCTAGGATGGATTTATTATAAAAAAGGACTCTATTATTATGTAAGGTAATTTGGGGAGTGATTCAGGTAGGTTTTTTGATGATCCAAATGGCATTATAGGTGTGAATACATGAGGGGAGTGAGTGCCCCTTTATAGTTGAGGAGGAGTGATATTCTTGTAAATACCCAAAAACATTCACTATTGAGAGTTCCATATTACATCAAGTGGCTCCAAAATTGATAATTAAATGTAGGAAGGGATGATATGGTTGATCCTAACGTCAAAAAAATAATGAAAAACATTCTTTAAACATTTCTTTTCTTAACTTCCAAGTTTCTATATTTTTACCATTTTGGGTTTTCACTATGGTAACTAATTTTCTAACCTTTGTAATTTATAAATTCAAAATAAATTAAAGATATAATTACTCTAAAAATTATATCCAATAATTAAAAATATGATATATAATTTATAAAATTAATATCCTATCTGTGTTTGAAATTATTTTTAACAAAATCACTTGTAACGTACAAAAACACTACTTTAGCCCTAACCGTGTAAACAATGTTTTTACTATTTAGGGGTAAATATGTTTTCTATAAAAGATAAATTATTAAATGAATGGATTATATTTTATATTTATTAAAATTTTAAAATAACTTGGTAGATGATATTATTTTTAGTAATTTTAAATCACTTAATAAAATATCATTTATTATAAAATAACATTAATTTAAATTTTGACATTATTTATTAAATTTAAAATTAAAAATATCAATAAAATGATTGAATTTGAATAAATTAAGTAAAATCTTGTGTAAAATGATATATTAATCAAAATAATTAATGTAATATGACAATTTATTCCATTTACAATACTTTTAAAATTTTCAGTATCATTTATTCTATTTAATTATTAACTAAATAATTATTACATTAGCGTTTCTTAAGAATTTAATGTAATTATATAATCTATAAAAAATTAAAATAAATTATAATTATAAAAAGCTCATTTTACTTTAATAAAATATTTATAACTTAACATCTAATTTTTTCCCTATCACAATTTTTTTATAAATATTAAAGGCATAAAATGTTCATTTTTTATCATTTTCTTTACTTAACTTAATTTATAGGTAAAATTCAAAAAATAGAATCCTAATAACTCATAAAAATAGATAAAAAGGTTAAAAGAGTCTAAATATGTACATAAAAGTGGTTTTGGAAAAGTTGGTAGATCGTTTTACCCCTTATCTAATAAGTTTAATTCCTTAATAAACTCATTTTTACATTAATCGTGGTAATTAATTTTACCTATTTTCAATAATTATTATGGTAAATAATTAAGTTGAATATATTATATAATAAAAATTATGATTATTAAAATCATTTAATACATTTTACCAAATTAAACTCAAAGAAGTGGTAGAATTTAATTTAAAAGCAATCCCATAGAAGTGATGAGAAAATAGGGTTTAAAAGTGGAAATGTTCAAAAGTTTGAAATGTTTTAATATCAAAAATAAAAGTTAAATTGACTCCCATGACCAAAATTAGATTAATAGATATAAGATTGATCTAATTTTTCATTTAAATCAATTTAAAATATAATTTATCATTATAAATTATTTAAAAAATTATAGTTTTCAATTAAAATTCAGTTTTTTAAAAATTCATCAAAAAATTAAAATTTTATGAAAAATACTAAAACATCACCCTAAAATAGTTTAGATATTCTTATTTAATAAATGTTTTTTAAAATTTTCATATAAATTTTCTAAAATTGGTAAAAATTAATTGTAAACTCTATGCACTGAGTACAATTAAACCCCATTTTAGAAAAATACAGTTTGTCTAAATTTTTTTAATGGATTATTATTATTATTAGTTGTCAGTAGATAACCAAAAAACGTGTATAAAATATATATTTTCATTATTTACTTAATCATATTTTTACATTTTATTCTAATGGCTAGGTGATAATCATCATATTAAATAATAATATTTATAATATATTATTGTTTGATAAAACTTGGCCTTGTGTGTAACACAAGATAAACTTAGCGTCGTGTGTAATGAAACATAAATTCAATGTTACATTTCATATAAAACATCTAATAAAATTTTAATATTTTTTAATTTTAGGGATTTATAAGGTTTCTATGAAGGAGTTTTCAAATGAAAAACTCTTGATTACTCAGATCAAGATTTGATTATGAGAAAGTAATTTATTTATGTTGAGTAGAATGGAATAGCTTAAGATTTTAAAATTTGAAAATGATATTTGATAAAATTTATTAAATTAAACAGAAAGATTTTATTGGAATTTAACATCTTGGGGCTCTATGATATATATATTTTGTTTAAATAAATTTAATCACATTGACAGATTGCAATGTATACATCACCGGGTTTAAACGAAGAAACTATATTAAAATATTATTTAAACATGACCAATAGAAAATAGATTTTAAATTTTTAGGTATTAATTTTTATCACTAATATATGAAAATTAAGGATTTCTATTGATTATAATCAACTTAAGAATCATTTAAAAGAAAAATATTTTTTTCTAAAAAATATTTTTTTTTCTAAAAGGCAGTCCAGTCATGATTTATGCATATAATTTAAAATTAATTCTTAAAAATGTAACAAAGTTTAATTGAAATAAATTCATTTTTAAATGATTATATTAAAATTATCTTATGCTGATTTTCTGTATTTTTCTGAAAAGATCCATTTTTTTTATGAACAGTGAAAATACTGAATTTTAATTGAAAACTGTCTTTTTCTAAATAATTTATAATATTGAATTATATTAATAATTTATTTTAATGTAAAAATATTTCAATTTAGTTCATTTTAGTAATTTTTATGTTGCAATTTTATATAAAAACATTAAAATTTAGACATCTCCTCTTGAAAAAACTTGCTTTCTTCTTATGTTTGTGGGATTAATATTAAATAAAATTTTTCCACTTATATGAATTGAATTTATAAAAATTAATTCCATATTTTAAATAATAATAAATTAAAATTTATAATAAGGTAAAAATAATTTTTTACCAAAATTAATAGTGAAAAATGATAATCATTAATTACCACACTTAAAGTAAAAATGGATTTGTCACGAGGGTTAAACTAAGAAGATAAGTGTTAAAAATTACCCAAAAAATATTAAACACCCATTTCATGGACGTATTTACACCTTATATCTTCTAGGTTATAAAATTTACCATTTTTGAGGCTTTTCATGATATGAAAAATTGTTATGATTGAATTATTTCAAATAATTACAAGTTTTCCACTCAACTCACTTATAAAAGGACCCCAAATCTCCACACTTCTTCACAACATAAAACCCTTTTGGGCTGGGAATTAACTTCCGAAATGACTTAATAAATTCCCTATACAAATAATATAACCTTTTTTTGGACTAAATCCAACCTAGGAAGGCTTTGGTGAAAACCTTGTAGAGATACCCTAAGAAGAGGTAACATTCTTCAACAAGCGGTTTTATATTATTTCTTCCCCCACCTACATAAATTATTTTTAAACCATGATGATATAGTAACATTAGTATCTCAAATATAATTATATTTTTTTATGTTAAGTTAATGACCTAAAAACACCCCCATATCCATTAAATTATTTAGTAAATCATTATTCGTGTGTAGGGTGGACTACCGCCTCAAGAACCGATGTCATTCATTCTTCAATTAACACCTTTCACAGTTAGGTATAATGATATATATAAATATATACATGATATTTATAACATTGTTATACCTATTTAGTTGTTATATATATTATAAATGTTTTTATTTCTATACTGTAGAAGATATGGTAATGTCGATCATTTGTACGGCGGGCTACCACCTCACGAAGCGATATGATTCATCTTTTACTAACGCTTTAACTAGAAGTTTATAAGAATAAGGTTAATAAATATATGTGATATAAAGAAAATGGTTATGATATTAATTACATATTTAACATTATATGATGATAATATATCATTTTACCTTTCCACGCACTTAAACATGATAACATCGTTCGTGTACATCTGGACTACCACCTATATGAAGAAATATGATTCTATTTTCCTCACCACACCACATCAATGATTTATAAAATTATATTTAAATAAATAATATTATTTATGTGATATTATTATCATTTTATAAATAGAAAATATTACTTAACACCATTCCATAATGACCATTGAAAAATGGAAATGTTATTAATGCCTACGTATGACCTACAATCTTTATGCTTGTAACATAGTCCATTTTTCATAACCATATTTCAATATTTGTTTTAAAATTATAATTAATTTATAAATATTATAAATATTATAAATATTTAATTATTAGAATTATTTATATAATTAAACTATATAATATTAGAAAAAATGGAACTTTCATGAAAAAACATGCATGAGAAAACTAGGCAATTAACACTCAAAACAGTGAAAATAAAGAATGATTGTTAATGAATGAGTGATAAGATGTTATAAAACAATCATATATGATATAATAAATATTAATATTATTATTTCATAAATTAATAACATGTTTAAAACAACTATAAATGAGGTTAAATCACGTTCAACCATAAGGATGTTTGAGGTAAGGGATTTCATCTCAATTTAAATTTCATGGATATTTATTTGTTATTATGAACTAAATCACTTTTATGTGATGTATATAATGACCCTTTGACATTTAATATCATGATTAATTCACAATTATTATTATTTAAAGTTTTAATTCGAATTATTTCAACCAAGGGGATTTGATTTGAAAATTCCCAAGTGTAAAAGTTATTATATAATCTCACTTTTATTTGTGATTGTTAACCTTATATTAAAACAGTCACTATATTATGATTATTTTCCATTGGTCATTATGTTTCTATTAAATATCCATACTCTTGTATAGCCAATATTCTTATTGCCTAAACCTATACAATTATTACATATAATATTTACTCTGATAGTTATTTGATTAACTGGGAAATACTGATAAATCAGTATCCTTTTCTCAAAATAGATATTTGATGATTAGGTGAATTGCACATTAATTAAATTAATTAATCAGTATATGAGGATCTATTTGGACACTTTTTCACATGTGGGGCCCATTTATAAATATCCCCTTGAGGCATTGACATGCCTAACTATTTAAAATAGTTGGCCAAATTAAAGGGGGTTCTACCTATAGATTTAAACCATCTTGTGATTGGTATTGATGATAGAAGTATCATGTACCTGAGACATGAAATCTAATAATTACGAATTTACTTCATTGATATTTAATTTATTATTATTACCCATGATTTCTTTCTATGATGTTTCTATTTATTCATTTCATTATGAGTTTATTGGCTAAATGAAATGTGTTTTCAGTTATTTACCATACCATATCGATTCTGTCTTATTTTATCAATACATTAAAGTTATTTAAATGGAATTTGTGTTTATTTATTTACCTTTTTATGTTGATTATTTATATTGATTCATGATAGATTTCACTGTATATAACCCTTACACAACATTCAAGATCACCCTTATTTTGTTTACTTTCCCCATGATATGAAGAAGTGATCTTTTGATGATTTATTAAGGGTGAAGATCATTTTCTTATTTTATATATTATTTTTTATTTTTCGTTACCGATGTAAAATGTGTATCATGTATGTATTTGGTTATCCAAAACTACTAAAATGATCAATCCTTTGGGATTTTATTCGTTGTATCTATTCTAATGTAATAAAGTAGACATCATATCCATAATACTGAGACTGAGGTCATTACATACTTTCATTTTAAAATAAAATTTTACTTAAAATTGTGACAATCATTAAAAACAAAGAAAAAACTCATATTTTCATGATATTTTTGGAAAATGATCCATAAATAATATATGGTTGGTATGGTTCATTCACACATCAATCTGATACACGATGTGACTAATATGACTCAAAGTGTGTGTTTTTAGTTGAAAAATTAAATTTTAGTTAAAAACATGTTTCACGCATTGAAATCTAGGAAAACCCATTCAGATTGTCTTTATACATTAGGACAATAATCCATAATTCATTTTAATATATAAGAATCAACCAAACATCAAATAGAAACACAGTGTGGCCATTAAGAATTAAAGTGATTGTTTTATTTAAAATTTACATTTTCATGCAAAAGAGGCATTCCATACTCAAAACTTATAAAAAACATTAATATTGTTTTGAAACTTTACCTCAATGATCCATAAGTCATTTTTATGTGTATGAGTTTACCCCATCTCAATATGATACACTATGTGACTGGTATGACTCAAAATGTGTGTTTTTAGTTTATAAGTGACATTTTAGTTAAAAAAAACCATTACTCACTAAAAGCCAAGAAAACACGCTCATATAATCATGATAATTAAGGAAAACAATCCATAAATCACTGATGATGTCTAAGAATCATCCAAAAAGTCAATTTGATAAATGTTGTGACTGATATTATTCAATGTGTCTCTTTTATGTTTAAAAATAAAATTTTAGTTAATAACATTATAGTTAATAAAAAATAAGACAAAAAATATATTATGTTGTTATTTTAGAAAAATAGTCCCAAAACTATTTATAATGAGTAGGAATCAACTACTTTTCCAAACATTACACAATGTGAATGACTTGAATCAAATTGTATGCTTTTAGTTTTAAAAGGTAATTTTAGTTAAAAACATATGTTGATCACTAAACATGTAGAAAAAACACTTAGATTATCTTGATACTTTAGTTAAATGATATATATGTCATTTTTTATTTTTAAGAATATTATATGTCAACCAGAAACATGATATCACCGGTATGACTCAAAGTGTGTGTTTTTATTTAAAATTTACGTTTTAGTCTAAAAGATTCATGAAATACACAAAATCAATCCAACACATTCACTTTATTTTTATAATTTCAGAAAATGATCCATAAGTCAATTTTGAAATCTTGGAATCTACTACACCTTAATCTGATATACAATGTGACTGAATTGACTCAAAATTTGTGTTCCCATTTTTAAATTTAAATTTTCGTTAAATGAAAATTTCAATCACTAAAAACAATTAATTTTTTATATGATCTATACTTTTGTAAAATGATCCATAAGTTATTTTTGAAATATATGAAATTGTCCCAAGTTTATTTGACACACGGTATGACCAGTATAACTCAAAGTTTGTGTTTTTAGTTTAAATTCATCATTTTAATTAAAATTATGTGTCACTCACTAAAAAAAAGAAAATACACTCATATTATATTTATATTTTATGAAAATGATCCCTAAATAATTTTTGATGTGTAGGAATCATCATCACAACATTCTGAAAAACAATGTGGTCGGCATGAATCAAAGTACATGTTTTTATTTAAAACTGACATTTATTTAAAAATACACATCACAAATTCAAGATTGTGAAAATGAACTCATATTATCCTGAAACATTAGGAAATTTATCCTTAAATCATTTGTAATTTGTATTAATTGACCACACATTATTTGACACATAGTGTTCTCGGTATGACTCAAAGTGTATGTTTTCATTTTTAAAGTGACATTTTATTAATTTATTATATAATATTTACGTTTAATTTATTTATTTGAAATATTAATAATATAGAAATTTATTTTTTATATAGGTACACTTTTTCTTTTATATTGAGTGGTTTTTTCAATAACTGGTAGCATAATCATGCTCTTTTGAGAGGGGGTATAACGAAAAAGAAATGTTAATTTTTTTGAATTTGTTGATATTTTTGATAAATTGTATGTACTAATGTTTGAAACATCTGAAATCATCATACAATTTAGTTTTTTTGTATTATGATTTAAATTTAATTGAAATTACATTCTACATTTTTTTTGTAGTGTTCTATAATTTCAGCAGCACACTACGGTAGCTTGGGGATTATTAGTGCTAAAACAATACTGATAAACAGTCCCCTTTATCAATGATATTTTTAGTGATGATAAATTCAGGTGATTTTAAATATACTTTGTACATCGGTTATTTATTAGTACTGATGAAAATAATTTTTAACACTGATATATACCATATCTTTAATAGTGATCGAAAGTTGGTAAGGTCAAGGAACTTATGATAGATGATTGGTGATACTAAGTGAATCAGTGAACATGGAAGAGATCGATATTTTTATAGTTTATATTATTTATTTTAGACTTCAAATTAATTTTTTGAAACTTGATCAGGTACAATAATAATTGTTTTTCTAGTTTTTATTCTGTCATGTATAGAATTATTCTTACCATTAGTAATTTTTTTACAATTCAATATACATACATAAATACATATGTATATATAAATATGAAGATGAGGATTTGGAATCTCATAACCATAACTTCATTTTATCCATTAATATTTTGGGATATTTAAATATGAAAATTCATTTTGATGAAACTGTAATGACCTACATCATTAAATATTGGGAAAATCAGGGGAAATTTTATTTTTTGTTCCCTAATTAGGGTATGATTTGATAACGCGGATTTAGATCCATATTATGAGAACTGGAACATCTAAAGGTAATGTTTTTATACTTGGTTAGAGGATTAGAAGATTCTTTAGGGAATTGGGTAAATATAAGGGTACCCAAATCCTTATGAGTTGTAAAATAGTAGTTTTACCATAGAAGACGACCTTGAGTTTTTATGGTTATATTGATTTTAAGGTAGGATGCATACCATTGGGATGAAATTTTGGAAAATTTAGAGTTGGTTAAATTTTTTCATAATATTAAATATTTATTAAAGAAATATTTATTAATATTTATGTGAAATCATTTATATCATCGAAATAGGTCTTCAAATGGAAATTTGTACTATTTAATTGTGTCCATAATGAGTGGTCTTACCCAAATGAGGTATAAACTCCATTTTGGTTTTGGTTCTTGAGTCAGGCCTTTAAATGAGTTTTTTTATTATAATTTGGTTTATTCACCCATACACTATTTTATCCTCCATTTGAACAAGAGGTAGGGGTGGCCCCCTCTTTGATGTTGATAGATTGAGGGATAAGGGAAGCACACTGGGTTCATCTTATGAGGTGACTAGAGTTAGCTTGGGATGCAGTGTCCATGGAGCATGTATCCAACCTTGAAGAATTGATGATTCTATATGAGGTTAGAAAGTAGTTCTCTTTTTACTAAATCCACATTTAAATGATAATATTCAATTTATACTATGTTATTTGATTATTTGGGGGCATGATAGCTCATAACAGGGTTATATGTGGTGAAATGATGGTTTGAGGTGATTCACAGAGGATTTTTATCTAGAAAACCTAATCAGAAAATGTATAACTCAAGGGAAAATTCCATGTAGTTCACTAGTTCAACAAAGGTAGAATAAACTATCTACCCCATGTTTTATCCATATCAAAATACTATATCAGGACATCATTACATGACTTATGTGGGTTAAACATGATTAAAGTGTCTTTTATAACAATACAATTTCTTTGAAAACATTTATTTATATTTTAAATTATTCTTGTTATTATTTATAATCAATAGATAACCAAATAATTTGTTTAAAATATATATTTTCATTATTTAGTTAATCTTATTTTTACCTTCTATTATAATGGCTAGGCGATAATTGGCACATTAAATCATAATATTAATTGTATAATGTTTTTTAGTAAAACTTGGCCTTGTGTGTAATGAAAGATAAAACTAGTGTTTTGTGTAATGAAAGATAAACTAAAAATTGATCATAGTATAAAATATTGAATAAAAGTTTAATATTTTTAATTTTAGGTTGTTATAGGGTTTCTATGAAGGAATATTCAAGTGAGAAACCCTTGATTACCGAGATCAGGATTTGATTGTGAGGACACAATTTATTTGTGGGTGGTGGAATGTAACCACATAATATTTTAAAATATAAAAATGATATTAAATAGTGTGTATTAAATTCAACACAAAGAGTATATGTGAATTTAATATCCCAATACTTTATGATATATTCATTTATTTTAAACAAATTAAATCCCTTCGATAGCTTGCAATGCAAACAACACCAGGTTTAAATGAACATAATCTAATAAAATATTATTTAATCAGGAAATATATAAACTATATTTTAAATTGGTAAGTATGAATGTTACTTACTAAGACATGAAATTTATGTATTTTAATTTATTATAAATGAAATAAGGGTTATTTAAATAAAAAAATGTTTTCTAGAAAACAGTAATTTTTTTCTAAAAGAGTGTTCTTTCGCCCTTTATGCACATAATTGAAAATTAATTATTAAAAATTTAAGATTTATTTTCAAAAAGTAATCTTCAATTTTCAAATCATAATATCTATGTTTTCATAGAGAGATTTAGTGAGATTTTTCTGAAAAGCTTCATTTTTTATAAATAGTGAAAAATATTGAATTTTAATTGAAAACTGGATTTTTGTTTACATAATTTATAATGTTAAATTATATTAATAATTGGTTTTAAAGTAAAAATATATCCTTTAGTTAATTTTAATAATTTTCATTTAAAAAATTTATATAGAAACATTGTAAAATTTTGGACATTTTCTCTTAAAAAACCCTATCTCGTCGCTTTTGTGGGATTAATTTTAAATTATAAATTCATAGATATGTGAATTTAATTTATAAAAATGTACTGAATATTTTAAATAATAATAATTTATAATTTACAATAAGGTCAAATTAATGTTTACCCAAATTAATAAATTATTCACCACGATTAAGGTAAAAATGGATTTATCAGGAGGGGGGTTAAACTAAAAATATAAGTGTTAAAAATGACCCAAAATTTTTTAAAACACCTATTGGATGAAAATATTTCCACATTATATCTGTTATGTTCTACAATTTACTAAATTTTTTTCTTTTTTCAAGATAAAAAATTAGTATGATTGAGTCCTTTCAAAAACATACAAGTTCTCCACTCAACTCACTTATAAAAAGACACTAGCTCTCCTCTTTTCATCACACCATAAAACCATTTTGGGTTAGAAAATACCTACCCAAATCACTTAAAAAATTCCATAATCTGATACTATAACCCTTATTTTGGCCATAAATCCAAATTAGGATGTATTTAGTGCAAACCTAAGAAAGATACTTGAAGAAGAGGTAAGATTCTTCAACGAGCTGTTCTGTATTATTTCTTCCTCCACCAAATTCGTTTTTTAAACCACGATTCTATGGTAACATAAATACATTAAATATAATAATAAGTTTTTATGTTAATTTAATGAACTAAAAACACCCCCAAATCCATAAAATGGGTTTTTAAATCGTTGTTCGTGTGTACGAAAGACTACTACCTCACGAACTAATGTAATTCGTTCTTCCATTATCACATTTAACAGTTGGATATGAAAATAGTTATAAATTATATATATGATATTTATAACATAATTATACCTCTAGATTTATTATTTAAATTATACCTTTTTTTAATTTCTATACTTTAGAAGAAATGATAATGTCGCTCGTGGGTACGACGGACTACCACGTCGCGAAGCGATGTGATTCGTCTTTCACTAATGCTTCACCGAGATCATTATAAAGATAAAATTAATAATTATATGTGATATAAATGAAACAATTATGATACTAATTAGATATTTATCATTCTATAAATATAATATATCATTTTACATCTCCACTAACTTAAATATGATATCATCATTTTTGTACATATGGACTACAACCTTCATAATGAAATATGATTCTCTTCTCATCACCACACCATGTGGATGATTTATATAATTATATTTAAAGAAATAATAAGAATAATTTGATATTATAATAATTAATAAAAGTTAAAATGTTACTTAAATCCATTCCATACTGATTATTAAAAAATGGAAATGTTACCCATGCTTACGTATAGCCTACAATCTCCATGCTTATAACATAGTCCATTTTTCATAACCATATTTCATGATTGGTTTAAAAAGTATAATTAAATCATAAAAAAATATTATTTAATTATTAATATTATTGATATTATTAAACAATAAAATATGTGAAAAAAGGATCATTCATGATGAAATACGCATGAGAAAACAAGACAACTAACACCCGAAACAATGAAAATAATGAATGATTATTAACAAACGAGTAATTAGATGTTATAAAAGGATCATATATGATATTATAAATATTAATATCATTCTTTAATAAGATAATAACGTGTTTAAAACCACTATACCTATGGTCAATCATGATCAACCAAACAGAAGCACGAGGTAAGTGATTCCATCTCAATTAATATTCCATTGAGACTTATTTGTTATTATGCACCAAATCACTTTTATGTGGTTTATATAGTGCACTTTGGAATTTAATATCCATATTCATTCATAATTATTGGTATTTAAATTTTTAATTTTAATTATTTCCTCCAAGGATATTTGACTTGAAAATTACCAAGTTGTAATAGTTATTGTACAATCTCACTTTATTTTCTAATTGTTTATTTTATCTTAAAAAAATCACTTTATTATGATCATTTTCGATTATTCATTAAGTTTCTCATAAATATCCATATTCTTCTATAATGTATATGGTTATTTCATAAACCTATGCCATTTTTACATACAGTTTTTACTCTGATAGTTATTTGATTAACTCGAAAAATATTGATAAATATGTATCCTTTTCTCAATATTGATATTTGATGATTAGGTACATTGTTCATTAAGTTAATAAATTACATGGTATAAGAGGATTTATTTGGATATAGATACATTGGTGGGGCCTAATTGTAGATAGTCCCTTGAGGCATCTACATGTCTCATGAGACAAAATAGTTGGCCAACTTAAATGGGTTTCTACCTGTAGTTTTAAACCATCTTATGAAAGGTATTGATGACATATGTATCATGTGCCTGAGGCATGATATTTAATAATTAATCATTTCATTGATTTATAATTTAGTTATTATTATTATTGGGGATATGTTTCCTATGATATTATCTTTGTATGCATTTCATTATTATTTTATTGATTAAATAACATGTGTTTTCAGTTATTTAGCTTACCATATCGATTCCATTTTGTCTTATTAAGACATTCATGTTATTTAAATGGAATGTGTATTTAGTTATTTAACATTCCATATTAATTATTCTTTTTTATTTTTGATAAATTCCACTATACATAGCCATCATTTAGCATTTGAGATAACCCTTATTTTCTTCCTTTCCCATGATATGAAGAAGTCATATTTGAATGATTTTTCATGGAAAAATTCATTTTATAATGTTATATATTCTGTTTTGTTTTAAATCACCAATGTAAAATTGGTATCATATATGTATTGGGTTCTTCAAAAAATAATAAACTAATCAATCCATTGGGAATTTATTATTTTTATCTATGATAATTTAATAAAATAGACATTGGATTCGGGATATCAGGGTTGTTGTCATTACATGCATTCTGTTTAAAATTAAAATTCATAAAAAAGTATTTCACTCATTGAAAACCAAGAAAAAAACATATTTTATTCATATTTTAGGAAAATGATCCATAAATCATTTTTGATGGTTGTAGATCATTTACACATCAATCTAATACACGATGTGACTGATATGACTCAAAGTGTGTGTTTTAAGTTTATTTAAAAAACACGTCTCACTGACTGAAAACCAAGAAAACCCACTAATACTATCTTGATACATTAGGATAATGGTCTGTAAGTCATTTAGATGTATACAAATCAACCAAATGTTAACCAGACACATAGTATAGCCAGTATGGATCCAAATGATTTTTTTATTTAAAATTGGAATTTTAGTTCAAAAGAGGCATGAAATACTCAATACTTATAAAAAACATGCATATTTTTTTATACATTACGAAAGTGATCCATAAGTCATTTGTGATGTGTATGAGTTATCCACACCTCAATATGATACACTGTGATACCAGAATGACTATAAATGTCTGTATTTAGATTAAAAGTGTCATTTAATTTAAAAACGTGCATCAATCACTAAAAACCAATAATACACAGTCATGTGATCATGATACTTTAAGAATATAATCCATAAATTACTTATGATGTTGACGAATCATCCAAATGTAAATATGATAAAAAGTGGGATCAGTATGAATCAAAGTATAGGTTTTTAATTTTAAAAAATATTTTAGTTAATAATACGTTAGTGACTAAAATAATAATGAAATAACTTATATTACATTTATAATTTATAAAAATGGTTCATAAATTATTTGTAATGAGTAGGAATACACTATAGCTCAATATGATACACAATGTGACAAACATGACTCAAAGTGCATGTTTTTAGTTTTAAAATAGATTTTTATTTAAAAACATGTATTGATCACTAAAAACCTAGAAAACACACTTGTATTACCTTGATTATTTATTAAATTTATCTTCAAGTCATTTCTTATATATATGAATCAACTACATATCAATTAGAAAAATGATGTGGTCTGTATGACTAAATGTGTGTTTTTATTTAAAATTTACATTTTATTTCAAAAGATGCATGAAATACTCAAAATCTTTCCCAAACATTTAGTTTATTTTGATAATTTTGGAAAATGGTCTATACGTAAATTTTGACTTGTATGAATCATATTAACCTTAATCTAATATATAGTGTGATTGGTATGACTCAAAATGTGTGTTTCCATTTTTAAAGTGAAATTTTAGTTAAAATGTTTCAATAACTAAGAACTAATAAAAAAACAAATATATTCTCAATAATTTATTAAAATTATTCATAAGTCATTTCTAAAATGTAGGAATTAGTCACAATTTGATCTGATACATGATATGAATAATATGACTCAAAGTGTATGTTTTTAGTTTAAAATTGACATTTTATTTAAAAGAATGTGTCAGTCACTAGAAACCAAGAAAATACACTCATATTATCTTTATATTTTATTAAAATTATCCCTAAATCATTTTTGATGTGTAAGAATCATTCTGACATCAATCAGACACACAATGTGGTCAGTATGAATCAAAGGTCATTTTTTTAATTAATATTGACATTTTACTTCAAAACATATGCCAAAAACGAAAGACTAAGAAAATGAACATATATTGTCCAAATAATTTAGTAAAATTATCCATAAATTATTTTTTATGTATAGGAATTAACTATACATTATCCTGCACATAGTGTGGCCTGTATGACTTGAAGTGTACGTTTTTATTTTAAAAGTGATATTTTATTACTTTATTTAATCATATTTATGTTTTATTTATTTATTTTTAATATTAATAAAATAATAATTGATTTTTGATATAGGTAAACTCATTTTTTGAGATGGGGTGACTGTTTCAATAACTGGTATCATGACCGGCCTATTTTGAGAGGGATTATAAAGACAAGAAAACATTAATGTTTTTGATTTTTATATGTTTTTGATAAATTGTATATACCAATATAATTGTATATATTAATGTTTTAATCATCTTTAAGAATCATAATTTTTTGTTGTTGTATTATAATGTACATTTAATTTAAATTACATTATATATTTGTTATTTAGTGTTCTATAATTTCAGCAGCACACTACTATAGCTTGGAATTTACAAGGATAAAAAATTCTAATAAAGTGTCCCCATTTTCAGGGATAATTTTGTTGATGATAATATCAATGTGATTTTAAATTCACTTACAACATCATTTATTTTTTAGTACAAATTAATGAAATTTTTTGCATTGATAAATCCCATATCTTCAGTAGTGATTGGAAGTGGTAAGGGAAATGAATTTATGATGAATGGTCGGGGATAGTATGTGAATTAGTGACCATAAAATGGATAAATATTTTTGTAGTATAAAAATTTTGTTTTATTTTGGACTTTAAATGTACTTTCTGAAAATTGATCAGTTACCATAATATTTTGTTTTCTAATTTTTATTCATTCATGTATGGAATTAGGCTTACCATATAGTTAGTTTTTTAATATTCAAGAGACATACATACATACATATAAATATAAATATAAGGATTTGAAATATAGTAACCATACCTTCATTTTATACATTAATGTTTTGGGATATTTCAACATATATACCTCTTTGGTAGAAATTATAACGACTTACATCATTACGTGTTGTGAAAATCTGGATAAATTTTATTTTTTGTTCCCTATTTAGGGTATGATTTGAGAATTGGGATTTCTATCCAGATTCTAAGAGATAAAACATCTCATTTTAGTGTATTTAAACATTTCTAGATTCATAGAAGAGTTTTTAGGGGCTTGGGTAAATGTTGGGTACCTTGATTCATTATGACTTATAAAATGGTAGTCTTACCCAAGAAAATGACATTGATTTTTTTCATGGTTCTGTTGATTTTAGGATAGGATGCTTACTATTAGGATATAATTTGATGAAATTAGGAGTTGGATATATTTTGGAGGAATATTTAATATTTATGAAATAAATATTAATTATACCTGCATGTGAAAACATTGATATATCTTAAATGGAGATTCAGATGGAAGCTCTTACTACGAAATTTAGTCTATAATGAGGGGTCATACCCAAGTGAGTTATAAAATCCATTTATGTTATGGGTCATGAGTTGGGCCTTTAAATGATTTTTTATTTTATTATAATTTGTTTTTATTCTCCCCTCCCTGATTATCTCATCTATTCACACAAGTTGTAGGGGAAACCCCATCATTGATGTTGTTAGATTTAGGTAGAGGGGTAAACACACGGGGCTTCATCTTATAAGGTGGCTGGAGATAGATAGGGGTGTAGCGGCCATGGAGCACGGATCAAACCTTGATGATTTGATGATTCTCTATGAGGTAAGAAATTATTTCTCTTTTTTATGAATCCCTTTTTAAATGTTCAATTTTAGTTTATACTATGTTATTTGAGTTGTTTTGAATGTGTTATCCCATAAAGGGTTATTAGTTGTGAAATGGGGGTTTCAAGTGATTCATAGTGGATTTTCATCCAAAAAACCTCGATCACACAATGTATAGTTCAAGAGAAAATTTTGTGTAGTTCATAAGTGCAAAAAAGGTTGAATAAAATGTATACACTGTGTTTTAGCGCTATGTACATACTATATCTATCCATTGGTACATGAATTCGGGTGTGGCCTAGTATATAGCCATGCACTCCATGTAAGGTACACGATGTGTAGTAGTACACACCATGTATGGTTGTATGAAATGACTTAGGAAAAGGTATATGACTTGGTACCCCATCTATCTTACACACTATGTATTTGATAATTATATAGAGAGACATGAAGAGATACGTTGCAAGAGTGGGGTGTTGGGTGTATACATAGTTCGACATGTTAAATGTTGTTTACTTCCCTTGAAATGGATTTTTAATATTTTTTCCCTAGAAACAGAATTGGACTAGTGAGTAAGAAATTACGAGTATACTTACATGTAGAACATGATGGTGGGGAACTCATTTCTATCATAGGTCATTATAATGATGTTTCAGGGATGGATAAGGTTCGATGGAAGGGTTTACACTTGGTGAAGAGTTAATAACTCTTCTGATGGAGGTATGATATGAGACCCAAGTGATGGTTGTGCATATGATTTTATTAGATAACATGGGACCATCAAGGCCCTTAGTATGAGATAGATTGTATTGTCCAAAGTGAGTTGGAAAAAGTTGTTATGCCAAGTTTAGATGAGGTTTTGGACTGAACTGTAGAGGCTAGGGTTAGAGAAAGAACCTATGGGATGATAAAACACCATGGTTTATTAGATATGGAATTATTATAATGATAAAATACTGAGTTGGTTTTAGAATACCTTGGTGTATTTTTTATGCAAGTTTGATGAGAATGTTTGTGGGTTTAGTGTAATATGATTGTGTGATTGAGACAACCATCAAGGAATCATCATGTGAAGCTATATGGATGGTGATATGTGATTTTGGAATGTAGGAATAGGCCACAAGTGACAATTATAGATTTCACACTGAAAGGCTAGCCCAGGGGATGTGTGTTGGGTTTAAGCATGTGGTAAACCTATATAGATTATATATGAGGTCCTTTGGTGAGGGAAAACCCTAGGGCGTGTGGTATATAATTCCAAGTGAGGAGTGGGTGAACCCCCAATCAACCTAATTCTATAATAGATTATTCCAAGTAGGGAGTAAGTATTCCCTTGAGTTTCTTGATGATATTATATATATGAGATTAATAGGTGAGACGCACTACCCCTCAATATATATAAATAATTGATATTTATGGGTGGGAGGAACAACCACAATATTTATATGAGATTTATGAGTGGGACACATTATCCCTCGATATGTATATAATATTTATTAGCAGGAATGTCATGAACCTGGCCGGATCGTCATCTGACCCAACGCCCGACCCGTTCCGCGACATGGCCCGAAGGGCGTTCTCGATCCCCATGGGCTAGCAACTAGTGCTGGGCATCAAAACAAACTAGTTGGGAATGGTTTGGCCCAAGACAAAGATAAATAAACATAAACTGAACAAGCAAATAAATAAAGGAAAACAAATTAAACGACGTGGCAGCAGAAAAAGGAATAAACAAAGAAACATGACATACCTCAGGTGACCCCGTGGATCACCATGGTACGACAAGCACACTCACTCCCAAAAGTGATCCAAGACTGAAACCTGCAACTGAAAAGTAAAGTAGGCGTGAGCACCGAGATGCTCAGTAGGAAAGCCAAAAATAACCACTTCCTATGCCTCCGCCTTTATTAAGAAATCCACCATGCCAGTTTGGAAATAAGATATAATAAAATAGTGTTTCTCCTTTTCAAATTAAAGTAATGAGTTTGCATTTTCAGGTAAAGCCTTTTACTCCCACTACATTTTTAAAAATATGTTTCAAGCATGCATTAACATTTCAAAATGAAAAGAAACCAGTTTGGATTAAAATATGGTTTTCACTAACAAGACATCAAGTATGAAACAGCTGAAAAGAAAGTTACATCGTTAGCAGCATGAAAAAAATGAGCACCATGGGTAATCCCTATAGGCAACTAGAACATGTGGGAACCTAAAGACCTCGTACCTCAGTGAAACGTGGATTAGAAGACCACGACCCTAAAAAAACATGGCTTAGAAGGCCACGACCGTCAGAAATTCATATGTTTAGTTAGTGTTGTTGCGTCAATCCTGCTAGACAAACTGGGACGAACCCATGCCGTGTCATCTAGAGTACTAGTCCTGGTCACCCACCTAGATACCCGGGTTTCCCATTGTGCTCTATTTCAAATGGTGGTGAGTTTGCTTTATCAAGCAATCAAACAAGTACATTACACTTTCTTTATCTAAAACTCATTTAACCTTTCACCACCACACTCCCTACTTAAGTACATTCCCCCTCTTTACACCACACAATCACACACAAGCCTTTACACTAGGCACATATCACAAACCACTCATTAACACTTGCATCACATTTTATTTTTTCAAATTTAGGGGAATGACTAAAAAGGTGTATTCTATTTTCGCAAACCAAATCTTAGAGTGCCAAACGGGCCTCAATAGAGGTTTTTCTATTTCATAAAACATTCTTAAGATGCCAAACATTCTTAATTACATAATGGGAACACTTTTAAAAATCAACTAGCCAAAAGGCCAAACACCTTTGGAAATACACTTTACCAATTCAAAACCACTTAAGAAATCAATTTTTCAAGAAGTGTCACCTAAGACCAACGGCTTTGAAATACATTTCAATTTTCCAATTCAAGGCATAATAGTTTCTAGCAACTGAAATTAGATTCCATATCATGTGTATATAGCATAGTGTAAAACATATTTTTAAAAAAATCAAGCAATTATGAATTTCAAATTAAAAGCATATGCATAGGGGACCTACCTCAACATGTCGCTGCTTGAAGACAAACATTAAAACTGATCCTTAGAACATACACGCACATGCATTTATAAATATATATATACACCCCTAGGTGCATTGCACTTATTCCCGGTGCCATGAGGGAATATTCACAATGAGGGAATATCTATATATATGTCTTACCGTATGCATGGACATGCTGCAATCCTCGATACCCGCGGCCCAAAATCATCGCAACGAGGTACAACACACTACACATATAATTTAATGAAATAAATCCAACACATAATCAAACATTTGACCAATTTATGAAACATTTCAGCATGCTCAAAGTGGTACATTTCCTATCAAAAATTCTTTTCCAGCACCCACAAACCTCAAGTACCCACAAAAACACATTTCGCACTACACAAACGATTAATTGAACACTTCCAATGATTGTCACAATAAGGCGCACACACATACACCCCTGTATGCATACTCAAACCCACTTTTGAAAACACTCACACCAAAACAACATACAAACATGTTTCACACACTTTACAAGATTTAATAAACCACTTAAAAATTTTATAAAATAACTCCAAGTGGTTTTACAAGACATTGAACACAAAAGCCTACCCCAAAACCCCTTATAGGGCCAAACACACACCACTCGCTTGTCAAAACAGAAAATGCAGCCCATGCAAAACATAATAAA
Source organism: Viscum album (assembly GCA_963277665.1). NCBI lineage: Eukaryota > Viridiplantae > Streptophyta > Magnoliopsida > Santalales > Viscaceae > Viscum > Viscum album. The sequence continues at coordinate 196,632 of CAUJRU010000326.1, read as the reverse complement.
CCAACTGCACAATAAAAAACACTTTTAAAACTAAAAAAACTATTAAGAAAATTTATTAAAAAGTTTCAAAACAGTTCGGTTAACTTTGAATAGAAAAAGTTCACCCAAAATCTCTTTTATGATAAAATGTATTTTAATGTCGCATCAAAACAGAAACCGCATCCCTTGCACGTCTTAACAAACTATCAAAAAAATTAATTAAACACTAATAAATAGTTCATATTAGGTTTTTCACACATTAACACACTCATATTTCACAAACAGACTACTAACAAAATAAATGCACATAAAAAATCAAATACAACCAATTTCATCCTTTGGACATTCTAACAAATTAAATACACAATTTATGAAATGCTGATAAACATCTCAACACGGGTTTACACCAAAATTTGTACACATGTTGCATCAACATACTATTGAAAAATTAAAGGTATATCAAATCTCAAAAAGAATCAAACTCGCATCTTACAAATAAATAAATAAAAAAACTAAATTAATTAAACTCCCAAATTAATGCATCAAATAATGGTTATATGCAAAATCACATACCTAATATGGAGGGATTTCAAATATCAGTGGAAAACATTGATCGCCGCATAACTACACCACACAGTGATCAAAATAATCACTAAAATCAAACAATCAAAACATATACCTCATAAACAAGCCAAACAAAAATCCATATCCCCAATGAATAAGAAACAAATCCACAAATTGAAGGAGGAGGGTTTACCCAGAGGGAAGTAGTGTCGGGGAAGAGAAGCGGGGCGCCGGAAAACGCGCCAGCAAGAGGAGGGGACGCTGGTGAGAAGGACTGGCTGTCGAAGGGAGGCGTGCACGTAGGATGTCCGGCGAGGAAGATTGTGGCACAGTGCGGTGCGGCTTTCCGGAAAAGGAGGAGGAGGCGGCGTGGGTCGTCGGTCGCTATCCGGTGTGGTCGGAAGGGGGAGGCGTCGGTAGAGAGAACGTGTCGAGGAGGGGGTGTGCGCTGGCGGTCTCGTCCAGGTGAGTGGCGCATGCCGGAGGCAAGCCGCGGGAGGGAGGCCGGATGAAGGGGGGGTTCGCTGGAGAAAGAGGGGCGTGGGGCGAGCTGGAAGAAGAGAGGAGGGGGGTTAGGGATCGGCGCTGGGGGGGGGTGAGAGCCGCGCGACGAGCGAGGGAGAGGAGGAAGGAAGAAAGAAAAAGAAAAAAAGAAAAAAAGAAAAGAAAAGATAAAAATGAATTAAAGTGAAATAAAAATAAATAAATAAAATGAAATAAAAATAAATAAAATGAAATAAAAATAAATAAATTATATGAAATAAAGATAAATAAATAAAATGAATAAAATGAAATAGAATAAATAAATGAAATTTGTAAGAATACACAAATTTCTAATTAATAATAACAAAATAATATTATATTATTTACTAATGTTAGACACCACACATGGTCACCTACGCGGTCGCTCGCCTAGCCACGCTCTCAAAAACTAACAAATTTAATTCAAAAAAAAAATTTTCTTACCAAGGATGGACACTACGCATGGTCACGCACACAGCCGCTCACCATATAACAACCCAAGTGTATATATATATATGTATATATATAAACCGGTTCAAACTGCAAATTTAAAAACAAGACCCAAAATAATTAAAGTAAAGTATAAGGCATTGCTAAGTCAATACGCACATTTATCAGCAACACAAAACTCAAGTCGAGTCCACCACTCATCTCGACATAAAAAATTTAATGCCAAATAAAAAAAATTATAGAATAAGAATAAAATTAAAAGTCATTGCCATAGTGCGGAGTCCGGGTGTGACAATTCTCCCCACCATGACACTTTCTGCCCCTAGAAAGTCACCCAACCCAACGAGGAATCAAACTCGAGTTTGAAATTGAATGAGGCAAACAAAATCACGAACTTGGTATGACTTTTCACTCCATCAGTCACACCTGACCAACTCTAAGGGAAACTGAGAAGAGAAGAACCATCAGGAAAGAAGAGGGTTCTCCCCACCATAAGAACCCGACTAGCACAACCGACATTGAGACCCTTAGCATGAACTAACTCTGGAACTACTAACTTGATCCACAAGGGAACCGCCACACAGACCAAACCTTGAAAAAGGCAAGACAAGATTCATTGTGGGTCTCCCAACCATTTAAGAACTGACCAGCTAAAGCCAATTAGCACAGACTAATACGATAAACCCAACACAAACCAACCCACGAAATCTCTGCATAAACCAGACCCCCACCACATGGGGTCATCAACGAAAGACCCCAAACCGAGTAGCGAACCAAACCCCTATTCATTATCTCCCAAGACGCATATCTATCCAAAACGAGCGCATCCTAAAACAAGAACGGGTTACCAATAGAGCTAGCCACATGAGAGAGACAAACTTCAAAACTCATATTTGAGGAGGCACAACTACTAGAATTACAAGAAAAAGGGATCTCCGCGCCTTATTACAACCAAGGTGGGGTATCCAAAGAACAAAGACCGAAACGAGAAAAAGAGACCATTACGCCTCTTACAGCAAAATAGAACCTTCAAAGATGGGAGAGCTACAACAGGGAAATTCAGACCGTCCCCATTTCAGCATTGGAGACAAAAATTAGACCAAGGTGCCCCATACCCAACGATTCCTGACTGTGTGAAAGGCTTCACTCTGAGACTTGTGGCTGGAGCTCTGATGTCTTGAAGCATCTATTGCCCCACAGTCAGGAGCTGACATTATCCTGTCGAGACTCCTCCTGATGAAGCCGCTAGCGGAACTTCTCTATGTTTCCCAAATGGCCACACTAATGGCAAGCCTTCGGAGGATGATGACAAGGTGACTTAAAGTACCCAAACCGAGCACAATAGAAGAAAACTAGGGGTGGTCCAACTAATAGGGGATGTAATTGACAAGAAGACTTGTCTGAGACAGGTTCCTCCAATTCGCTCTCGTCACCGGATGGGGAACCTTCCCAAACACCAGAAATAAGTGGTCCTAGAACCCTGTACGAAGACCCCACACAAGAGAAACATTAACTGATTCCACGACGCTACCTCTGGAGAAAATGGAATCTACCCCTTGGCATGTCCCATGTAGGCCTTCACTTCTCGTTGGCCTTACTCAACACCCAATAGTTCTTCCACTTTCCTTGCCTTCACTTCCTTGGGTATAAACCATCAGACAGAAGTGGTCTTAAACACCTTTCAAGACATCTCATCAAGCAACAACGTTAGGTTTTTCTCTTACACCAATCCAAAGTTGAACCATCAAACGAACCCAAACCAACATGGACTCTCATAGTTTTGGGAGTTTCCAATAACCTGTAAACACCAACGATTTCACCAAGCCAGTTCGCTACTTTCGATAGATCACTATCACTACATATGCTGGACAATAACCGAAAAGAATTCAATTCTACCACTCCACTACGAGTCTAGGTAGAAACAACAACTAGAAGTGACTCACTAGAACCTTCTGGGACTTTTCTGGGTGGCATACTCAAAAACAAGAGGCACAAATCCGAATTAAAACTCATCAAAAATCAAAATTCCACACCTCAATCACAAATGAAAGCTCAAACTCAAATCACTATTCAAACCACAATTCAATACGTCAAAATCAAGAACCCATGAAAAGAATACCCAACCAATTTGAAAAAGTAACTTATCATCAAAGTAATACATTTCCAACTTCCAAAACATTTTCCAATTCACATTTCAAAAAGTGTTACTGAGATTCCAAAACAACTTCCAAAACACCTCCCATTTTCCCTTTTGAAACCACACATTTGTTAAAAGAAAACAATTTCCATTCCAAAACCACTTAAAAATCCACCATTGATATCCCATGAAGTCTCACACATACATATCCTTGTGCTAGCTCAAGAACCCATCCACTCACATCACCAATTTCCCCACTTGCCACATGCACACCTCAATGTATGTGATCACTCATAGGAATACCAAGGGCCAATTCAAGACACTTCTCATTTTCAAAACAGATCATTCAACATAAAGAACAAATTCCCAACCAATTGAGAAAGTCACTTATCATTAAAGAAACACATTTCAAAATTCCAAAACGTCTTCCATTTCAAAAAACAATTTTCCACTCCAACAACCATATTCCCTTTTGAAAACACCTTCACAAAAATCCATTTTCATTTTTGATATGTACTCACACCAACCAAAATGAAGGTTAAACATAACTCACATTAAAACATCCAAAAATAAGGGACTAGTGGTTACACCAACCTGGTAAAATGGCTTAGCAGGCCATGCTCCAAGTGAGCATCAACCATAGGAAGCATCTTGAACCATGCATTCAGGCCGTGCATGGGTCTCTACTCCAAGAAGGCTCGTCGCCTAAGATCGGATCACTTCCCATGTCACCCCTCATCCACACATACCAATCCAAAGAAGGAAATTCAAATCCCAAACTACCCCTGGAAACACAAGTCTCGGGACGGGAAAGGGTTCATGATGTCCTTCCCGCACCTACCTCTCGAGTCCCGACACACCTAATTACTAATATACATGACACCCCAAATAACAAGGGCACCTCTGATACCATTTTGTCACGAACCAGGCCGGATTGTCATCCGACCCAATGCCCGACCCGGTCCACGACAAGTCATGAAGGGCGTTCCCGATCCCCACGGGCTGGCAACTAGTGCCAAGCATCAAAACAAACCAGTTGGGAATGGTTTGGCCCATGACAAAGATAAATAAACATAAACTGAACAAGCATATAAATAAAGGAAAACAAACTGAACGACGTGGCAGCAGAAAAAGGAATAAACAATGAAATGCGACATACCTCAGGTGACCCCGTGGATCACCACGATACGACAACCACACTAACTCCCAAAATCGATCCAAGACTGAAACCTACAATTGAAAAGTAAAGTAGGCGTGAGCACCGAGATGATCAGTAGGAAAGCCAAAAATAACCACGTCCACTGCCTCCACCTTTATTAAGAAATCCACCATGCCACTTTGGAAATAAGATATAATAAAATAGTGTTTCTCCTTTTCAAATTCAAGTAACGAGTTTGCATTTTCAGGTAAAGCCTTTTACTCCAACTACTTATTTAAAAATAGGTTTCAAGCATGCGTTAACATTTCAAAACGAAAAGAAACCAGTTTGGATTAAAATATGGTTTTCACAAACAAGACATCAAGTATGAGACAACTGAAAAGAAAGTTACATCGTTAGCAGCATGACAAAAATGAGCACCATTGGTAATCCCTATAGGCAGCTAGAACATGTGGGAACCTAAAGACCTCGTACCTCAGTGAAACGTGGCTTAGAAGACCACGACCCTCAGAAAACGTGGCTTAGAAGGCCACGAACCTCAGAAATTCATATGTTTAGTTAGTGTTATTGCGTCAATCCTGCCAGACAAACTGGGACGAACCCATGCCGTGTCATCTAGCGTACTAGTCCTGGACACCCACCTAGATACCTAGGTTTCCCATTGTGCTCTATTTCAAATGGTGGTGAGTTTTCTTTATTAATAAATCAAACAAGTACGTTACACTTTCTTTATCTAAAACTCATTTAACATTTCACCACCGCACTCCCTACTTAAGTAAATTCCCCCTCTTTACACCACACAATCACGTACAAGCCTTTACACTAGGCACATATCACAAACCACTCATTATCAATTGCATCACATTTTATTTTTTCAAATTTGGGGGAATGACTAAAAAGGGGTTTTCTATTTTCGCAAACCAAATCTTAGAGTGCCAAATGGGCCTCAATAGAGGTTTCTCTATTTCACAAAACATTCTTAAGATGCCAAACATGCTTAATTACATAAAGGGAACACTTTTTAAAATCAACCAGCCAAAAGGCCAAACACCTTTGGAAATACACTTTACCAATTCAAAACCACTTATGAAATTAATTTTTCAAGAAGAGTCACCTAGGACAACGGCTTTGAAATACATTTCAATTTTCCAATTCAAGGCATAATAGTTTCTAGCAACTGAAATCAGATTCCATAGCATGTGTATATAGCATAGTGTAAAAAATATTTTTAAAACAATCAAGCAATTATGAATTTCAAATTAAAAGCATAGGCATAGGGGACCTACCTCAACTTGTCGCTGCATGAAGACGAACATTCAAACTGATCCTTGGCACATACACGCACATGCATTTATACATATATATATACACCCCTAGGTGCATTGCACATATTCCCTGCGCCATGAGGGAATATGCATAATGAGGGAATATCTATATATATGTCTTACCGTATGCATGGACATGCTGCGATCCTCGATACCCGCGGCCCAAAATCATCGCAGTGAGGCACAACACACAACACATATAATTTAATGAAATAAATCAAACACATTATCAAACATTTGACCAATTTATAAAACATTTCATCATGATCAAAGTGGTACATTTTCCATAAAAAATTCTTTTCCAGCACCCATGCACCTCAAGTACCCAGAAAAACACATTTCACACTACACAAACGATTAATTGAACACTTCCAATGATTGTCACAACATGGCGCACACACACACACCCCCATATGCATACTCAAACCCACTTTTGAAAACACTCACACGAAAACAACATACAAACATGTTTCACACAATTTACAAGATTTAATAAACCAGTTAAAAATTTTATAAAACAACTCCAAGTGGTATTACAAGACATTGAACATAAAAGCCTACCCCAAAACTTCTTATATGGCCAAACACACACTACTCACTTGTCAAAACAGAAAAAGCAGCCCGTGCAAAACACAATAAACCAACTACACAATAAAAGAAACTTTTAAAACTCAAAAAAAAAACTATTAAGAAAATTTATTAAAAAGTTTCAAAACATTTCGCTTAACTTTGAATACCAAAAGTTCACCCAAAATATCTTTTATGATAAAATGAATTTTAATGTCGCATCAAAACACAAACCGCATCCCTTGCACCTCTTAACAAACTATCAAAACAATTAATTAAACAATAATAAATAGTTCATCATAGGTTTTTCACACATTAACACACTCATATTTCACAAACAGACTACTAAAAAAATAAATGCATATCAAAAATCAAATACTACCAATTTCACCCTTTGCACATTCTAACAAAGTAAATACACAATTTATGAAATGCTGATAAACATCTGAACACGGGTTTGCACCAAAATTTGTACACATGTTGCATCAATATACTATTGAAAAATTAAAGGTATATCAAATCTCAAAAATAATCAAACTCACATCTTGAAAATAAATAAATAAACAAACTGAATTAATTAAACTCCCAAATTAATGCATCAAAAAATGGTTATATGCAGAATCACATACCTAATATGGAGGGATTTCAAATATCTGGGCGAAACTTCAATCGCCACATAACTGCACCACACGGTGATCAAAATAATCACCAAAATCAAACAATCAAAACATATACCTCATAAAAAATCCAAACACAAATCCATATCTCCAATGAATAAGAAACAAAACCAAAAATTTAAGGGGGAGGGTTTACCTAGAGGGAAGTAGTGTCAGGGAAGAGAAGTGGGGCGCCAGAAAACACGCCAGCAAGAGGAGGGGACACCGGTGAGAAGGACCGGCTGTCGAAGGGAGGCGTGCGCGTATTCTGTCCGGTGAGGAAGAGGGTGGCGCGGTGCGGTGTGGCTTTCCGGAAAAGGAGGACGAGGCGGCGTGGGTCATCGGTCGCTAGCCGGTGTGGCCGGAAGGGGGAGGCGTCAGCAGGGAGAGCGGGTCGAGAAGGGGGGTGTGTGCCGACGGTCTTGTCCAGGTGAGTGGCGCGCGCTGGAGGCAAGCCGCGAGAGGGAGGCCGGATGAAGTGGGGGTTTGCCGGAGAAAGAGGGGAGTGGGGCAAGCTGGAAGAAGAGAGGAGGGGGGTTAGGGTTCAGCGCTGGGGGGAAGAGCCGCGCGATGAGGGAGGGAGAGGGAGTAAGGAAGAAAGAAAAAGAAGAAAAAAAAGAAGAGAAAAGGTAAAAATGAATTAAAGTGAAATAAAAATAAATAAATAAAATGAAATAAAAATAAATAAATAAAATGAAATAAAAATAAATAAATAAAATGAAATAAAAATAAATAAATAAAATGAAATAAAAATAAATAAATAAAATGAAATAAAGATAAATAAATAAAATGAATAAAATGAAATAGAATAAATAACTGAAATTTGAAAGAATACACAAATTCCTAATTAATAATAACAAAATAATATTATATTATTTATTAATGTTAGACACCACACATGGTCACATACGTGGTCACTCGCCTAGCCACGCTCTCAAAAACTAACAAATTTAATTCAAAAAAACATTTTCTTACCAAGGATGGACACTACGCATGGTCACGAACACAGCCACACGCCATATAACAACCCAAGTGTATATATATATGTATATATATAAACCGGTTCAAACAGGAAATTTAGAAACGAGACCCAAAATAATTAAAATAAAGTATCAGGCATTGCTAAGTCAATACGCACATTTATCAGCAACACAAAACTCATGTCGAGTCCATCACACATCTCGACATAACAAATTTAATGCCAAATAAAAAAAATTATAGATTAAGAATAAAATTAAAAGTCATTACCATAGTGCGGAGTTCGGGTGTGACAAGGAAACACTTCCTCTGATATTTATATGATATTTACTGTTGATACACACTGCCCCCAATATTTATATGATATTTACTAGTGGGACTCACTACCACCAATATGTATATAAGATGTATGAGTGGGACACACAAACAATTAATATGCTATGAGATATTATGATGTGTGTGATATCTACCTCATTGAGATATTATAGGGTGACCTCTATTCCCCTTAACATATTATGAGATATCATGAGGTGGGTGATATTCACCTCAATGAGATATTATGGGGAAGGCTATATTACCCCAAAATTATATGTGATATTATAATGTGGGTGTTATTCCCCTTAGAGAGATATTATAGGTTTTCCCCTATTCCCTTCAATATGATATAGGATATTATAAGGTAGGTGTTATTCACCTCGATGAGATATTAGAGGGTGGGTGACATTCCTCTAAAATGATATGAGATATTTATGAGGTGGGAAACATTCCCTTAAATGATATATTATGGGGTGAATACTATTCCCCCAAATATGATATCATATATTGCGAGGTAAGAACTATTCCCTTTAATGAGATATTACTGGTTGGGTGTTATTCCCCTTGATATGATACAAGATATTACTAGGAAGTTAATATTACCCGGATACGACATGATGTATTATGGGTGAGGTTCCATTTTGTAACACCCTGAGATTTTTTTGAAATATATTTTTTCAAATAAATTTAATATTTTATATATTTTTCATTACATTAAACACTGAGTTCTGTTTTTATTATACACAACACTGAGTTTAGTTTTTCATTACATGCAACACCGAATTTAAATTAAACATGACATAATATTAAAATATTATTTTTTAATATAATAGTTATCACCTAGAATTTTTAATGGTGGTTTTGAATAGGATTAAATAAATTATGAAAAAATATGATTAATTATTTTATGATTAATTTATTAAAAAAGAAAATAAAAACCATTTGACAACAAAGGTGAGATTTTTCTAAAAAAAACTATTTTTATAAGGAAAAAGGAGTTTTATTTCAATAAATTAAATAAATCACTTTTGGTGAATTATTTCAATAAAATTTATATATTATATATTCAGTAAAATTTCTAAATATCCACCTTATTCATTTTGTAGAAAAAAGATAAAAATAAGTCTAATTTTTTCTTAAAAACTATATTTTTTAAAAAGTAGTTTTTTTCATATTTTGCGCACTTATTTTTAAATTAACTTTTGAATGTTTTAAAAAATATATTTCAAAAAATTAAATTAATTTTTGAAATATCCTTGTAAAAATTATCTTAGGGTGAATATTTTTGATATTTTTGATATTGTTTTGATGAATTGGGAATAATGGAGGTTTTTATTAAGAATATTCATTTATTCTAAATCATTTTAAAAAATAAAAAATGTTTCAATATGGGTTTAAAGGTAAAATTATTTCAATTATATATCCATTAATCCAGTTTTTATCATTTTTATCAATTTTATATTAAATTTTGATATAAAAACTTTTAAAACTTTTGAACTTTTTCTCTTTGGTAAACTGCTTTCTCATCGTGATTGTGAGACTAATTTTTAATTAAAATTCACCACTAACATTAATATAATTTATTGAAATGGGTTCTATATTTTTAATAATAATTTTTTTATTAATTGGTAAGGTTATATTACTTTTTTACCATAATGAATAGTAAAAATAGAACAAATTATTTACCATAGTTATGGTAAAAATCAATTTATCAGGGGGTTAAACTAAAAGGATAAGGGATAAAAACAACTCAAAACTTTTCCAAAAACAATTATATGGGAATATTTAGAAAATATATATTCTAAAATCTATAATGGTCTATTTTCTTAACCCTTTTCATGTGAAAAACATTGAAATACCTTTTTCTTTTCTAGTATTATTAGTCTTCTAATCACCTCACTTATAAAAGACCACCAAATCTCATATCCTCTTCACACTTACAAAACCCATTTGTTATGTAAATTCCTTCTAGAATAATTTCCCTAATTCCCTACTCACTTATTTGATGCCTTATCTTTTTAATAAACCAAAACTAAGAAACCTTTTGGTGCAAACCAAAAGAATTTTTTCGAAGAAGAGGTGACATCCCTATTAGAGAATTTTATTTTATTAATTCTTCCACCTAATTAAGTTATTACTAAAAAATTATGATATTATAATCACATTATATTAAATATAATTATATTTTATTATGATAATTTAATAATCTAAATATATTCCGTCTTCCATTAATTGGGTCATGAAATCATCATTCATGTGTACGAAAAATTACTGCCTCATGAACTGATATTATTTGTTTTCCATCACAACCTCTCACAGATGGATATAATGATTTATTTACAATTTATATATGATATTTATAATATTATTTTTCTTTTTTTATCATGATATTACATATTCCTTCTTATATTCCATTCTATGGGAATATAATAACGTCGTTTGTGTGTACGATGGACTACTGCCTCACAAGGTGATGTGATTCACCCACCTTTTACATGGAAGTTAATAATAATAGTTTAATTTATAATTTTTTGATATATATGACATAAAAATTATTATCTAATTTTATTATATATTTTTATCTTTATTTATTTCAGCCTATTAGGAAAATGGAAACAATGTTCATGTGTGCATACGACCTACCATCTCCATGAACTATGTATTTCATTTTATATATCTAAATATTATATATTTCCATAAATAAAAATATATTAAAAATATATTATATTTATATCTTGGATAAAATTTTGGATATGATGTATTTATGACCAAATAATGTGTACTGAAAATAAAAAATCAAAACATACATGAAAAAAATTGAAGTTATTACCCAAAAAGTGATTTTAACAAGGAATTGTTCATAAACGTGTAATAAAAGATCATAAGTAAATAATGTATTATATGATACATTTGATTATTTATTTTTAATATATTTATAATAAAATTATATTTATTTTATAGGAATATATTACATGAATGAATGATGTTGTGACTTAAAGTAAGAGATTTTCGTCTCACTTTTAATTTTTGTAAGATATATCAATATCCACCACATGTTTCATTTATGTGATGTATATACAAAAAATAAATTTATTTTATGATTATTATCCTTAATATTATGGTTATTTACATATCCATTTGAGTATCTCAACTTCATGTGTTTTATAGTTGAAAAGTTACCAAAGCGGTAAGAGATTTTTGTTTCAAATTACCTTTTTAGAGACCTAAGTTGTGTTATGAACATATATTCTTCTATGTGTTTTATATACCTACCATTTGAAATGTTATACCATCAATATACTTATTTTAATTATATTATATGTTTCTTATAATTTTATTATTTCATGGGGATTACGATTCAATGTTTCTAAATTAGTAATAGTTTTATGTTACAATTTCATTGTTTATGAGGATTGTTTATGACCATGCTTCCAATAATGAAATGTTATGATTTTTTTATTATGAAACACATAAAATTTATTATCCTATATTTATTTAATGATAGTGCATTTTCCCTTCATTTTTCTATATTTATGTACTAAAGAGTTAGAAATAATGTTTTTATGAAAAATTGTATTTGTTTCTCTCTTCAATCAAAAAACACTTTTATTCGAGAACCATGTTTTATAAAAATGTTTTCAAAAGTGTTTTTAACATTATAAAAATAATTTGTTTAACAAAATTTTACCCATTTATTGTTTTTTACAAAAATGATTTGAAGTGAATATTCATGTTATTTTCTAAACAATATCTGTTTGGATTTTACTAAAAATATGAAATGAATCTTTGTTTTAATGTGCATGAAATGAACAAAATTTCCACCATTATGAAAATTATTTTCTCTGAGGATTCCATTATATGATTTCAAGTTTGTTTACAATGAAAAGTATTTTGAAAAAATTTATATGTTTTAAAAAGTTCTTTTTTATTGTGGAAATGATATTTACCTCAAGAAATGTATTGATGGATATTTAATGCTTCTTTATAAGTTTAAGAAGTTATTTTAAAAGAAAATTATTTCCAAAATGTTTTATGGATTTTTAGTTTTAAAAAGTTATTTTTAATGAAATCATACATTATTTAAGAAATGTTCTAAGTGTTTGTTCAAAATTATTATAGTGGCCTTAGCACTTTACACATACTATTACATGATTTTAATAATAATTAACCATCAAATACAACCAGGGATCATAAATTATACTGTATTTGGAATATTAGGTACATAAAAATTAAAACATGGAAACAAAACAAAATATTTTTTATTTTATCTCCATAATGAGCTCCTAACTTCCATTGATCCCTTAAACCAGTATAGGATAACATAAGGAATACATGAACAAAGGGGTGGGTTGAAAATATCAGTAATGGAACATGAATATGAATAAATCATAGTATATGGGCTAGAAGACATAAAATAATGACATAAAAAGGCATGAAACAGGAATGAACATATGGAATCATAAAATATAGAACATGGGATCATGTAATCATTGTATCATAGAAATACAACTACAATATAAAACATGACATTAATAAGAGTAAAGGATTAAAACGAATACCATTTCACATAGATAAGAATGATTCAAGTTAAACCACTAAGACCATTTCACATAGTGGATAATGAGTCAAGGCCAACCTCAAGACTATTTCACATAGTGGAGCATGAGTTTATGCTAACTGCCAAGACCACTACACATGGCTTCTAATGTGACTAAACATTAACCAACTCACGAGAGTGCTATTTAATATCACCCATTATAACATGTTCATGTATATGTGTTACATTTTAATAATCAAACATATGGTATAAACATAAGGGTTACCCATGAAAAGAAATTGATATCGTAACCATATCATAAATCATAAAAAATGGATGTATTATAAAATATTCCATGAAAGGATAGATTTAAATAATAAAAGTAAATTTATAAGAGGAAATAGGAATATATAATGATGAATTATGTTTAACTGAATTGAAAACACTCAAAAAGAGTGGTTCAGAAACTATTGAAATGAAACACTTTAGCACGGTTTGAGGAAAATATTAATGAGAATTTAAATCAGAAAATGAATATTTCTTTTAATAAAAATAAAAATGAATAATGATATTTTTTAATGATAAAATGAGTTATTTTATTAAAATAATGGTGTCTTAAAACAAATTATGGATGGCACATGAAAATGTGTAATAATTTGAGAAGTTCCCTTTAACCGAGCTTGCTTATCAGGATATATTATGAATGGAACTTTGTAGAACTTGTATATACACATAAAATAAATAAGAATTTTGAATATTTTCATATATTTAAAACATAAAAGTAGAAAATATGATGGTTTTATAACAATAATTAATAATTAAATTGTGCTAAAACGATAGAAAGTGTAACCAGAATGAAAAAACAGAGGTTCAGAGAGAATCTATTATCATATGTCTGAAAGTGTTTAGTACTTGAACTTAATGTCCTAGATAATGAAATTAATCACATCAATCAAGTAATTCAGGAAACAATCTACAAGTTTTATATTTAGTTAAATTTTATTATATTCATTTATGTTCTTTTTGATGAGTTATGAGATTCAATTTTATTGTTCCGGGTGCGTTTTATTCCTTAGTTTTCATAATTGGTTCCCTTGTATACATGTATGAAAGATATTTTAAAATGAGAATAGTTTACCAGAATTTATATTAATTGTTAATAATGATCTTATATAACAATAAATTTTCTTATATATTATTTTTTTCCCAAAATTGAGGATGATTAACTACATAAAATGTTAATGATAATTTTTTAGAATATTTTTGGGTTTTTTCGATCATCATGATTTTATTTATTTATTAATATTATGTATATATATTGGTTATTGAAAATTAAATAAGATACAATACATATATTATAACCTTTTTTAATAATAAAAATGGTTTTATGACCATCCTTGAAGGAGGTAATAGAAATTGAAAACTCATCATCCTTGAATGAAATAAATCAACACATCAAGGATGATGTTTTCATTTTTAGAACAAAACGAGAGTGGAATTTAATTGATGATGTGTAATTAAATCAATATAATAACATTAAATTATATAAAATGTACTATATTTATCATTTCACTTTGGTAATGGTAGGTGAGTATAGGAAAATAAGATAAAATGGAAAGAGAATAAATGAAAACGGAAGATGATTTTACCTATTGAATTCATTTTCCTTGAGAACCTCCTTGAGTAACTTGAGTTTTATAATTTTATTGAGGACAATGGCTCTTGGATATGGGAAAGAGACTTGAGAAGTTGTTTGGGAATTATTTGTACAATCATCAATACTTTTTTAGGTTTGATGAGAAGAGGTGGGGAGGGGTGGTATTTATAGTGGAGGAGAGGGGTCTTTTTATGATTATTTTATTCATTAATTTATAATGTTATCAGAAGAATATGACTAGGTTTTATTCTCATGAATAGATACAGTAAATAGAGAAGGATAGTTATAGATTATGG
Source organism: Viscum album (assembly GCA_963277665.1). NCBI lineage: Eukaryota > Viridiplantae > Streptophyta > Magnoliopsida > Santalales > Viscaceae > Viscum > Viscum album. Next base: position 181,490 of record CAUJRU010000326.1, on the reverse strand, counting down.
TCCTTACATCAACAATTACTGTACAAATATTGTATTTAACTTACAATGTCGCATACCTTAAATTACCATATTTCACTATCCACAAAAAATTCTACAATTTTAGAAAAATCAAAAAATTTAAATTTATTATTTTTCATTTAGAATTAAAAAATAAACTAAATTTTTTGAAAATAATTTTATAAACATGAAAATTTTTATTTTTATTTAAAATCAAAATTTATTTAAAAATATAAAAAATTAAACATTATAACTAATTTTATAACACTTTTACAAATTAATTGAGGTCTCATAAAATTATCTTATAACCATACAATAAAAAAATATTAATTTATGAATCTATTTCATGAAAATAAATTTTATTTTGATTCATTAAATTAATTATAAAATTGTAAAAAACAATTTTGTTTCATAAAAATACCAATACATAATTTATCATTCTTAAAACATATGTTTACTTATTCAATGATATAAATATACCATATTTTAATTTATAAGATTCCTAAGTTATATTTATAATTTCATAGGTGAGTTTACTATTCTTACTGTTTACATTACTATTTCAAGGGCCTTATTACTATTCAATTGTTTTTGGTTCATAAATTTATATGAATACTTACTATTTAATTAAATATTAATTTATATATTTTATATTGTGTTATCTAAGTGGTTTTATGTAATTTATACTATATAATATAATTATAATATGGGAAATCTCATTTATAGAATTCTGGATCGTAAAAATTATTTTCCATCTAAGATTACATCCTTTGATGTTACTTATGATTTACATGGGATAAGGTCGAATGATACAAACATTTTTCATTACCTGGATTGTTAATGTTTATATTTATTAAATTTTTATTAAACCCATTTATTTTTCTTGGGATATACTATTATTACTGATTAAATTTTTATGAAACCCATTTTCTTTACACAGGTTATGATGTGATGATATGATGATATTTAATGATATCATTGCACACATTAGTATGGTTTTTATTATATGATAGGTGGGAACTATATATACCTTCAATAATTTTGGAAAATTTTTATATCTTATGATATAAATATGGGACAAAAGTTTATGATATTGATCCACTATTGGAAATAGATGCATCCTGATCAATTATGGGAAACATGTGTGTCCATATCTATAATGGGAAATAGGTTATGAGTATGGATCGAATTTATTAATGGTCTTTGTAGTTAATCATGACATATGAAATGGGTTTCAATATTTAGGATGGTTACACATTTTTGTGACATTATATTATGTTTCTTGATTGATATATGATGATTTCTCACTATTAAGAGCCACTGGTTCACAAATGTTGAAGTTTTATTATATGAATCTTGTTTATGATATATGAAAAGTTGCTTATGAACTTTATAAGTTATGTTCAGGATCACATACCCATATTATTATCTTATGATTTCATATTATCATAGATTTATATATCTTATTTTTACCCTTATCGAGCATTTGAGAACACCCTTTCATATTTTTCCTTCCCAAGGTTATGAGTAAAAAATTAGGTAGGTTACTGATAACAGAATAAATTTGTGATAAGATGTTTGTGGTATATTTTGAAGTTATTTCATGTAATAATAATATTGTGTTTCTAGTCTCTATAGAAATTAAACTATTACGATCTATAGGCATGTATTTATGAAATTTATTGAATATTTATCTAAAAATATGGGATAATTATGTATGAAAATCCTACGTCGCTATAGTTGGTATTATATGATATGTTTAGTTAACCTTTAGAAATAGGGATGTGAAAAATTTAGTGATATCCCTAAGGATTAGTCTAAGGATAATTCAAAGTACAGAAAACTGTCCAATAATATTCATAAAGTATAGAGTGAGCGGTTTCTATGAAATTACATCCCTATTTTGATACTAAAAGTGGACGTGGCTTGGATATATAGGTACATAGGGATAATAACTATGAAAATGGTGCAATGAGATAGACTTGATCATCACCTAGTGCATGAAAATGAGCCTTACACCACAACTACGTTGACACTCCCAGGGGATATGCATTAGAAATTCACAAACTCTTTATGAACCATAATGAATTATTTAAATAATGACTATGAATGGAATAGGTTATGCGTAAGATGTTATGAATTGAAAATAAGGTGTTATGATTTTGACATCCAATTGGTGATTGTTCGTGATTATGTAGTTTCCCATTATGAATATTGTTACTCACACTATACAATTCAGTTTTAGTCAATGGAGGGAACTATAAGGAACTAGATTAACATGGAATGTGATAAAAACATTTGAAGAGAATCAAAATGGATGATGAATAGAGTGAATGATATTGTGATTGATCCTAATACATTATCATAATATATTATTAATAACATGAACCGTAACCAAATCATGGAATCACCAATGAAGTGAAAGATAGAGTTTATTAAGAGTTTGGGTGCTAGAGACTATAGAGAAAAGTAGACTCAATTTATTATATGTCAGGAACGAGGGAAGAAGTAAACTTGATAGAGCCTTTTTTAACATGAAGGCTCTCGATAATTGGGATAAAATATCTAGTGTTACTCTCCCTAGAATTTACTCTGACCATCATCCTATCCTTGTAAATCGTACTATGAATAATCAAAAACCTACCTTTCCATTTAAATTTAACAATGCTTGGTCTTCGAACCCTGACTGTGTCACTTTAATTTTTAACACATGGAACTCTATGAAGCATCATAAAGATGATTTTTCTTTTTTATATAAACTGAAAGTTCTTAAGCAGGCTCTCAAAGGGTGGTGTAAAAATTCAAACTTACAAATTGATCTTGACATCTCATACCTGGAAGATGAGCTCATTCGCTTTCAATCTCAGAACAGTCATTCTTACTTTGACTTAGATCATCAGGTGGAAGCTAATATCTCTTTGAAACTTAATTCCTCACTTACTTTTAAAGACAATATTCATAAACAGATGTTTAGAACCAAATGGCTTACTGATGGTGATCACAATACTAAATTTTATAATAGTCATCAAAGAATTAGAAAGGCTAGTCATCCTCTTGCTATGCTTATTCATAATGACTTGGTCTTAGAATCTGAATAAGCTATTACAGATCATGTTACCACATATTTTTATAACATCTTAAATGGTCCGGACAGAAATGTTGATCTTAAACCTGACATTATTCCTTTACTAGTTGATGAAGGTGACAATAAGTCCCTTTTAAGCACTCCTCTTGATCATGAAATTAAAGAAATTGTTTTTAGGCTAAACCCAGATAGTTCTCCTAGTCCGGATGGTTTCAATAATGGTTTTTTCCAAAAACATTGGGATATAATTCAAAATGATGTTTCTAAGCTCATTAAGAACTTCTTCGCTCATGGATCTTTACCTCATGGAATCAATGCTCAATTTGTAACATTAATTCCAAAAGTTGAAAATGCTACTGAGATCCATCAATTTAGACCTATAGATTTGATTAACACTATCTATAAAATTATCACTAAAACTATTGCAAATAGACTTGCTCCTATCTGCAATAGAATTTTCTCTTAGAACCAATTTGGTTTTATCAAGGGAAGATCCATTCAGGACTGCATTTTTCTTGCATCTGAGTGCACGAATGCCTTAACTAAAAAATCTAGAGGTGGTTGTGTGGCCATAAAACTGGATATTAGAAAGGCCTTTGACACAATTTATTGGATTTTTATTTACAAAGTTCTTAAAAACATTGGTTTTAATGATTCCTTCATTGGTAGAATCAAGACCCTCTTTCACTCAGCTAATATCTCTATCCTAATTAATGGAACCCCTCGTGGCTTTTTCAAATGCACTAAAGGTGTTAGACAGGGGGATCCTCTCTCTGCCATTCTATTTTTTATTGCTTAAGATTACCTTAGCAGACTCATAAACTACCATGTTGAACATAATTTGATCAAACCTATTCAAGTTTCCAGAAACTTAAATGCCCCTACCCACCTCTTATATGCGGATGATATTATCTTATTCATAAAAGGGGATCAAAGAAGTCTTCATGCACTCAAGAAAACTATATCTCACCATGAGGATGTCTCTGGTCAAGCTATTTCCTGGAACAAATATTACATCTATTTTGTCAAGAATTTTCCTGTCAGAAGGAAATATGGTATTATAAATTACCTGGGTATTAAAGAGGGTCTTTTACCTTTCACTTATCTGGGTGTACCTATTTTTTGGGGTCATCCCAAAGCTACCTATTTTTCTAATATTCTTTCTCATATCACAAATCAACTAGCTAATTGGAAAGGGAAGTCTCTCTCTATGGCTGGGAGAATCTGTTTGGTTAAATCGACCATTGTTTCTAAAATGGTACATTCCCTTACGGTCTATAAATGGCCCATTAGTATTTATAAAAAAACTAACACTTATATTAAAAATGTATCTGGTCTAGAAGCATTTTTGAAAATAATCTTGTTACTATTCCTTGGATTAGTTGTTGTAAACCCTTTGCTAATGGTGGAATCGGCATTAAAAATTTAAAGCTGTTCAATGATGCTTTGAAGGCCTGCCTTACTTGTCATATCATTAACTCCACTTCTAAAGATACTAATTTTCTAAAACATAGGTTTTTCTATAAGCTTTCAAAAGGTAATCTTAACTTTATTAAGTCTTCTATCTGGCCTTCCATTCGAGACTCTTTTTACAAAACCATGCAAAATTCTAGATGGATTGTCAGTGCTGACTCTTCCATTAATTTCTGGTGTGGTAAATGGTGTGGTAACCCTCTGATCTCTTTATTACCTCCTGATTATCTTCCTGAAGATACCCATCAGTCTATAAATGATGTCTTACAATCCTCTGACTGGGATTTCCCTGATATTATTATGCAAGCTATTGAGAATTATTCTTTTTCTTCTGCTGGTGATTTCCTTGTTTGGGAGCCCTCTCCCAATGGCATCCTGGATTCTAAAAACTATTATAAGCATAATTTCTCTGACCCTGAATCTAATTATTCTTGGGTGAATCAATTTAACAAACCCTGGATTAAACCTTCCAGACTTACCCTTATTTGGCGCATTGCGCACAATAGATTACCCATGGAAACTTGTCTCCAAACATTTGGTATTTCTCTTTGTTCTAAATGTCATCTATGTAACCAACATAGGGAAGATTCCAATCATATTTTTCTATCTTGTGCGATGGCCTCTGCCCTTTGGAATTACATCTTTGATCTTTTTAATTGCAGAAATCCCATTAATGACTCAATTTACTTGTTTTTAAAGAATTGTACTGGACATGATACCTCTCTGCAGGTTAAAAATCTTTTTCTAGCGGTAGTGGCAGAACTTCTGCATGAACTCTGGTATGTTAGAAATGATCTTATTCTCAATAATCAATCATTCAATCTTAATGTAGGGAAGTCCCGAATTCTCCTTGCGATTCATGAAGCAGACTCAATTCAAAAAGACTGTTGCAACAACTCAGTTGGTGACTTTATGGTCCTTCGCCGTCTTCATGTACCTAGCATCTTACCAAATCCAAAATTCCCCTTTGAAGTTTTTTGGAAATCTTCGATGCCAGGATGGATCAAAGTGAATGTTGACGGTGCTTCCAAAGGCAACCCTGGTCCTGCCAGTTGTGGTGCTATCTTCAGGGACTCAACTGGTCAATGTCAAGGTTGTTTCTTTGTTGGTTGTGGTCACTCTTCATCTCTGGAGGCGGAAATTCTTGGAGTTATTCATACTGTTGATTTTTCTCTTCAAAGAGGTTGGAGAAAACTTTGGATTGAAAGTTATTCAACCACCATCATACATGCCATCTAGAATGGCAACATCCATCTAGCCTGGTCTCTCACTGCTCGTTGGATGAACTGCCTTAATTTGCTCTATGGGATTGATTTTATAGCTACTCATGCCTATCGTAAAGCTAATTTCGTTGCTGATGCTCTAGCCAACAATGGTGTCCATCAATGCATGACTTGGATGGACTCTATTCCTCCTGATTTATTTTATCTTTTGGATAGAGATTGTAAAAAAATCCCTTCCTTTCGCTTCTTGTAATCCCTCTATTGCTTATCAATAAATTATGCTTTGGTCTTTGAACAAAGCATCACCCCTTAAAAAAATGAATGAGGGAAGAAGAACTCCAAGTAATGTCACAAAGGAATTAGAAAATGTTTTAAGTGTGGATAAAAGGGATATTGAGTTAGTGATTGTTGTAGAAAAATGATAAGTCTAGTTAATGGAATGGATCAAAATAACAATTTTCCTAAGGAATAACCGTTCCTTGAATTCTATAAATATAGAACGTATGGGGATTATAAAATATATTTCCTAGGGGGAAATATCATTAAAAGGGTTATAATAGGGGTACAAATATGGTTTTTATTGATGATAAAGAGACTAAAAATGGAATATGAAATGAAACATGTATTAAGGAATAAGATGACAAAGCCTAGTTAATGGTTTATGAATAAAGTAGAATGATTGAAGTGTTTATGTTTTGGAATTTATGAATTATGCAATATAAAATGATTTTTCAATATAAATTTCTCATTAAGAATTTTCAATAATATCTTTAATATCATTGATGATATAGAAAAGTGATTTAATGTAAGGGTGATATTTCATGGAAAACACATGATTAAGGGAAAGATAAACCTTATTATGTTCCTGATGTTGAGATATGGATATTTTGATACATAGATGATTGATATGGATATGTAAATTAAATAGTATTGATTACCTTGGAACAAATTAATGACTTGTTGAAGAAGTGTTTTATGCTATTATTGATGGAATTTAAAACATTTTTGGATTTAAGGAATATAACCAATAATCCTTGTTCTTTAAGAATAAGGAAACATGTATGTTTTCAATAATTTACTGTAGTAATTCTGGTTATTACCTAGTTTCATGAGAATAGATGATGAAGGAATAATGATTTTTGGTAAGTGAAATGTAAGACCTACTTCATTTTTTTGTGGGATTAATGATAAGTTAATTTATGAAATTTAGTGACCTTATTTCTAATGATTTTAATTTTAATCTTTTTGAAGGGTCATAAGGCAAACCATTTATGAATTTTTTTAGTTAAACTCTAGATGAATTTTTCTAGATTAATGTATTACTTAACCATATGAAGATTTATCTATATTTCACAACTATTTCTAACCATTTTGTTTTAAATAGAGATAAAAGGAATGGATTATCATTATATTTTGGATCTTCTGATCTTTTAGTTCTTTAGTCATAAAAAAAATTCATTATCATTTCATGGAGTAAGAGATGAAGTAGAAATTGATCGAAGAACAACCAAAGGGTGAAATTATGATTCAGATAAAAATGAAATATAATCCCAAGGTATATTAGTACCATTAGAATTATTGATCATATTGAGATGGTAGCCTACAGATTGCAACTTCTGATGTACAATTATTAGGTTCATAAGGTGTTACATGTATCTATTCTGAAGAAGTACATACCTTATAAATCCAGTGTAATGAATGTAGATGTTATATTTACGGAGCATGATATTTCTTATTAGGAATAACTAGTTTAGATTCTAGACTGAATATAGAAAGTTTTGTAAAACAACAACACTCACCTAATAATTTTTTTATGGATAAACCACTAGTTTGAGGATGATATGTGGGAACCTAAGGATTTAGTCGGACATAAGTATTGGTTGCGCCCAAATTTACCCTACTGGTAAAATCGGTCGATGTAGTACATGTAGGGGTCAAATCCATAGGGACCTAAGAAGTACCCTTTAGACGCTATGATTTGATGAAGGATAGTCTATGAAGTAGCCAACATTGGGTTTGATTTTGGATAGTTTAAAGAACACTAAGAAACCTAAGTGAATTCATTTCAAAGAAAATGGGTTGATCTTAGGATTATGCTCAGGGTGGATTGAATGAATTTTACTTCTTTAGACAATTTTGGTTTTATTAATTCTTGATGAATCCATTCTTCAAAAATAACACTACCTTCATCATTTTCTGGTTTGGTGCTTACTAAAAACAATTACTAATCCCCTATACACTTAGAGAACCAAATTAATGATCTCTTTGAGTTATATGGTCATTTATTAATTGAATTTAGTTTGCTCAAACATAGTAAAGATGAAGAGTAGAAATTACTGAAGAATGGATGTCTTAAATTAATTATCCAATTAACAAAAATTCATTCATAAAATAACATTCAATCCAGACTTTGCATCCTCCTAAGATCAACCCATTAAAGGTTTAGCCCTACATTGATGGTATACTCTCAATGGTGGGCGGAATATGGCTAACAAGAATTGGATTGAAGAAATTAAAACCGCGAAAATAACAAGCACTCCTCCGTGTGTGTGAATGAAATTCACAACTATGTGTGAACTAATTCACAATAACACAGAGATATCACCGTGCTTTGTGATAATAATGTTTTAATAAATGAAATGGAAAATATAGAAGAGAAAGAAGTTGATTAAGAATATAAAGATACAAAAAAATAAACTTACATGGAAATGAAAAACATTACAAGGGAAATTTGGAAGCATAACCTTACAATGAAACAAGCAACAAAAGATGATAAGACAAATATACACCCACATTACCTTCACCACTAGCTCATTATATAGGCATATTAGGAGCCTTAGATCCTCCCCCCTCAATAAGTTCACCCCCCAACAATTAATAGAGTCAAAAGGAGGGTGAATAATCAAAAGGAAATTGACATTTCGAACTTGACCCGGAAAACTGTCCAGATTCGTCCACCATATTGACGTGTGAATTTGTAATTGAATATGGCCGAATCCGAAGGGGTTGTGGAAGAGAAATATCTTCTTCCATATGTCCTATATTATCTGTAAAAAGTTCAGGAATTTTGGCTCATCCGTTTGGATGTTATGGTTGAAATGGTGGGACAGATTTCTGTGCATTAATGTCGGGTCAACCATTTAAATCTCAAATTCAGATCCCTTTATCAACAAGAAAACATCCAGTTATGCTCCATCCACAGTTGAATAAAATTATCCTAATATTTTTATCTTTATACTATAAAAATTTTAGCTTCATGGGTCTTGGTTTGTTGTCCCCACATTTTTTTGATGGGCCTTAGACCCATTGTGCTTTTTCCAGTAAATTTCTGCCTTCAGGTGCAAAACTCTCCATCTTCAATTGTGATTAATCCTTCAAACTTAAAAGAAAAAATGTTCCAAATAAAGCGGTGAATAATATACCAAAATATCAAATTAAAATGATGAATATTGTAATTTCCACAAGCACAATATTGAGTGAGCCCAAATTGACACTTTAAGCATGAATTGCACAATGATGGGAAATGAAGTTCAATTTCTGAATTGGACTAAAATTGATGTTTATGAACTTTTAAACACATTAATATTAAGATATTAACAATGAATATTAGCCACTTTCAGTGACTAATCACACCCCCCAACTTGAGTTTTTCTAGTCCTGAGCAAAACCCTTTTCCAGAAACATTTAAATGCACATTGCTCACCCAAAGACCTCATACCAAAAAAATTATGGAACCCATCAAAATCATTTAAAACAAGGTAGGTCCATTAGAATTTCCCAAGCCCAATACCATTAATTTTTTCAAATTCATCACCACATTTAATACAATTCCAATTAATCATGATAAAGTGTTGTGCATAACAAAATATAGGGGGACCTTTTTATTGTTCAAGGAGAAAAAATGGAAGAACTAGGTGGGAATCACATTAATCCTTAAGATGAGTATAATTTTTTTTGGTTTTTTTGATGATTTTTTTATCCACAATAGATATGAAATGACTAACTCTGGGAAAGATATCTATGGAGTCATGATCCCCAAGTGCCGAATGCCACACATATTTTCAATTTCATGCTCTACAACAGAGATATAAAGCCTAACTCTGGGAAAGACAACTATGGAGTCATGATCCCCAAGTGCTGGACGTCATGCATTTGGACAAAACATTCCTCTATGTGGTCATTTTTTTTGTTTTTTTTGATACTCAAATTAAACTAAATATGAACCCAGAACCCTATACTATAATGAAAGGGACCCAAGAACTCAAATTTACACCCACGATCCAATAGACGTGCATTGTGGCATTTTTATTAAGAGGATGAAAATTTAAACATTGAAAAATCACATCGAACAACCTCACTTTCCAAAAACTATGCTCATAAACTTAAACTTTCATTAAAATCAGAATCAAGGCATGTAAAATTTATTTGACATCCAATTTTAGAGTTTTCAATGTGTGTTATCATGTTTATGGTTAATGGAATTATTCTTTTGATGCAAGTTTTTATTCACAAAATAAAAAAAATCATTTTTATCTCCCACAACTTAGAATGACTCTGTCCCCAGTGTTTAAAGAAAAGAAAAGTTAGAAGGGGCTAGGAGAGGAGTTCAAATATGAAATTGAGAATGATAATCATGGAACAAATTCACCTGGTTTTTGAAGTTGAAGTTCATGATGCCCCAGATTACTCCTTTGATCTCTTGGGGGATGTAGGCACCTCCTTGATTGAACATGTATCACCCAAAAATAGTTACTAAACCATAAAAATAAGGACAAAGCATACAAAACAAAAAACACAACAATTTATTTAATTCCAAGTACCATCATTTTTATGGTTTTCCATGTTTTTTTTAAATCAAACTAATGATACATTGTCTTCTTTTAAATTTCTGGGTAAGGTATTACTCAGGGATCACACTGCGTGACACAGATGAATACGGTGCTCCCCTTTCATACCCATCCATACTAATAAAAGAAGAATAGGTCAAGAGTCTAATTTTTTTTAACCTACAAAAACATAAATAAAATAAAATAAACTGATGATGCATTGTCTTCTTTATATTTTCTGGGTAAGGTATTACTCAGGGATCACATCACGTGACATGGATGAATACGATGCTCCCCTTTCATACCCATCCATACTCATAAAAGAAGAACAGGTCAACAGTCTATGGTAATTTATTATATTAAAAATAAAATGATTCAAAATGATTAGAAACATGAAAACCATGGGTTTCCTCCCTTGCAGTGCTTTTGTTTAACATCGTTAGCTCGACTTGAACCCCCCAACGTATCCAATTACAACTTTAAATTTTTTAATGAACCTATATTTCTCCACCTTGACAAGATTTAGATTACAACTTTTTTTGGAATTTTTTCCATGTGAAATCCCATTCTTAACAATGAGTGTGAAAGTCCAAGAAATTTCGGTAATGGTTGATTGAGTTTCATTTGGAGTATTTACTATGATTTCAAGGTTCATTCCTACTTTGTGAGATTCTTGATAATAAATAGTTGATAATTTAATGGTCTAGAGGGATTCTTGATTGGGGATGGAAGAATAATGATGTTGAGTTCAGTTTCATTGAATTTTACCAAAGATGAATGGAAATTTGAATCCAAATTTGTTTCTTTTACAAAACATTTTGAAATAATTTGTTCCTTTTGAAAATATGATTCATCCCTAAAATTTTCCATTTGAATTTAATGAGTGGGTATAGACTCACTATTAGTTATATCTCCCAATGGTTCAATTATCAATGATTCTAAAAAAATATTATTGGAGAAATATTCTAAACACTCAATCCATGAAGACAAAGTTTCCCCTTGTGAATCCAAAAAATTAATTTCATCCTGATTTAAATACCCTTCAACATTTCTTTGATCTTGTTCAGTTATCCCATATCCAAAGGTAAGTTCTTTTTTCAATTCATGGGAGATTTTTGGGATAAAAGATTCATCTATCAATGATGAGGAAAGAACATTTTGAGTGGGAACAAGTTCCTTAAATGTCTTAAAGCTTTGTAATTCTAATCTGAAAGATGAAACTTCTGAATTCATTTTATCCATTTTTTCACACAATTTTCCAATAAATTTTTCAGGATTATGGTTGATATATGTTTTTACGTCACGGAATTCCTCATTATTTATCTTTTCAATCATTCTTGATAGATATGGAAATTGATCTTTTAAATATTCGGCATCCCATTGATTGTACATCTCATCTGGTGTGGTGTATTCAATTAAGGTTTGGTCAATGAAATTCCATATGTGAGGTGTTTCAAAATATTGATTTTCCATTTTATTAAATCTTTGGTATATTAATGGGTATTATTGAAGATAATCCATTGGAGTTGATTGAAAGTTGTTTTTGGGATTCATTGGACACACAGGAACAGAAAGGGGAAAAGAGAAGAGAAATTTGGGCGAGAATAGAAAATTTGGAGTGAGAAAAGAAGATGAGTGTCTAAGGTACTTACTTGGGTCCCCAAAAATGACACCAAAATTTGGATGTGCCCAAATTTACCCAACTGGAAAAAGCGGTCGATGTAGTACATGTAGGGGTCGAATCCACAGGGACCGAAGAAGTAACCTTTAGATGCTATGATTTGATGAAGGATGGGCTATGAAGTAGCCAACTTTGGGTTTGATTTTGGATGGTTTAAAGAATACTAAGAAACCTAAGTGAATTCAATTCAAAGAAAATGGGTTGATCTTAGGATTATGCTCAGGGTGGATTGAATGAATTTTACTTCATTAGACAATTTTGTATTTATTAATTCTTGATGAATCAATTATTCAAAAATAACACTACCTTCATCATTTTCTGGTTTGGTACTTACTAAAAACAATTACTAATCCCCTATACACTTAGAGAACCAAATTCATGATCTCTCTGAGGTATATGGTCATTTATTAATTGAATTTAGTTTGGTCAAACACAGTAAAGATGAAAAGTAGAAATTACTGAAGAAAGGATGTCTTAAATTAATTATCCAATTAACAACAATTCATTCATAAAATAACATTCAATCCAGCCTTTGCATCCTCCTAAGATCAACCCATTAAAGGGTTGTCCCTCCATTGATGGTATACTCTCAATGGTGGGCGGAAGATGGCTAACAAGAATTGGATTGAAGAAATTAAAACCGCGGAAATAACAAGCACTCCTCCGTGTGTGTGAATGAAATTCACACCTATGTGTGAACTAATTCACAACAACACAGAGATATCACTGTTCTTTGTGATAATAAAGTTTTAATAAATTAAATGGAAAATATATAAGAGAAAGAAGTTGATTAAGAACATAAATATACAAAAAAAGAAACTTACATGAAAATGGAAAACATTACAAGGGAAATTTGGAAGCATAACCATACAATGAAACAAGAAACAAAAGATGATAAGAAAAATATCCACCCACATTCCCTTCACCAATAGATCGTTATATAGGCATATTAAGAGCATTATATCTGCCCCCCCATCAATCAATTAACCCCCAACAATTAATAGAGTCAAATGGAGGGTGAATAATCAAAATGAAATTGACGTTTCGAACTTAACCCGGAAACTGTCCAGATTCATCTACCACATTGACGTGTGAATTTTTAATTGAATAAGGCCGAATATGGAGGGGTTATAGAAGAGTAGTATCTTATTCCATCTGTCCTCTATGAGTTGTAAAAATTTCAGGAAATTTGGATCAGCAGTTTGGATGTTATGGTCTAAATGGTGGGATGGATTTCTGTGCATTAATGCCGGGTCCACCATTTAAATCTCAACTTCAGATCCCTTTATCATCAAGAAAAAATCCGATTTAGCTCCAGACACAGTTGAATAAAATAATCCTCATGGTTTTATCTTTCTACTGTATACATTTGAGCTTCATTGGGTTTGGTTCGTGGGCCCCAAATTTGATTGATGAGCCTTAGGCCCATTATGCTTTTTCCAGCATGTTTCTACCTTCAGGTGAAAAAATATCCATCTTCACTTGTGATTCATCCATCAGACCTAAAATAAAATATGTTCCAAATAAAGTGATGAATCATATACCAAAATAAAAAATTAAAATGACGAATATTGTAATTTCCAAAAGCAAAATATTGAGTGGGACCAAATTGACACTTTAAGCATGAATTGCACAATGATGGGAAATGAAGTTCAATTTCTGAATTAGACTAAAATTAATGTTTATGAACTTTTAAACACATTAATATTAAGATATTAACAATGTATATTATCCACTTTTAGCGACTAATCAAGTATCCTTAGATTTTGGTTACAAAGTGATAAATGTCATGAGATAAATTCAATTTAATAGAGGTATAATATAACAACTTAAGATTTTTTTCAATATACATTTTCAAATAAATTTAATATTATTGTTATTTTTCATTACATGAAACACTATGTTTAAATTTCTTTACATGCAACACTTCAGTTAGCTTGCATTACACACAACAATGAATTTAAATGGAATGTGACATACTATTAAAAATATTATTATTTAATATTATAGTTATAAACTAGCCATTGGAATGGTGGGAATGGAAATTATTTAGTGAGTTATGAAGATATATTAATAATTATTTGGTAACCAATTAATTAGAAATGAAAATAAAAACCATTTAATAAGAAAGGAAATATTTTTTGGAAGAACAATTTTTATGAACATGAATGTGTTTTTTGTCAAGAAATTAAACAAACCACTTTTTATTAATGATTTCATAAAATTTATATATTATATATTCAATAAATTTTTGTAACATCCATCTTATTTTTTTAGATAATAGATAAGAATTCATCTAATTTTCACTCATAAAATCTGGTTTTTTCTAAAAAGATGTTTTGTTGTATTTTACACACTTATTTTAGAATTTATATTTTATCCTTATGAATATATATTTTAAATAATTATTATTTTTTGAAATATTCATGTAAAATTTATCTTAGGATGATATTTTATGAATTTTATGAGAATAAAAATGTTTTTTAGGAATAGTGAAAATATATGTTTTTATTAAGAATTTTTATTCTTTTGAATAATTTTAAAACATAGAAATTTATTTAATATGGATTTAAAGGTAAAATTAGTTCAATTATATATCTATTAAAATAATCTTTTTCAGTGGAATAAATTTTACATTGAATTTTTATATATGAACTTTTTAAACTGTTGAAATGTTTCCCTTTGGAAAACCTCATTTTCATTGTGAATGAAGGATTAAATTTTAATTAACGTTTTTTTAAACTTATGTAAATGAAAATTTAAAAAATTGATTAAATATTTGGAGTGAACATAATTTATATTATCTAATAAAGTTATTTTCTATTTTGACAATAATGAATTGTAAAAAATGTAAAAATTATTTTCCATAATTAAGGTAAAAATTGGTTTATCGTGGGTTAACTAAAAAGATAATAGTTTAAAATGACGCAAAACTTTTCCAAAACCAATTTTAAGGAAATATATAGACCATGTATTTTGTAGTATCAATAATTTTTTATTTTTTTGTTATTTTTTCAAGTGAAAAATTTGGGTATACCTTTTTCTTTTCAAAACTTATATGTGTACCACTCATCTCACTTATAAAAGGCCACCTACTCTCCTCTTCTATTCAAAGTTCTCAAAAATATTGGATTGGCCATGATATACCCAAATAACTTAAAAAAGTTACAAATTTCAATGTATAATACTTATTTTGGTCATAAATCTAACCTAATAATCATTTTGATGCAAACAAAAAAAAAGTTGTCTAAAGAAGACATTACATCCCTAATCGAGCATTTTATTTTATTTATTCCTCTACCTACTGAAATTAATATTAAACCATGATTATATGATAAAGGGATTATATTATATATACAAATACTTTATTTTTAATTGAATAACCTAAATCTTTCTCCCCCTACAAGAAACGTGTCACAAAATCATTATTCAGTAGTACGAAGGACTACATCCTCATGAACCCATGCTATTCATTTTCCATAACCACCACTCAAATATGGAAATAATAATGGATTTATTTTTTATATATGTTATTTATGATATTACTATTTTTTTTGAATCATGATATTAAATATTCCTTCTTACATTATATTTTGTGGGAATATGATAACATCATTCATTTGTACGACGGACTACTGCCTCATGAGGCGATGTAATTGTTTCATGATTTACAAGAGAGGTAATAAGGATGGATTTATTAAAGATATTTTATTTATATAGAATAATAATAATTATATAATTGTAATATATTTTTTTTATCTTTATTTCTTTCAACACATTGATAAATTGGAAACAATATTCAAGCGTGCATACGACCTACAATATCTATGAATAGTGTATTTCATTTTCTATATTAAACTTTTATATATTTATATAAATACATATATAATTAACATATATGATATTTATAGGACTTAAAATTACTTATATTATGTAACCATGGTCAATTTAAGAGTATTGAAAATAGAAAAATTGAAAAATATATTAAAAGGAAAGAAGTTATTACCTAAAATGTCATTTTAACCAGGAATTGTTGATAAATAGGTAACACAAGTTCATAAGTAAATCATATATGGTATAACAAAAATTATTATGTTTTTTAATATATTTATAATAAACATATATTTATTATAATGTAGGTTCTAATGTGTATGATTGTTGTCAAGACTTAATGTAAGGGATTTCTGTTTCAATTTTATTTTTGGTGAGACACAAGCCATATTCATCACATGATTATTTTATATAGTGTAGATACTAAACATGAATATATTTGTCTTATTATTATACTTAAAATCATATATTTTTACATATCCACTCTAGAATATCTCTTTCATGGTATTTATGGTTCAAAAGTTACAAAAGAGGTAAGCGATTTTTCCCACAAATTACCTTATTGGGGATCTAAATCATGTTATGAACCTATTTTATTATATGAGGAGTTTATACCTACCCTTTTAAATTTGAAATCATGAATATAATTTTTTAATTATATTATATTTTTAATTTAATATTATTATTTAATTAGGAATATTATTCAAAGTTACCAAAGTGGTAAGAGTTTTATGTTACAATCTAATCGTTTATTGGGATTGTTTATGATTATAACATCAATAATGAAGTCTTATGATTTATTTCCAAATAAAATGATGAATTTTCTTATACTATTGTAATATCATTAGAATAAATTTTTTCCTTAATTTATGCTCTTTATGTACCCCAAAGTTCAGAATAATATTTATAAAAAAATCATTGTTATTTCTCTCTTTAGTTAAAAACCCTTTTTCTTCCAAAACCATGTTTTCAAAAAATGTTTTCAATTTTTTAAAACTTATTAAAATGATTTATTAAATGTATTTTTACACATGTTTAATTTTTTTAATTTTTTTTGAAATGAATATTCATGTTGTTTTCCAAATAATTTTTACTTGGATTTTACCAAAAATGTGAGAGGAATATTTGTTTTAATGTGCTTGGGATGAAAAAACTTTTTTCCATCATTACCATTATTTTATTTGAATATTTATTTATAATATCCCAAGGTACTTTTTAAGAAAATATATTTTGAAAATTTAATATGTTTTAAAAATATTTTTTAAAATTGGAAGTGACATTTTCCTTAAGAAATGTTTTAAAATATTTTTAAAGATTCCTTTATAGGTTTAAATGTTTATTTTGAAAGAAAATGATTTAATGTTTTATGGATTTTATGTTTTAAAAAGTGATTTTATATGAAAATTTATTTTCCTAAATAAATTTTCCATGTGTCTTTTCAAAATCATTTTCCACTTAAGATGGTATCCTTTTATATTACTTATGATTTATTGGGGATAATATTGAATGATACCATCCATATTTTTTCTTTAGATTATTAATTATTATATTGATTCAATTTTTAAGAAACCGATTTATTTTTTATGGGCTATTATATGGTGAATTGATTAAATATTTATAGGAACCCAATTTATTTACACATATTATGTTATGATTATATGATGAATGTTTTATGATTTTTTACCACACATATGTACATTTTTCATTTGGATATGGGTGAGACCAATATATCCCTACAATGCATCAGGTTAATATTTATATCTCATGAGATAAAAATAGGAAACACATTTATAGGCTTGATCCACTACAAAAAATAGGTGTGTTTTGATACACTATAGGAAATAGGTATGTCCTGATCCACAATAGTAAACCAACAATGAGTCCTGATCCCCTATGTTAATGGTCTTGGTAGTTAAACTTGAAATATGAAATTATTTTAAATATTTATGATGGTTCACAACATTTATGACCTTATTTTATTGTTAATTATTTATTTATAATGAATTATAACACTTATGGTCCATGTTTTCAGAAATTATAAGGTTTTATTCCATCAATCATGTTAATGATCTATGATAGGTTTTTTATGAACATCATAAGTTTTTTTATAATCACATAATCTTATTATTATCTTATAATTTCATATGATCATAGATTTATATCTCTTATGATTACCTTTAATGAGTATCTAAGCTTACCCTTTCCTATGATTCCTTCCCTAGGTTATGAAGAAATTTTTAGGTAGTGTATCACTAAGAGGGTTACTTTGTGAGAAGATATTTGTGGGAGGTGTTGGATATATTTTCTGAAAAAAGAATATTTTGTTTCTAGTCTCCTAAGAAACAAAAATATTATGGTCCTTGGTAATGTATTTATAAACTGTATTAAATATTCATATAAAAATATGTGATATTTATGTATAACAATTATGGGTTACAATACATTTCCCCAATATAAAATATGATGTTATTTATAAGTGTGGGATAATTTCCCATATAAATATATGATATTATAAATATAATATAGAACAATACATGTATCCCCCCAATGGTTATGTGACATGATCAGAGATATTTGGAACTAGATAAAGCATGTATGGTCAATCTTATGTTTCACTTTAGAACATGAGGTTCGATGATGATTTATTTATCATTCATCCATTTTATTATTTTACTATCTATATCACCTATATATACATGTTATGTATTGGTTATGTTAGGGAGGCCATTAGGGTTGGCCTTCTAATATTTATTTCTCACCTCCTATTTGGGTACCCTGGTGTGTGTAGAGATTATGTATAATTTCATGTTGAGAATATTATGTTCAATGTATTGAGATGAGGAATATTTATTGTTATTTAGAGACTAGGATTGAGGTGAGGCTCAAGGATAGAAGTATCACCTCTTGTGAATTTTATTTGTTTTATTTAATTTATAAAATTTATCAGACCAATGGGGTATATGAATACAACTATACATTCATATTTTATAACATGGATATGTTTTATTCCATGCACATGCTTTGATTATTTTTGATGTATAATTTTTGGATATTTTTACTATTGTATGACTTTGATATGAGGGTATAATCTCCCCATTGAATTGAATTATAATCTTATTACTAGTTGATAACCTTTGAGATGCATGGATAAATATTTGAGGTTATATATTGATTTGATCTGGTTACTATAGAGTACGATGGGTCGAGGATGTTATGAAATGGGATTAGAGTTTCTTTTAATTGTCCTAATAATTAGGGTATTGTAGCCAGGGAATGGGGATATGTTAGTGTTTGTGATGGACCAAAAACTAGTGTACCATGAATAACATTTCCAGTGGTAAGGTCCTAGTTACTGAGGTGACGAGGTTTATGTTTTTGGTTTTTATAGGTATGATTGAGATATTTAAACATGTATGATTTTTTTATTTCAGATTTCTTTTAATATTTTTGCTCTTGGCCCATAGTGGAAATAGGAATGTGTATATGTGTTATTTTAATCATTTAGGATTCAAATAACATTTTCATGCTTATTTTACTAATTTCACTTAATACAAATGGTTCATCTATTTATAGTATCAATAAAAATTTACTTGGTATTTTCTTATATAACTTATTGGTGTAATTATAATTGGATAAATCATGTTATTTTTCCTCTAATAAAAGGTAATATGGATCTTATGGGGAGATATGTATTGGTGGATGTATATAAAGCCCCACCATGCATGAGATATATAGTAATACTTTGTGGGTTAGTGCGATCATTGGATGCATTGGTGATAAACCCATTATGCATGATTGAGAATCTATTTAAATTACATAAAAAAAACCTAGATGGTGTTTTCTAATATAAATTCTGGGTGGAATTCTACTAAACCTAAACATATGAATTTGATTTTCTTAATTCATTTCATCATAGTGTGATATTGTTATATGTGCATGGATGTGACTTAATCCTAGTGGGTATATTATGGTATGTGGATACATGATGAGGATGTGTTTCCAAAGAGTGTGAAGTTGACTTGGCACGTGATGTATAATATGTATATGTGAGAACCCTAAAATGGGTATTTTTTCTTGTGAGTGCCCTATGATAATTGAGATAGGAGAAAAATGGTTCTTTTTGAGATGTGACCTATGTGAGGTATGGTTTATGGGATAGGTGCGAGAGCTTATTACATTTGATATGTGACTCGAAACATTGGTGAGTTAGGTAATATGAATGGGTAGAAGGGTTTTTTCCTTTTTTTAAATGAATTGTGATATATGAGGATAGCTTGAGAAATCTGTTATCCATGACTTTATAATTCCCTTAGATGTAGTAAGAATAAATAAATGGTTTGTATTAAGAGATATATGTGTTGGAATTTCTATATGACATGTCTTATCAACATAGATATTCCATCTGTATCATTATATGGATAAAATAAGAGAGTTAGGAAAAGACATTTTGGATCCCTTGTACTTTTGGAGTGATTTTGGTTTTGAGGCTATCTTGTAAGGAAATAATCAGTTAGATTCTTTGATTTTTCAATTTCTGGTGTATTTTCCTATTAGCTAGTGGATCATGATTCTAGATAGTTGGATTTAGAATAGGTTGAGCATGGGTAGATGGTTGGTAACATTGGAACAATGATCGAGTTGTGGGTGATCATGTGATTAGACATGAGACTAGTGACATGCCTCATTATTTTTGGAAATGGATCAAGTGGATGCTTTTATAAAGAAGTGAATGAAATGTTGTGGGGAATAGTTAGTTTTTTTAGTCATGTGGGTCTATAATTTATGATGTACGACATAGGGAGTGTGAGTTGAGTTGTGTGAATGAGTGATACAAGAGAATATTCTTATTATATGCAAATGACATCAAGATGGATATTGGATAATAAACCATAAAAAAATTCTAGATGTTAACTCTTCCTTATGATAATTAGAGTGCGTGTTAACATGGATTTTGGTAAAGTAATTCATACATGAGTGAAAGTGTGTGTAGGAAGAGTGTGGCCATGTGTGGGTAGAGGAATGATGGACTTAATGAGATGCTTATGGGCATGTCGTCATGAGGATTTGATGAGAATGAGAGGTGTTCATCTATTGTGAGGGAATACGACATAAATGGATCAATGTGTAATACAATGGATGATAAAATCTTGTTGAATAACAACAATATTAGGGGTTGTGAGATATTAATGAGTGTGGATCGAGTGGAGTGAAAAATGTATAAAATTGGAATCTATTAGGCATTTTTCTCAAGGTGTGGTGTATGTAAGTCTCTATGGTGGGTAATTCACCATATAACATTGGAGGGTGTGATCTTCATCTTGGATGGAATTTTAGTGTATGTTAAGGGTGAAGTTCATGGCAGCTAGGAATTGGTAATGATCAATTTTTTTTATTCTTGATATTAGGTTTAGTAAAGTGTAAACCTCATCGAGAATATCAATTGTCTATTTGATGCATGTTTTCAGTTGGTGGTTTCTATGTTGGTATGAACCATATCTTATAATATATCTATGATAGCATAACCATATAATGTGGAGTAACATAGGCTTGGGGATGAATCAAATTTTAGAACATTTGTGTCTCAGGGTTTCTGAGTGTGGTTGATCACTATCTCAATGTTGTCAATGGTGAATAGTGGTCAAATAAACTCTTGATGGGTAGTTACTATAACCAAGGTGACCCTAGCTGAAGTTTTTATATTTTGTTTATTATTTATAGTGGATAAGATCTTATTGATCACTTCTCTTATAAAAAATAATAATTCTTATATAAGTTTTTAAATGTTTTCAATAAAAATGGAACAACTTTTAGATTTTTTGCAAAATCAAAATTTTGTTGGAGGAAGTTTAAGTTTGATTCTGATGAAAATGGTAGTGTTTCATACTATTCAATGTAGTTTTATAGTAGTAAAAATGTTTTCATGCTACTAAAGTGTCTTCATGCAAGTTAGGAAATGTGTTAGTCTATATTTGTGCATTATTAAGGTTTTATACATGTCATTTGGGAACAAGTCTAGAGATTTCTAAAAGTGAAAGGCCCCACACAATCAAATCTTTATTATCACCACACCACAAAAGTCAAAGTGTACCAAGTTACATAAAGATTTTTGTTTATCCATAAATATTATATTATACCCTTCTTTAAGAATCATGGAATATTAATAGAAGTATTATGGTATCTATTTTTGTGTAAGGATCACTTGAGTGAATATACTTGCATGAATTGAAACCGAGAAAAATATATGGTCAAATTAAATTGATGATGACAGTTTCAAGAATAATGTTTGATAAAACCTAAATTTGAAAAAGGAGGTTGTATGAAGTAATTTCAGCGAATAAGTTAGAGTGAAGTATGTTTCATGAGTTCTACTTGGATAAATAAACTTTAACAAAGGGATTTTAATGAAAGGAAATATATTCATGAAATGAAGAACCAGAAAATTGGTGACTTGTTGAAGGATTCTTCTAAATATATTGATAAGCTCAAAAGCAAGATATATAAACAATATACAAAGTTAGAAGATCAGTTAACTACTCATTAAAACTCAAAATAAGTACCTATGTTTGAAGTCAATATTGAAAATGATAAAATTATTAATGATCATAATGCTATTATGGAGGAAAAAAGAAATAGAGTTAGAGATCTTACAGAAGAAGTGGTTAACTTGATATGTAAATTGACTCTAAATTAAAATATGGTATCATTTACAGTGGATTGTCATCCCATATGATTGGAAGTTTAAACCTGATGATAATTTTTAAGGGACGAGTTAATGAAATAGTGTCTTCTGGAAACATTATACCATTGAAGATAAATGGATGTGGAAATATCCAATTATAATTAGAAGAGTTCTAGAAGACTAAAGTGTTTTATGTGGATGTATTATGATTGAAACTTTTAATTATGAGTAAACTATGTAACTTTGGAGTTGATATTAAAATTAATTAGAAGGTATTTGTAATTTAATTCAAGGAGAAGAACTCCCATATGAGAGGTTGGAGGAAAAAGGTAATCTAAACTAGGTGGATAATAAATAAAACATTTGCCTCTCAATAGTAAAATAAAAGAATGTCTTATAGAATTAGAAGCATATCCACATACAACAAAAAATCATGGATAATCTATCCATGTTAAAATATGTAGTCGATATTATAAATCTGAATCAAGATCACAAGAAAAAACGTGATGCAAGTATGTGTGAAAAACAGAATTAAATATATGTTGGCAGAAGAAGAAAAGGGTATCTAATTTATTTGATATGGTACTTAAATATGTTTTTTGTCTAATTTATCAGTTAGGTATGCGTGTATAGAATAATTTTAACATCTCTTTTAGATCTTCAGAATTAGATGATACATTGGAAACAAAGAATGAAATAAAGGATAGTATGTATATACAATGTATTATCGAGTATTTCTAGGATACTTGACAACTATTAAGGCTAAAAATGCTTTATTAAGAGGTTGGATAATTTTTTTGAGAGTAATGACAACAAAGTGGTTGATGATAAATATGGAAATAATCCTTGTAGTTAAAATATCAAAGACTTATTTAAATATTATAATGAAAGTGATAAAAAACTTTTAGTTATACAATCATCCCAAAATGATTATGATTCTGGGCTTGAATCATGATATGACACAACTTATAAAGAAGTTCACCCTATTCTTTAGAGTATAAACATGATAGTGTAATTTGTCCCATCCAATATAATCAGGGATATATTTTCTCCTACAAAAACATAAATAATGCATAATGATGAGCATAATGTTCTACCATAGATGTGGGGGACCAATATCATAATATTAAGTAACAAAATATGAATCACGGGTTTGATACATAAATGAAGAATTGCATAAAATTAAAAAATAAATATTTGGAACTACTAAAGAATCTCAAGAATCACATTTTGATATGAATGAAATGAATCTTTAATAATAAATTTTAGGATCATGGAAACATGATCCCAAATAATTAATGTCTAGTTTTTAAAGGCTATTCTCAGAATGAAGGAGTTTATGTTGAATAGAAATTTTCATTAGTGGATTTTCTTGAGTCAATCAGGATCATATTGTCTATGGTTATTCGAAGAATTTCCAAGATCTATTATATGGATTTTAGAACAATATTATTAAATAGTGTAATTTAACAGGATATTTATAATTAATATCTTTTGGGATTATTTATTAGAAATTTTGAAAAAATCATATAGGTTTAAGAAGGCCTTGTATTGTCTAAAGCAGGAACCATGATCATGGTATGCTCATATCAATTCAAAATTAATAGAGATATAATTTAAAAGGTGTAGTATTTATCATAATTATATTTGAAAACATATAAGTAATAATAGTTATTGGTGTTGGTAAATGTGTATGATGTCATATTTTCTTGGAATTAGGTTGATGTCTATGGGGAAATTTTATAGTATAATGAGCTTAGAGTTTGAGATTTCTATTATTAGTGAGATTATATTTTTTCTAGGGATACAAGTTGTTTATAAATAGAGATACAAATTTTTTATCTCAACATAATTACGCACGAGATATGATAGATAAATTTTACATGCATGATTTCAAGATAATATCATCTTCAATTGTAGTTTGAAACAAACATGGGAATCATGAATATGGGATTTTTTATACCACCTTTTATAATTGGATAATTATAGGCTTAATATATTTTATGGAAACTCGAATTATTTTCATTTTTGAAACATGTTTCGCTTCTCATTTAAAAATTAATATGAAGAAAATACATCTTACAATAGTTTAAAAAATCATTAGTTATATTTTAGATAGTATTGTTTTTGGATTGCTCATTAATGTTTAGAATAATCGTGACTAATAAATATTTTTTGTGTGAATTGGGATGGTGATGCAATGGTAAATAAGTCCACAAGTGTGGGTGCATTCTTCATTAGAAATAAATTTGTAGGGTGGTTGAGAAAAAAGTATAAAAGTAATTCACAAAGAGATATATATATAGAATACATTATAGTAACCAAATCACGCACTTAGATTATGAATATGAATCAACATTTAGAAGATATTGATGAAGAAATTAAATTATATAGGGTGATCCCCTATGAAAAATAAATGGGTAATTGATCTCTCAAAGAATTTATTTCAATACTCTAGTACCAAGAATATTGATAGTAAGTACCACTTTATTAAATAAAAATAAGATCAAGTAATGATCATAGTGGAGCATGTTCAAACTAATGAAAATAAGGTGGATATCAATATTAATCCATTAGACATAGAAAATTTTTGACACAACAAACGAACCTTGGTGTTAAACCACATCCCTCAACTTTAGGAGGTTAAGACATATCCCATATCTCTATTTGAATCCAATGTTTTATTAGTTTTATTTCATTATTGGTATTTTCTTTCATATTGGGTTTATTTTTAAAAAGGGATAATGACTATGGAGGTGAAATTAAATGGAGAGAAATTGATAATGATTAATTCTATTAATAAAGAGATTCAACGAAAAGTGCTTTCAATCCTCTGATTCTATCATCCAAGGGGAGTTCGTGGTATGAAATTTATAGGGATCTAAAATCTATAGGGAATAGAGTTTGACTGAGCTAGAATATCTAGGGAGTTTTTGAAAAGAATAATTGATCAAGGCGTGGGATTATATCTTGAAATATTATTTACTACACTAATAAATGATCAGGTAGACTTTGTGTGATGGATGAGATATTCTGATATCTTTTATAATAATTTAAGTGGGTGTGTGGAATTTAATTTCACTTTTGATTTATATCAAACCCAAAGTGGGGTAACGTTGGAACCACAATGATCTAGGATAGAGTTTTGATGTTTTATTTGTTATTAATACATTTTTATAGGACAAGGTTGTAGTAATTATGTATCTTGTGAATAATAGTGTTGAAAAAGAAGTCTTTTATTAGTAATTGGTGTTTAAAGACAAAGTGAATTACTTGGAGGAATTTTGGAAGACCAAGAGTTTGCTAGAGGAATTTCAAGATTTATTTTGGTGAAAGGGATAAAATTTCATGCTAGTTAAGGAAATTTTATGATGGTAATGGAATATTCACACAATTCATGGGGGTTTATATATGTTGGTAACTTTAATAGTATGGAGTTTCGTGATTTTAAAGTTTCATGCTTGTTAGTCGGATAAAATTCATGAGATTTATTCAACTTAGAGGTGAAACACAAACAGATTTGGATGAAAAAAAAATGATATTATAATTGGAGTGTGATGGGTTGTGTGAAGGTTGGGGTTTTCTTATAAATAATGTATTTCCCCATTAATTAATAACTAATGAATATTTTGATAAGTACTAGAACCCCCCTATTCACACTAGTCTCACTTGAGTGAATATACTTGGTTGAACTAAAATTGAGTAAAACATTCGAGTTAA
This sequence comes from Viscum album, assembly GCA_963277665.1. NCBI lineage: Eukaryota > Viridiplantae > Streptophyta > Magnoliopsida > Santalales > Viscaceae > Viscum > Viscum album. The sequence continues at coordinate 154,975 of CAUJRU010000326.1, read as the reverse complement.
GAGAATTTAGTGAGAAATGTTTCTTGAAAATGACCTTGTAAAATGTTTTTGATAGTTCCATTGATTTTGGGATGTGAAGCTTACCCATGGAATCAAATCTGGTAAGCTTTCAATCTATATATATTTTTGGGAATATTAAATATTTATTAATTAAATATTAATTATTCTCACATATAAAGATGTTGATATATATTAAATTAAGTTCAATATAAAAATATTTAATTTGTAGTTGAGTATAGAATGGTGGTTTTACCCATGAAAGGTATAAAGTCCATTTGGGTTTCAAGTATATGGTTGGTCCCTTAAAAATGGGTTTTTATTATCCCCTTCCTCTATTATCTCCCCCATAAACATGATATGGAAGATATAACCCCTCATTATTTTGAGATCCTGAGGGATAGGGGGAGACATTTCATGATTCATCTGAGGGTGAAACTATAGCTGGATTGGGATGCAACGACCACGGAGCACGAATCCAATCTAGTATCTTTGAGAATCAACTATAAGGTAGGATTTTATTTCTTTATTTTTATGTATACCTATTTAAATTATTACTTTCTATTTATAACACGGTATTTTAGATTTTGGGGAAGTATTTAGGCTCGTAAAAGTGTGATTTAAGGTGAAACATGGGTTTTAGGTGATTTAGATGGATTTTTCATCTAGAAAACACAGTCACATGGAATGTAGTTTAAGAATAAAAACTCTATAATTGATTGATGGAAAAAATGTGAATTATGATGTCTACAAAATGTTTTTATTATGTATATTGTCTATAGGACCATCGATACACAATTCAATGTGTGTTATAATGCATACCACACACCCCATGCGAGGTACAAAACATGTAATATTCAATTACATGTTCAGTTACATGACACAAATTAGTCATGGGAAAATGAATTATTACACTTTTTGGCTCACACAGCAATTTTTCTTTGTGACAGACCACACATTTGGGAGTCATATCGCGAGATGGGTCGATTTACACACCTAGATATGATATTTGATATTTTGTGGTGACTCTATTCCCCTTAATGAGATATTATGGGGTGGTAATTATTTACCCCAATATGAATGAGATATTAAAATATGGGTGTTATTCTCCTTGATGAAATATTATGGGGCGGGAAATATTCCCCTTGATATGGTATGAGAAATTATGGGGTTGGTGTTATTATTCTAAATGATATATTATGGGGAAGATTTTGTCTCCCTTGATATGATATGAGATATTACTGGTATATGTTTCCCCATAAATATGATATGTGTTATTATGGGTGGGGAACCATTCCCCCCGATATAATATATGATGGAATTTTTGTGTGGGGTTATATTTCTCCCTGATGATGTATGTTATTCTAAACAGATTTTGGGGTAGGGAATGTATCCCCTTGATTTTTATGTGACATTCTAAAAGATATATGATACTGGCCAAAGAAGGTATGGTTGATCTTATGTGTCACATTAGAACATGAGTATCAATGATGATTTATTTATTCCACTTCTATTTTTTATTATTATTCTAAGCACATTGCATATGTATACATGGAATGTATTGGTTATATAGTGACACTACTGGGGGAGGCGTAATAAGATTTATTTATTATCCTCTGCATGGGTACCCTGGTGCATGTGCTGAACTTATGTCTACTTTTAGGTGGAGCACAAGATGTGAAGTGGATTAGGATGAGGTAGCTCGATACATATTTAGAGACAATAATTGAGATTAGGCTTAGGGATGGTAGAAGATCCACATGTACATTTTATTTCTTTTATTTATTTTGTATATGTGATCATCATACTGGGAGATTAGTTGGTTTTATGATAGCATTACCGCACATTCATTTGTTATAGCATGTCCATGTTTTATTTATTCTATTTACTTTGATTATTTGGGGTATATATTGTTTGGTTATTTTATATTTATTATATTACTCTATTATGAGGGTATAATATCAACCCAGTATCAACATAGACCCCTTATACTAGTTAGAATCCTCTAGTATAAAGGGAGGAATGTTTGAGGTTATATAGTGACCCGATCCAATTACGGTAGAGTGATTCAGGATGGGGATGTTATAGAAATCTTAATAAATTTTAAAAGAATGAATATTATGTGGTTTAAAGGAAAATTATTCCAGTAAAAGTTATTTACTTACCCTCAATGATTGTTTTTATCCTCTAGTGATTAGTTTAATTCACTCAAATTCATGTGTAATACTGATTTGAGAGTCTAGGTTGATTGTTGGGATGAATCATTATAAAGTGATATTCAAGTAGGGTTTTTGGAAATGATTAAAAGATATGCAAATAGATAAAAATATTATAACTTGATAGATAAAATATAAATATGAATTAGATATATAATTATAGTTTTGACTCATGTTGATAGTGAATTTTTAGATTGAATTGAGTTGGGTGATGACTTTATATGAGTTTATTTTTGGTTTATATACATCAGGCGTCTAAAGAAGAATATGGCCTAGAGGTGAATTGAATTCATGTATCCCATAGTTCCATGCTGGGGATTTTTTAAAAACATGTATTTTATTGTAATTAAGATATGATAATGAGATATGAATTTTTACTGTAATTTTAAATCATTGCATGATTATATAGATTTGATTCCATGTTACTGTTTTATTGAGTACCATGAATATATGGAAGTATGATATTTTGGTAATTCATCATGATTTAATAAAATTTAATATGTATTTTCATGTTTTTTTATTTTTTAAAATCATATATATGAATAAATCATGAAATTCACATGAATTTATATTTGAGATCTCAACTTGATACACTTTGAAAGGAAAATAGATAATGGGTATATATGTGTACATTATTATAAATTAAAACTATAATATTCTATTAATGTTTTAAGCATGATAGTGATTTGATAAACATGTTATGTTATAAATATTTAATTCCATATAGCTCATTATTATGTTTGATTAAAATACTACAAAGTGCGAATTTTGGGTTGTATTTATGTCTATTAAAATTATGGAAACAAAACTATACATTCAATACTTGACACATATATTTCCATGGTTCCATAAATAGAGTGGAATCGTTTATTTTTTAAATGTAATTATTATATATTTAAAATAAACACATAAATTACCCATTAAGAATGTGAAATCCTATAATATCATAGTGATATTTTTTGTTTATAAAAGAATGAATTTGGGTGGTGATATTCCTTTAGATAAACTTATCCTTTAGGGTACTATTTGAAATAATATTTTTAGATATATAAGACCTAAAAATAACCCCTAAAGTTTATATTTTGTACAGTTTACCAATTTTTTCTGTGAACCATTGATGAATACCATACTATAATATGTTGACAATGTTTTTTATTATAGTTCAAGATGGTGTCATGGAAATGACCATTACTTTGACTATAAATGCTTAACAAAGATGAAACAAATGATATTTTATAACTAAAGTGTTTTGGTAATACTTCCAATTTGTATTCCCATAATTTATAAATTTTTCACTATTTTTCTCTTCAATTAAACTGCATATAATAAATAAATAATTCAATTAAATAGGGATATTTGAATCATTTCTTCTCTAAAATACTTTCTTTGAACCAAATCCATTTTTTAGTTAAAATGTAAAAGATAAAAACCACTAAATTATTTTATTTTAATTTTTTTAAGTCATCAAAAAAACCCCCAAAAGTGGTATGGAGAATTACCCCATGTAATTATTTAGTGTTTCTTTATTATGTGGTTAATGATAGAGTAATTGGGTATAAAAATGTATTAAACACTATGGGTAGAAGAGTTATTGGAAAATTAAAAATGAATTATAATTTCAATGACATGTCAAGAGAGTAAATAAGGCCCCATAAATCTAGAATGTGGAAAAAAAGTTCTTAATAGTTACATAAAGTGACATAGTTTTCGATTGATATAGGATAATTAGGGAAATTGTTTTTAACAAACAGTTATTATAGCAATTTATAAATTATATAGAAACTTGAATTTTCAATAGTTATGGGTTTATTTTAGGATGTTTTTTCAAAGTATCATATAAAAATTATTATACATTGGAGGTGGATTTCACTATTGAGTTTTTTACAAGAGTGAGGACAATTTTTTTGGATCCTATTTATATTGGCCAAACTAAAATTTTATATTTGAATACATTAATTAGTGACATTTAGGTGAAGGGAATTTTTTGATTGAGTATGTAATCATAGATTGATTTAGATTTTTTTCTAGGAGGTGGATGACATAATATAATAATTAATTAATTATTAAAATTTTAATAAAATAATATTTGGAAAATGTTATGCACTATATCATATTCATTTTGTGAGATGAATCTACGACTTCCAAAAACATGAATTTTGATATTACCTAATAGAGGAAGGGTCAAATAAATTTTTGTGAAATTTTTGATATAAGACTAGGCTATATCCTATTTTAGGAGGATTTATTACTAGTATATGATTATTTATAAATGAGTCTGAATGAGAAAAAAATAACGTATTTAATAAAGTTAGAGATTATGGTTCAAACTTTATAATATTTGTGCTATTATTTATTCAATTAGAAATTTATAGTTTTTATTGTTAATAAAATATTGAAGTATATATTATCTTTGAGGTAACATACACTTTTTTTGAAAAATATTGGCTTTGTATATGGAAAATTGATTCACATGTATTTCAATAGTATTTTTCTATTTTTTACTTAGTTTTAATTCAATATTTTAACTGTTTTTAGTGTTTTTAGTTTGTATTCCATGTTTTTAGTGTTTCTTTTAATATTTAGTTAACTATATATTAATATCAGTTATTTATTACCATTATTAGTATAAATTAATTTTATATATTATTATTATTTAATATCTAACACTTTTTTTATTTTTTACAAGTTTAATTAATATTGGTTTTTTATTAGTTTTTTAATATTTATTTTTATTTATATTAATTTCATATATAATAATTATATATTATTAAATATAATATTAATATTAGAAGTTTAATTATTAATTTTATTAATATTATTAGTTTATTTTAAAAATTATATTATATTTTAATATTAGTATTATTATATTTATTGACGATTATAATTTTATCTAAAAACTAATTTGTACTATATAAATATACCTAATTATATTTATATTTATACGTTTATATTTTAATTATATTTATTTATATAAATTTTTTACTTTATCTGTATAGTATTATTTAATTATATTATTATTTTTATTGACATTATTATTATTATTTAACATATAGATAATATGATTTTTTTCAATAGGGATTTTAGATTTTTTTAAATTCATGCATGTCATGTAGGAGGAGCAGTACAAGAAACCATAGAGATCATCATCTACTCACAAAGATGGTTTTATTAAACCCTAATACATGGGTCGACCACCTAGACCCCAATCATTTGGGGGTGGGTAACCCTAGTCGAGATCCTCTTGTGCACCAACCACCACACTACATTGGCCTAACACTAAGCCTCTTGACCTATTCCTATATTTATCCACTATGGTTGACACCCCATCTCATCCTTCTACACAATGCCTCACTACCTCACTGCTAATCATGTCAAAGACCTCTACCATAACCTCCAAAACTAGCTGAGGCTGTACCCTCCTCTTATGCTGTATGGAACCAGTTGAAATCTTCCTTTCACACCGAGACACTGAGCATCATCCCTACCCTATTAGTGTAACCCCACCAGAATCACATCTCCACTACAACACCCTATGGGCCGATCCATCAGCACATCTTACCCTGAAACAAATTTCTACTCCTTCACCTAATCAACACTCGTAGCGACACCCTATCCCTGCTCGCAAGCTGGCCAGGTCACATAGACCAAGGCAAGAATTACCAAGGGGTATCTTCAGCCAGGCTCCATCTCTCCCATTATCCCATCTCCAACCACATAGCAGGCCACACCCCACATTTTGAGTGGGTGATAATCATTATGGCTCGCATTGGGGCATGTGCAAAGGTTCTCTTTTCCTTTAAAGATTAATGATCCTCGAGTACATTGTGTGGCGAGAGTACAAAATCACACCATCATTAGTTTGATAACGTGATGTTTGGTAGTTCAGTTTGATATTCCAATTAATTATGGAGCAAAGAAAATTATTTTGGGATAGTTGATGACATCTTGTAGTGAGAACTATGAATAAATGATCAGGATGATATTTTATTATTATTATTTATGTTCTATGTTTTAGTCATGGTGGGATAATTATTTGGAGTCATAGTTTTCATGAATGTGACTGTAATTTCACGCCTTAAATTTATTTTCATTTTTGATTATATTTTAAATTATTTTTTTGATTGGATTTTTATTTATTAAATTTTATCTGTATTTAAATTAATTTTCATTTGTGCACTACACACATTATTTGCTGCCCATTCATGTGATATCTAATAAGTAACAATGGGCAGGAGATCATCAAATAATTTATTTATTTTAAAGTCAATCAAACTCATGATATAATCATAAATCACACACAAGTGAATTCCGATTAAATAAATATATTAATTGAAAAATTAATACTTTGTGTGTGTTCTCATTCAAAATATATTGATTGATACCTAAGAAGTTATCTCATACAAGAGAACCAGACACCAATAGATACATTAACTTTATAAGAAATGGATCATCGCATTTTACCAAGTGATTCAATGCTAAAATGATGTTCAAATTATTAATAAAATTAGTGAATAAATAACATATGTTTTGTGTGAAAAATAGAATATTTTCTAACATCAAATAATGATACCTGATACTATTTTGATTAAATTTTTAATTAGTGATATTTGAATAAATAAATAATTAGATGTGAAAATTAATAATTAGAATTGTATGTACCTAAATAAACATCGTAACTGTAACACTTCCATCTATCCAACTACTTGAAGCCCTTCAAAATTTTTATTTTGATAAAGCCACCTTTTAATAGAATAAGGGGAAAAAACATGACATAAATAATAATCAACAAAACAAGCCCCAAAAGAGCAAATGTCAATATAAAAAACAACCCTCATTAAAATCGATCAGCTCCGCCCTGTAAAAAAAGAAATTAAAACTTGCTTCCATTCTCTCATCGTAGCATGGATAGTTATCCCATACCAAAGAGCAAGAGGCTGGTATTATAATGTAACAACCCGAGATTTTATGAAAAATATTCTTTTTAATTTTATTAATGTCTTGTGTTGTATGCTACACCAAAAGGAGCTTGCATAACACGCATCCTTGACTTGCCTTGCATTACACGCAATCGCGACCTTCCTCGATAGCGTGTGTAATACGCAATACCGAGTTTCACTAAACAACGATATGTTATTAAAATATTATTAAAACTAGCCATTATGAATAGTAATAACCACTTTTTAAAATTCTGTAAATCTTATTTTTCAAAATGAACTTCATTCTTGGATTCGGAGTATCGAATTTAGCCTAAGGTGAAATTTTGGTACTTTTCGGATAACTTTCATATTCTGATGAATAGTGAAAATTACTAAATTATAATTAAAAACAACTTTTTAATCGAAATAATTAATAGTGATAAATTATTAATTTGAGTGGTTTTAAAGTATATTTAGAATATATTTTTACAATTTAATACAATGTTGGTCATTGTATGTAATTTCACATTTAAACCAGTTATAAACTAGTGTCAATCTTTTGATAGTTATTATCTCTTAAAAACACGCTATTAGTTTTGACGACGAGAATTAATTTTTAAATTAGTTAATGCAACTGATATGTTTTGAATTTGGTAAAATAGAAATCATTTTTGAGTTCATAATATCAAATATACCTTAGGCCTAATTTTTGGTATTTTTCTGAAAACTTTCAATTTTCGATGAATAGTGAAACCACTAAGTGGTAGGTTAAAAACTGAATTTTGCATAAAACTTAATTTTACCGCTTCTGTGAATGGAATTTCTAAAATCCGACAGACACGGTTAATATCAAGGACTAAAATGTGGTTCAATGAGATGAAAATAATTTTTGGTGAATAGTAACTTTTTACTTTTTTTACCACAGTTAATAGTAAATAGGGTAACTAAGGGTAAATATGATATTACTATTACCCTAACACATGTCCTAATTCTATTGGATAAGTGTAATTCGACCAAAAACAACCTTATGAATATAATATGACCATTTAGGCCCACTTGGATTAGATTAGGACATTTATTATTATTTAATTCAAAGAAGAGTTAAAAGAGTTAAAATCAAAGTTTATTTACTAAAACATTTTTAATATGGGGTTATACATAAGCTAAATTCGACTATAAATATTCAATAGAAATCTAAAAAGATTTCCTACATAATGGTATTTTATTTGTAATTTTTGTACATCAAATAATTTAATTTATTTATGACACAAAGATGATGCAGTAATTATCTTATTAATGAAATATTGACATAATTGATGTTATAAACACAACAATAAATGTAATTTGAGACTTTTTATGAATTCCACTAATTTTCTAGGTTACTATGATATATTAGTGTTGATGTAATCAACTTGGTTCGAACATATAATTCTGTTATGACTTTCAAAAAAATCATATATCAAATAGTGTCAAAATTGACACAAAATAGTTTTTAAATCAAATATTATATTATTAATGGTTATTTTATTCCTAAAAATCTAAGGTTCGGCCAAATGACATAAATAAGGATATATGTATTAATAATAAACAATTTGGGGTTCGTTTGGCATGTTATAGTAAGTGTATTAACCATATAGTGAAAAGAAACAAAAAGACACGGTAAAAGTTAAATTATTTAACTTAGAGTTAAATCTAATTGATAAGGTTAAAATAATACCCTAAACTTGTCTAAATCCTATTGGATGATAGGATTTCGACCCATCCCCACATTATCTTCGAAATAAGACCCTTTGGAACCATTATAAACCGATTTTGACTTTAATATAAAATAATATTTTGAGATATTCCTAAGGTGCCCCCCTCCTCCCTTATAAAAGGACACCTCCTCCCCCTCCTCCTCACACAAATTTGAGCACTCAAGCTCGGCCAACCCCTGCAAAAATCTCTTCTCCACTTCCCTAGAAACATCCTAGAGGTTCTGGTCTTCCTCAAAGTCCAATTTTAGTGCCCTAAGAGGAGGTCTCAAAGAGGCACTTCAAAGAAGAGGTAATTACCGTTACCAATTCTTTCATCTTTATTTCTTCTTCCACTCCTTCTTCTTAGGTTGTTTCATTATGAAGTAATAACATCAGTATCACTCATATACTGATATGTTATTTTATGTATGAAACAACCCTATTTCACCATCTATCCACCCTACGGAAAAAGAAATCACCGCGCGTGCGTACGTACGGAATACCGTCTCCACGCCGTGGTGTAATCTATTTTCCACCACCACCTTACATGGATGGGTATAATGGTGTAAATAATAACTATACATAGTTTTTACAACATCATATTGATTCTGATATATTGTATAATCCACTCCAATTCAATTCAATATTTATAGAAATGATATCATCGCTCGTGCGTACGTACGGACTACCGTCTCCACGACGCGATGAGATTCATTCTCCATGTTAACCATTTAAGAATGATTATAATGTATATATAAGAAATAATAATGAAATATATGACATTATAAAGCTACTGGATTTATGTATATATATACATATGTATGTCATCTACTTACTTCCATTTCAAGACAATAAGGAAAGAAAAACAACGTTCATGCGTACGTACGGACTACCGTCTCCATGAACGGTGTTTTTCATTTTATTTATCTATCTATTATATATATATATATACTGAATATATATGATATATAAATAATATTTTATATTCTGGAAGTAAGTAAATCATGATATAAGTAATAATGATGTCAAGAACAACAAGTCAAAACACCCACGATAAATGAAACGATTTTACCCAAAACGCTTCTTTAACATGGAATTTACAAAAGAACGGGTAATATAATGTCATAAGTGAACCATATATGATATCATAACAATGAATATGATTCTTTAATAAGTAAATGATATTATTTAAATCATTATACAGGAGGTTCGGACACATACGAAGCAAATTGGACCTAAGGTAAGGGAAATATCACAATCTCATTTTTATCTGAGATTGTTTATACTTTGGTATTTACTGGGGTGTATTTTATCATCCACATCCATGTTTCTTCAATATGTAATATTATTTCCATCCACCTACAATTGTTTAAATCCAATTTTACCCTTCAGTGAGTTTTTAGTAAAAGATATGAAAGGAATCTTTTGTCGTTTTTCATACGAGGTACTTTTTGACTTTTCCGACAAAAGTACGAAGAATGTTTTTTTTAACTTAAACGGAACGAACGGATTTTTACGGTTTTATAAAGCCTGATTTTCATGAAGCTTACTACAAAAGATTTCATGACTATTTTTAATAAAATCTCTTTCTTTTAAAATTTCATGATGTTTTGTGAAAAGAAATTCATTTTGAAGAAGAAAGGATATTTTCCTCAAGAATGGAGTTCAAGTGTTTTATCAAAATTATTTTCCATCTAAGATAATAAAAGGGTTCTGTTTTTATCCCTATTATTACATGGATTTGATTATGTTTTGATGGAAACTTTTTTATGAATTCCTTTATCTTATATGAATTGTTTTATGATGTCATGTTGTTTAAGAATCCCATTTTTATTACATGGGTTATGCGATGATGTATGATTTATGATTATGTGGAACACATAATAAAGGATTCATTATAAGATGGGTGGGACCTATATCTCCCTCCAATGCATTGGGTAAAGATTTTATATCTCATGAGATAGACATGGCTGAAATGGTAGGTTATACCGGTTCAGTGAAACAGGAACTGAAACGAGGGTTACTCGATTCAGAAAGGGACTTTGTCCACTAAGATAGTCTTGGCAATGAGTCATGACTAACAAGAAATGATTTTCCATGATTATGTGTTCATTCCACAAAGTTTCAAGTTTCATGTTATGATTATGGTGATCTCATTTTCACTTCTATGATTTGTTCCATGTTAAGATATTATGATCTCTTTTGCAGGTTATGATTTTCAAAAAGATATGATATGATTTTTATTTCTTTTGTATACCCTTACTGAGCATTTGAGCTCACCCTTTTATGTTTTCTTTTCCCCAGGATATAAATAAAGGTTTTAGGTAAAAAAAAGGAAGATCTTTATGGGAGATATTGAAGATCTTTCACCACGATTAGAAGATTACGTTCCGAGTTTCCAAAGACACTAAACCATTACGATCCTTTAGTGTGTGTTTTTCTTATGTACTAAGTATTCCGTAAAAGTAATGTAATGTCCATGTACGATAAGCTTTGGGTCTCTACAGTTGGTATCAGAGGAAAGGTTTAGTCAACCTTTGGAAACTAGGATGCGAGAACTTTAGTGAGATCCTTAGAGATATTTATAAGGTATAGGGATGTCCCTAAGGATAAGTATACGTATAGGATAGAGTCCTAGAACTATGGTAACGATCATAGAATTTAACCTAAGATGTTAGATATTGAGGATACTCCACCTTTATTATGTTGTTTTCCCTAGCATGATTTTTTCCTCTCACACTATTCTTTTATTTGGGTTTTAGAAAATGGCTGGAAACAAGATGATTTACGATAATGGAGGATATGATGGAAAATGGAATGATATTCTTCATAATGAAATGGGATTTGGAAGTCCAAACATCATTATTATGCCATATCAGCAATCTCATAATATGATCAATAAAGTAAAATTTGGTAAGTTTCCTGACTCGGCTAATAAGAGAAAGATGGAGTTTCATGATGATCATAGAGGAAAGAAAGTTCAATTTCCCCTATGTAAATCATGTGGGAAGAGGCATCAAGGAGAATGTTTCAAAGGAACTGGAAGATGCTTTGGGTGTGGAAAAGAAGGACACAAAGCAAGTAAGTGCAAAGGAAAAGGTTCAGTTAACACCATGGATGAGGATAATGGTATTGCTACGACATCAATAATGGTTAAATGCTTTAAATGTGGAATGTACGAGCATTATGCAAACCAATGCCCTAAGGGAAAGTCTCATGAAGATAATCAGTATGGTCGTATGGGAAATATTTATGTGGATGATGATGAAGAGACTACAAATGATATGTGAGAGGAAAGAATTGTTGAAGCTCGGTCAATGGTTTAAGAATGTAGTGGAATGATTACATGTTTATCATGTGTAATGTTGTATAAGTAATCTCATGGTACTATGGAATAAAGAGACATGTAAGGATTGTTACATTATTGTCTGATTAATGTTACCAGTAACCATGAAAGGTTATTCAGATACTTTTGGAAAGTAGATGATAAGTGCATAATAAAAGGATAAGAAGATAATGAGATGTTTGATTGTATTCATGAGCTCATGATTGATATAAGGACTAAGTGATATCATGGTTTGAGTATAAATAATTTTGAGGATTTTGGTATGTGTAAAGTGTTAACTTTTAACTGCATTCAAGTTTTCACTAAGGTTCAATGGGTATTCAAGAGTATACATGATTAAGGACTTTGAATGTTTGGAATGTGACCAACAAAACATATCTTATGATATATGGGGATCAACGATGATATTAAATCTCTGGTAATTGTTTTCACTATGTTATGAGAGTGGACTGCAGTATTATGGATGAGCCTAAAGATTGGAATGGATTGTGTTGGACGTAAGTTAGTATTGTTTAAGGATAGAAATTCTTTTCGATATTATTGATGGGATGTTATAGTAATATAGTTTTGGAAAAAGGACAACCTGCAGGACGGGCGACAGCCCATCGCTTCGGACAAGTCTGTGGGAATCGAACCCACAACCGAAGTGCGACTGGCCTTTATCGCCTACCACTGGCCTACAGGAAGTCCCTGTTTAGTAGAAACTAGTTTTATTATATTAAGCAGTATGATATATGAAGTATAAGTCCATTTTAGGAACTATATATGATTAATCTCACTATAGATCGATTTATGCATATAATTTTTGCTAACCTTTTGTTTGAGACAGATGGAATGACCCGTCATTCTATCACATGATCTGCTAACACTTCACGAATAACAAATTCAACTTCATTTATTTAAGAGATGAAGTGGAAATTGTTCAAGGCACGAACAACAGTGAGATTGTACCAAAATAAAGAAAGTATTTATTCTAATTCAAATTTTCAACTTTAGGGAAATGATCTTGAAAACCAAAAATGTTGTCCTAGTGATCTTATACCTGATGAATCAGATGGTACCTTAGATCGTCACAAATTTATGGATTTGTGATTACTGGATTTTCCATAGCCATGTTCTCTACCACTCTCCATCAGAACATGATGGTTAGATTTCTCTTCCATATCCATATTTTCACATATGTGGAAACCCAGTGATTAGTTTATTTGGGTAATCTTTACATTTCATACTTTAGTTTTTAAACCCAAGTTTTGGTATTCCTTTTTACGATATGGGTTTCTATTAAAGAAACTTTCGAATAGTAAACCATTTATAATCCCGACGAATTTCGAGGGCGAAATTCATTTTAAGGGGGGTAGAATGTAACAACCCGAGATTTTATGAAAAATATTCTTTTTAATTTTATTAATGTCTTGTGTTGTATGCTACACCAAAAGGAGCTTGCACAACACGCATCCTTGACTTGCCTTGCATTACACGCAATCGCGACCTTCCTCGATAGCGTGTGTAATACGCAATACCGAGTTTCACTAAACAACGATATGTTATTAAAATATTATTAAAACTAGCCGTTATGAATAGTAATAACCACTTTTTAAAATTCTGTAAATCTTATTTTTCAAAATGAACTTCATTCTTGGATTCGGAGTATCGAATTTAGCCTAAGGTGAAATTTTGGTACTTTTCGGATAACTTTCATATTCTGATGAATAGTGAAAATTACTAAATTATAATTAAAAACAACCTTTTAATCGAAATAATTAATAGTGATAAATTATTAATTTGAGTGGTTTTAAAGTATATTTAGAATATATTTTTACAATTTAATACAATGTTGGTCATTGTATGTAATTTCACATTTAAACCAGTTATAAACTAGTGTCAATCTTTTGATAGTTATTATCTCTTAAAAACACGCTATTTGTTTTGACGACGAGAATTAATTTTTAAATTAGTTAATGCAACTGATATGTTTTGAATTTGGTAAAATAGACATCATTTTTGAGTTCATAATATCAAATATAACTTAGGCCTAATTTTTGGTATTTTTCTGAAAACATTCAATTTTCGATGAATAGTGAAACCACTAAGTGGTAGGTTAAAAACTGAATTTTGCATAAAACATAATTTTACCGCTTCTGTGAATGGAATTTCTAAAATCCGACAGACACGGTTAATATCAAGGACTAAAATGTGGTTCAATGAGATGAAAATAATTTTTGGTGAATAGTAACTTTTTACTTTTTTTACCACGGTTAATAGTAAATAGGGTAACTAAGGGTAAATATGATATTACTATTACCCTAACACATGTCCTAATTCTATTGGATAAGTGTAATTCGACCAAAAACAACCTTATGAATATAATATGACCATTTAGGCCCACTTGGATTAGATTAGGACATTTATTATTATTTAATTCAAAGAAGAGTTAAAAGAGTTAAAATCAAAGTTTATTTACTAAAACATTTTTAATATGGGGTTATACATAAGATAAATTCGACTATAAATATTCACTAGAAAGCTAAAAATATTTCTAAAATAATGGTATTTTATTTGTAATTTTTATACATCAAATAATTTAATTTATTTATGACACAATGATGATGCAGTAATTTTCTTATTAATGAAATATTGACATAATTGATGTTATAAACACAAAAATAAATGTAATTTGAGACTTTTTATGAATTACACTAATTTTCTAGGTTACTATGATATATTAGTGTTGATTTAATAAACTTGTTTCGAACATATAATTCTGTTATGACTTTCAAAAAAATCATATATCAAATAGTGTCAAAATTGACACAAAATAGTTTTTAAATCAAATATTATATTATTAATGGTTATTTTATTCCTAAAAATCTAAGGTTCGGCCAAATGACTTAAATATGGATATATTTATTAATAATAAACAATTTGGGGTTCGTTTGGCATGTTATAGTAAGTGTATTAACCATATAGTGAAAGGAAACAAAAAGACACGGTAAAAGTTAAATTATTTAACTTAGAGTTAAATCTAATTGATAAGGTTAAAATAATACCCTAAACTTGTCTAAATCCTATTGGATGATAGTATTTCTACCCATCACCACATTAGCTTCGAAATAAGACCCTTTGGAACCATTACAAACCGATTTTGACTTTAATATAAAATAATATTTTGAGATATTCCTAAGGTGCCCCTCTCCTCCCTTATAAAAGGACACCTCCTCTCCCTCCTCCTCACACAAATTTGAGCACTCAAGCTCGGCCAAACCCTGCCAAAATCTCTTCTCCACTTCCCTAGAAACATCCTAGAGGTTCTGGTCTTCCTCAAAGACCAATTTTAGTGCCCTAAGAGGAGGTCTCAAAGAGGCACTTCAAAGAAGAGGTAATTACCGTTACCAATTCTTTCATCTTTATTTCTTCTTCCACTTCTTCTTCTTAGGTTGTTTCATTATGAAGTAATAACATCAGTATCACTCATATACTGATATGTTATTTTAAGTATGAAACAACCCTATTTCACCATCTATCCACCCTACGGAAAAAGAAATCACCGCGCGTGCGTACGTACGGAATACCGTCTCCACGCCGTGGTGTAATCTATTTTCCACCACCACCTTACATGGATGGGTATAATGGTGTAAATAATTACTATACATAGTTATTAAAACATCATATTTATTCTGATATATTGTATAATCCACTCCAATTCAATTCAATATTTATAGAAATGATATCATCGCTCGTGCGTACGTACGGACTACCGTCTCCACGACGCGATGAGATTCATTCTCCATGTTAACCATTTAAGAATGATTATAATGTATATATAAGAAATAATAATGAAATATATGACATTATAAAGCTACTGGATTTATGTATATATATACATATGTATGTCATCTACTTACTTCCATTTCAAGACAATAAGGAAAGAAAAACAACGTTTATGCGTACGTACGGACTACCGTCTCCATGAACGGTGTTTTTCATTTTATTTATCTATCTATTATATATATATATATATACTGAATATATATGATATATAAATCATATTTTATATTCTGGAAGTAAGTAAATCATGATATAAGTAATAATGATGTCAAGAACAACAAGTCAAAACACCCACGATAAATGAAACGATTTTACCCAAAACGCTTCTTTAACATGGAATTTACAAAAGAACGGGTAATATAATGTCATAAGTGAACCATATATGATATCATAACAATGAATATGATTCTGTAATATGTCAATGACATTATTTAAATCATTATACAGGAGGTTCGGACACATACGAAGCAAATTGGACCTAAGGTAAGGGAAATATCACAATCTCATTTTTATCTGAGATTGTTTATACTTTGGTATTTACTGGGGTGTATTTTATCATCCACATCCATGTTTCTTCAATATGTAATATTATTTCCATCCACCTACAATTGTTTAAATCCAATTTTACCCTTCGGTGAGTTTTTAGTAAAAGATATGAAAGGAATCTTTTGTCATTTTTCATACGAGGTACTTTTTGACTTTTCCGACAAAAGTACGAAGAATGTTTTTTTAACTTAAACGGCACGAACGGATTTTTACGGTTTTATAAAGCCTTATTTTCATGAAGCTTCCTACAAAAGATTTCATGACTATTTTTAATAAAATCTCTTTCTTTTAAAATTTCATGATGTTTTGTGAAAAGAAATTGATTTTGAAGAAGAAAGGATATTTTCCTCAAGAATGGAGTTCAATTGTTTTATCAAAATTATTTTCCATCTAAGATAATAAAAGGGTTCTGTTTTTATCCCTATTATTACATGGATTTGATTATGTTTTGATGGAAACATTTTTTATGAATTCCTTTATCTTATATGAATTGTTTTATAATGTCATGTTGTTTAAGAATCCCATTTTTATTACATGGGTTATGCGATGATGTATGATTTATGATTATGTGGCACACATAAGAAAGGATTCATTATAATATGGGTGGGACCTATATCTCCCTCCAATGCATTGGGTAAAGATTTTATATCTCATGAGATAGACATGGCTGAAATCGTAGGTTATACCGGTTCAGTGAAACAGGAACTGAAACGAGGGTTATTCGATTCAGAAAGGGACTTTGTCCACTAAGATAGTCTTGGCAATGAGTCATGACTAACAAGAAATGATTTTCCCTGATTATGTGTTCATGCCACAAAGTTTCAAGTTTCATGTTATGATTATGGTGATCTCATTTTCACTTCTATGATTTGTTCCATGTTAAGATATTATGATCTCTTTTGCAGGTTATGATTTTCAAAAAGATATGATATGATTTTTATTTATTTTGTATACCCTTACTGAGCATTTGAGCTCACCCTTTTATGTTTTCTTTTCCCCAGGATATAAATAAAGGTTTTAGGTAAAAAAAAAGGAAGATCTTTATGGGAGATATTGAAGATCTTTCACCACGATTAGAAGATTACGTTCCGAGTTTCCAAAGACACTAAACTATTACGATCCTTTAGTGTGTGTTTTTCTTATGTACTAAGTATTCCGCAAAAGTAATGTAATGTCCATGTACGATAAGCTTTGGGTCTCTACATATAAGGCCCTAGCCTTAAACCATACTTAATCTTGTGTTATTACAAGATTACACATTGGGGATCTTTTCAGGTTTAGAGTTTTAGAGAATTAGGACATAACTAATACATCCCAAAGATTACAAAGTAGACACATCTACTCAGCTTCTATTTCTTTTTCCACAAAATAAAAACTCTTGAACCAAAGAGTCATGTCTAGTTCCTTGTTTTAGACAGCCTGACATTTCCTTGATCCCATCCTTGACCCTATTCAACTTTACGTCCGGTGAAAAACATTTCAAAAAAACTTGGGATGAGCATAAAAAGATCAGTAAGGGTTATAAAAATATGGAAAAGAAACATGAGTTCATATATACATAAGAATGAAATCATAATTTACCCATAAAACATAGGCACTTTAACATACCTCATCAAATAATGAATAAATCATAGAAATCATAAGACAGAAAAGGTAACTTAAGGTATTCATAACATTATTACGTAGGGAGTAACCCTCTTGGTTACGTTTGGAATACCCACCACAGTATATTCCCGAAATCTCTTCAGAGAAACCTTAACATTTCACTCCTTCGCATTACCCAATGCATTGGAGATCTATATCAGGTTTACCCTCCCTTAGTTTATCACGGAACCACCCATCTTCATAACAATGCCCAAGAACCATAACATAATCGTATCACATAAAACATGTATAAAGGAAACATAACATTTCCACATTTCAATCCCAAGATATCAATAAAACACATTTATATAATAAAAAACATTATGAAAACCATTTTCAATACTAAAATAAAAGTAAAGTAAAACATGGTATTTATTTTTCATTTAAAAAAAAGGTATGGCTTGTAGAGGAAGCCGAAACTGAAATAATGGTCATGGCGGTGGAGAAGTCGTTGTCGCCGCATACATACGACAAAAAAACATTCCCTTTTGTCCTTAGTAAACGCTTCGTATAAAAAATATTCCTTTTGAATAATTGTAAAAGTCAAAGGGGTTTATACACCTTATAAAATAAATTTTTGTACAAAACAAAATATGCCTCAATGAAAAGAGATTGAGAGGAAGTCCCATACAAAGACGATATCCTTGGATTAAGGATAAATTAGTTACATAATTATGTGTGACAAAAGAATACACAAAATATAAGTGCATATTAAGTGTAAAACAATCTGAGAACATTCAAACAAAATCATAGAACGACATATTCAAGGTGTACATGTTCATCCAAAAGAATCAAAATTGGGTTAAGTTCCCTTGCAAAAATTCGACAGCCTAACGGCGTCGCTTCAAAATTCAGAAAAAGAGTTGATGAGAGATAAAAAGGGTATCTCATCACTTGGTCATAAAATTTACATCAATAAGGATATATAAGAACATATCCCAACATAATAGTATGTGAATTAAAAGACATAACAAAATAAGTCTTTTAAAAAGAGGAGGGTGAAAGGTTCCCTTACCGACTTGGGTAACTTTCGAAACGTACACCCCATTGAAGAAGGGTCATACAATAAATATGTAAATGCCCATAAATTAAATTATATTACACAAAGAGTATAATAATGGGAATTACATTCACCACTCAAAGAAAATGGTGTAAAATGTAGTATAAATCTCACGAGACTAAAAGTGAGATGAAAAATCCCTTACGAAAACTCGGCAGCCTAACGACGCCACTTAAAACTTCCAAAATGGATTGATGAGAGAAAATAGGGTCTCTCATCATATGAACATAAAAAGTACAGTAGGATTAATATAAAATAACATCCCAATAATAAGTAAGATGAGCTTAAAAGTAATTACATAAAAGAGTGTACTTAAAAAGAAAGAGAGGAGTAGGATCCCTTACCTCAGGTCCAACATGACTCGATCGTTCTTTAATCTCATGAATGATAAACTTTAGTTAATTTATACTTCCTTAAGAACCTTTTTAAAGTTCATTATTCCTTTTATATCACTTAGTACCATGTCATGAACATTATTTAAGCATTTAAGTTAATAACGGTTGTTTTGTCGTTGTTTGGTACTTGAGTCAAAAGTGAGCTTCTTATATTTACAAGTTGTTCACGTAGTCAAATATCCATTATATCAATAATGATATTCATGATTTTTAAATCATATATATCATATATATCCATCATATACATGTATTTATAATATTACATAATCATTTAGAGGTAAGAAATGAAATGCACCGTTCATGGAGATGGTAAGCCGTACGTACGCATGAACGCTACTTTCATTTCTATGTCGTATTAATGGAATTAAAATTAAATGAAAGATATGTATATTTTTAATTCCAGAAATATATTTATCCTTTATATGTATCATACATCATATATATCCATTATATGTACTTATAATAGTAAATTACATTTGGGGATAAGAAATGAAATGCATCGTTTATGGAGACGGTTAGCCGTACGTACACATGAACGCTACTTTCATTTCTTTCTCATTATTTAATGGAAATCTAAAAATAAAGTTATATTATAATTTAAGTATAACATCATATATAATAACTTTAAATCCATCCTTTATACATCCCACATATGGCATTAACGAATCAAATCACTTTGAGGGGGCGGTAGTCCGCACTTCCTAAAATGAAGATATCGCGTATACCCATAACGGAAGCCATAAAGGTATGCCACAAATGAAAAATAAAGAAGCTTAAGTAAAACATAAACATATTATATATCATATATAAACATATTTACATCTTAATGGCCACCTTTTAAGATGTTATATGAGTGTTGAACAATCATCGTTTCGTGAGGCAGAAATTCGCCATCCACAGAAACAATATGTTCTTTAACCATTAGATGAAGGTGTGTATAAGTTTAGCTCGAATACTTATTATAAAAAAATCCTAGTATATTTATGATACTAGAGTTGTTACAAAAGAAATTAATAAAAAGAGTTTAGGGGGTCGGAGAAGCAAAATAAAACAAAAGAGCACAAGTGAAGACGTTACCTTAAAATCGGGTAACTCCCTTTGGTTTGAACCAAAAGGGTTTCTTGAAGACTTACTGCCTAAGTTAAGGCTTCTAGGATTATGTGAGGGATTTGGAGAGACAAAATGATGAGGGATTGGCCAAACCAAAGGCTTGAGAGGTGTGGGTAAGGTGGTAGAGGTGGGGGCCTTTTCTAAGAGGAGAGGAGGGGCACTCTTGGAAAAGTATAAAATGTTACTTTATTTTCAAATGAGTTTCGAATTTTAATGGTCCCACATTGATGTTTTTAGAGTTTAAGGTGATAAGGGTTCGAAATACACCCATAAAATAGTTTTTTTACATGTTTAGGTCCTAGATTTTTCATTATCTTTCCATTTTATTTAAATCGTTAAATAATGAGGTCATCGCTGCATCATCATGATGTCATAAAGAATTTAATTTATTTAATGTAGAAAAATTATAAAAAAACTACTATGATGTAGGAAATATTTTTATCTTTCCAATTACTATTTATAGTCAAAATTATGACTTGTATAACAACATGTAAAAATTGTTTTAGTAAAACAAATCATGTTTGTGACATTTTTATTTTAACTTTAAATAAAAGGCATAAATGTCATTATCAAACCCAAGTGGCTCCATGGGGTACCAAAAATCGACCCATGGGTTGTCTTGGTCGGCCATAACTCATCTAATAGGGTTAGGACAAGTTTCAAGATATTTTCATTTTATTAAAATATCATTTTACCTTAAATCAAACTAATCACCTTTAATCGCGATTAATAAAACTTAAAAGTTACTTTTCATCAAAATTTATTTTCATCCCATTGAACCACATTTTACATAACAATTAAAATCATTTAAATTTGATTTTTTAAATTCAAATCATAGGAGTGGTAATGTCCCATTTAAACGAAAAATCAAATTTTGTAACCACCACTTTGTGGTTTCACTATTCATCAGAAATTAATGTTTTTCAGAAAAATACCAAAAATTCACCCTAAGCTATATTTGATATTCCGAATTAAAAAATTATGTCTATTTTACAAAATTAATAACATAAAATCTTCATTAATTAATTTTATAATTAAATCCCGCTGTTAAAACAAATAGCATGTTTTTATGAAACAATATCTTTCAAAAGATTGACACTCATTTATGTCCAATCTTAAATTGATATTAATTACAATAACCACCATTGGATTAAATGGTAAAAAAATATTCTATTTACCCATTAAAACCAATTAACGTAGAAAATATAATCATATAAATAAATTATATTAAAAAGAGGTTTTGAATTAAAATACAACATTTTTCACTATTCTTTAAAAAAATGAACTTTATCAGAAAAATACCAAAAATTTACACAAAGTAAATTTTGATGTCCCAATTCTAAATAAGAATTTTATTTGGTCCAATAGAATGTATAATAGTGACCAAAACTATATTTAAAGAGGGCTCTCCATCAAAAGGCAGTTAATCGACCGTTTAAAGAATATTAGAAGATTTCTGCTTAAAATTGGATTCATTTGCATTTTAAGCCTCTAAAATTTATTGGATAAATGTAAAAACATTTAACAAACATATATAATCATATTTTTGTTATTTCTATTCATTCCCGTCAATAAAACGGCTATGTGTTAACTAACATTAAAAATAATATTATTTTATTACTAGTGTGCAGCGTAAGATCTCAAAGAAACTCTTTGTTGCGTATTGGGTAAGCCATCGAGCATAGCATTCCCTTTAAATTAATATTGACATTTTATTCACAAATAGGGATAAATATAAAAATTTCATATTCTTTATTTACCTGGGGTGTTACATCCTTCCCCCCTTTCGGAAATTGTGTCCTCACAATTTTAAAACTGGTCTTGGAAACATCATTGAAAATCCCACATTGGAACAAGAGTCAATAAAACAATCACATTAAAGTAAAGAAAGTGAAGTACATAGTTCACCTGAGTTAACCCATGCTGGGATTCCATGTAGGTAAACATGGACCTAGACGAGAAAACATAGGGTCATGTTCTGATGGAGAGTGACAGAAAACATGTTTATGAGAAAGTTAACCACAAGAAAATCACAAACTTGTGATGGGTTAAACGGTATTCTATTCCCCAGTAGGAAAAGTTAATAGACAACATTTTTGTTTTAAGCTACTTTTAATTGAGGAATTTATTTTTTGATCTTAAGGAAAAATTCTTACTTTTCATTTTGACTTTCAACTTTTACTAGATTTGTTACGCAAACTCATACTTTCCCCCAAAGACGAGTATTTAGGAAGACTTGTTCACATTAAGAGTACTATAATCAACTTATAGAGAATCACCTAATCCAAAAAAGAGAACTATATATTTCCCATGTCCTTAGACAAAAAACCAAAACCAAAATTGTTAGTATGAGATCAGATAATCAATAAAAGGTTAACCCTTTATAAAAAGAAAATCTATTCTTAATCTCCAAAATTTGTCAAACAAACCCCAAAGTTCAACAAGGACCATTCGATAAACAATTTGTCCCAAAAATTATTCAATTTAAACCAAAGTATGATTGAAACCCAAATATTTGAAGGATTTAGTCACATAGTCTTCCAAGGTACAAATTAACACTTATCTTCAAATAACATCAGTTTCTCGAAAAGTCTCATATTGAAAAGTAATTAACCTAATCACATATCCTCCATGATAGGTTAATAATTTCCATAGATAACCAAAAATCAACTTACTCTTAAATCATAAAATCATCTAACTAAAAAAAATTAGTTAAACTAACCAGCGACTTCACATGGTCCAGTGGTAGGTGATAACTACCAGTCGCACTTTGGTTGTGGGTTCGATTCCCGCAGCTTTGTCCGACGTGACGGGTTGTCACACGGTCTACGTGTTGTCCTTTTTCCAAAACTATATAATTCTTAAAACATTCCCTAACAACGATTTAAAATCTTAAAAAATAACCATAACATAATTTAACCTCAATTTTATCTCATGACTTTCAATTTCCATCATTATATATAGTAACCCATAATTACATCAAAAGTAAGGATCATATAAACCCAAATGGTTCTTTATAACTATGTCTACAAATAAACAGATTACTATTCTTTGAATAAAATTTTCATATATCAAACATTAGGGTTACACATACTATAAAAAGTCTTCTAATGTACCCCATCATCAAGAGAGACTTAATACTCTTAATAATTTCATCATAACTCTTGAAGCCCTTATATGTTGACGTCTTACTCATTCAACATTCTTCATGATCTATTAACCATTCCTTTCCAACTTATTCTGAAATACTTCTTTCCTACAAACAAAATCATGAATCATATCCTAAGATTCCAAAATAGGAAAACAAAAGTTAAGAAATAATCCATACCTTTGATTGGTCATTTTCAGTTTCTTCATCTTTAATCCGAATGGCATTAGGTATTGGTAAACGAATATTTGTACGATCATGGTGATCCTATTCCTGAAACTTATTCATAGGACATGTGTTTGCATAATGACCATGCACACCACATTTAAAACATACAATTGATCCCTTAGAAAGAACTTCATTCCCTTTCCTCGAGTCAACTGGATGCTTCCTTTTTCCACAGTAGGTTCTTGCTTTATGGCCTTCATTTCCACATCTATAGCATATTTCTGTCCCTTTGAAACATTTTCATAGGTGTTTCTTTCCACATATTTGACACATAGGTTTTTGAACACACTTACCTTTATGATTATTACCCGTAGTTCCGTAAGGATTTGTTTCTCAAATATATGATACCTTATAGAAATCACCAAGGTTTAGGTGGTCAATCATGACTCCAGATAGTTGGTTGAGGATAAACACAAGAGTTCTCATTGCAGCTCCCATATCATTCAGTTGCTTGCTTAGAAAACTTTCACATTTTCCTTCACGTCCACCGTTACTTTGGTGCCTGCTAGATCCAGCCATTTACTAAAACCAAAAAGGTCAGTGTGAGTATATCAACAAAACCATCATTTACTAATGAGGAAGATAAACACTAAGGTATACTTACTCATTCTCTTTATCTAAAACTAGGACTCTTTCTGAAATCCTAACCATTATGGTAATGTCACTTATGCTTAGAGAATACCCTAACCTCTAAAGTTATCTAAAACGACCTCTGATACCAACTATAAGGCCCTAGGCTTAAACCATACTTAATCTTGAGTTATTATAAGATTACACATTGGGGATCTTTTCAGGTTTATATTTTTAGAGAATTAGGACATAACTATTACATCACAAGGATTAAAAAGTAGACACATCTACTCAGCTTCCATTTTTTTTCCACAAAATAAAAACTCTTGAACCAAAGAGTCATGTCTAGTTCCTTGTTTTAGACAGCCTAACATTTCCTTTATCCCATCCTTGACCCTATTTAACTTTACATCCTGTGAAAAACATTTCAAAAAAACTTGGGATGAGCATAAAAAGCTCAGTAAGGGTTATAAAAATATGGAAAAGAATCATGAGTTCATATATACATAAGAATGAAATCATACTTTACCCATAAAACATAGGCACTTTAAAATACCTCATCAAATCATGAATAAATCATAAAAACCATAAGACATTAAAGGTAACTTGAGGCATTCATAACATTCTAACTTAGGGAGTAACCATCTTGGTTACGTTTGGAATACCCACCACAGTATATTCCGTAAATCTCTTCGGAGAAACCTTAACATTTCACTCATTCGAGTTAACCAATGCATTGGAGAGCTATATCAGGCTCACCCGCCCTTAGTTTATCACGGAACCACCCATCTTCATAACAATGCCCAATAACCACAACATAATCGTATCACATAAAACATGCATAAAGGAAACATAATATTTCCACATTTCAATCACAAGATATCAATACAACACATTGATATAATAAAAAACATTATGAAAACCACTTTTAATACCAAAATAAAACACAAGTAAAACATGGTATTTATTTTTCATTTAAAAAAAAGGTATGGCTTGTAGAGGAAGCTGAAACTCAAATAATGGTCACGACGGTGGAGAAGTCGTTATCGTCGCATACGTATGACAAAAAAACATTCCCTTTTGTCGTTTAGTAAATGCTTCGTATAAAAAATATTCCTTTTGAATAATCATAAAAGTCAAAGGGGTTTATACACCATTTAAAATAATTTTGTGTATAAAACAAAATATGCCTCAATGAATGGAGATTGAGATTAAGTCCCATACAAAGACGATAGCCTTGTATTAAGGAAAAATCAGTTACATAATTTTGTGTGACAAAAGAATACATGAAATATAAGTTCATATTAAGTGTAAAACAATCAGAGAACATTCATACATAATCATAGGAAGACATATTCAAGGTGTACAAGTTTATCCCAAAGAATCAAAATTGGGTTAAGAGGTTCCATTGCAAAAATTTGACAGCTTAAAGACGTCGCTTCAAAAATCAGAAAAAGAGTTGATGAGAGATAAAAAGGGTATCTCATCACTTGGTCATAAAATTTACATTAATAAGGATATATAATAACAAATCCCAACATAATAGTATGTGAATTAAAAGACATAACAAAATAAGTCTTTGAAAAAGAGGAGGGTGAAAGGTTCCCTTACCGACTTGGGTAACTTTCGAAACGTACACCCCATTGAAGAAGGGTAATACAATAAATATGTAAATACCCATAAATGAAATTATATTACACAAAGAGTATAATAATGGTAATTGCATACACCACTCAAAGGAAATGGTGGCAAATGTAGCATAAATCTCATGGGACTAAAAGTGAGATGAAAAATACCTTACGAAAACTGGGCAGCCTAACGGTGCCACTTAAAACTTCCAAAATGGATTGATGAGAGAAAATAGGGTCTCTCATCATATGAACAAAAAAATTACATTAGGATTAATATAAAAGAACATCCCAATCATAATTAAGATGAGCTTAAAAGGAATGACATAAAAGAGTGTACTTAAAAAGAAAGAGAGGAGTAGGACCCCTTACCTCGGGTCTGACTTGACTCGATCGTTCTTTAATCTCATGAATAATAAACTTGAGTTAACTTATACTTCCTTAAGAACCTTTTTAAAGTTCATTATTCCTTTTATATCACTTATTACCATGTCATGAACATTATGTAATCATTTAAGTTAATAACAGTTGTTTTGTCGTTATTTGGTACTTGAGTCAAAAATGAACTTCTTATATTTACAAGTTGTTCACGTAGTCAAATATCCATTATATGAATAATGATATTCATGATTTGGATATCATATATATCATATATATCCATAATATACATGTATTTATAATATTACATAATCATTTAGAGGTAATAAATGAAATGCACCGTTCATGGAGACGGTAAGCCGTACGTACGCATGAACGCTACTTTCATTTCTATGTCATATTAATGGAATTAAAACTAAATGAGAGATATGTATATTTTTAATTCCAGAATTATATTGATCCTTTATATGTATCATACATCATATATATCCATTATATGTACTTATAATAGTACATTACATTTGAGGATAAGAAATGAAATGCATCGTTCATGGAGACGGTAAGTCGTACATACGCATAAACACTACTTTCATTTCTATCTCATAATTTAATGGAAAGAAAACAATAAATTTATATTATAATTTCAGTATAAAATCATATATAATAACTTTAAATCCATCCATTATACGTCCCACATATGGAATCAACGAATCAAATCACTTTGAGGGGGTGGTAGTCCGCACTTCCAAAAATGAAGATATCGCGTATACCCATAATGGAAGCCATAAAGGTATGCCACAAATAAAAAATACAGAAGATTAAGTAAAACGTAAACATATTATATATCATATATATACATATTGACATCTTAATGGCCACCTTCAAAGGTGTTATATGAGTGTTGAACAATCATCGTTTCGTGAGGCGGAAATTCGCCATCCAGTGAAACAGTATGTTCTTTAACCATTAGATGAAGGTGTGTGTAACTGTAGCTCGAATCCTTATAATAAAAAAATCATAGTATATTTAATATACTGTAGTTTTTACAAAAGAAATGAATAAAAATAGTTTAGGGGGTTGGAGAATCAAAATAAAACAAAAGAGCACAAGTGAAGACGTTACCTTAAAATCGGGTAACTCCTTTTGGTTTGATCCAAAAGGGTTTCTTGAAGACTTCCTGCCTAAGTTAAGGCTTCTAGGATGAGTACAGGTATTTGTAGAGACAAAATGATCAGAGATTGGCCGAACCAAAGGCTTGAGAAGTGTGGGTAATGTGGTAGAGGCGGGGGCCTTTTATAAGAGGAGAGGAGGGGCACTCTTGGAAAAGTATAAAATGTTACTTTATTTTCAAATGATTTTCGAATTTTAGTGGTCCCAAATTGATGTGTTTCTAGGATAAGTTGATAAGGGTTCTAAATACACCCATCCAATAGGTTTTTTACATGTTTAGGTCCTAGAGTTTTCATTATCTTTCCATTTTATTTAAATCGTTAAATATTGAGGTCATCGCTGCATCATCATGATGTCATAAAGAATTTAATTTATTTAATGTCTAAAAATTATATAAAAAATACTATGATGTAGGAAATATTATTATATTTCCAATGACTATTTATAGTCAAAATTCTGACTTGTATAACCACATGTAAAAACTGTTTTATTAAAACAAATCATGTTTGTGACATTTTTATTTTAACTTTAAATAAAAGGCATAAATGTCATTATCAAACCCAAGTGGCTCCATGGGGTACCAAAAATCGACCCATGGGTTGTATTGGTCGGCCATAACTCATCCAATAGGGTTAGTACAAGTGTCAAGATATTTTCATTTTATTATAATATCATTTTTACCTTAAATCACACTAATCACCTTTAATCGCGAATAATAAAACTTAAAAGTTACTTTTCATCAAAAATTATTTTCATCCCATTAAACCACATTTTACTTAACAATTAAAATCATTTAAATTGGATTTTTGAAATTCAAATAATAGAAGTGGTAATGTCCCATTTAAATGAAAAATCAAATTTTGTAACCACCACTTTGTGGTTCCACTATTCATCAAAAATTGATGTTTTTCGGAAAAATACCAAAAATTCACCCTAAGCTATATTTGATATTCCAAATTCAAAAATGATTTCTATTTTACCAAATTAATAACATAGAAGCTGCATTAATTAATTTTATAATTAAATCCCGCTGTTAAAGCAAATAGCGTGTTTTTATGAAATAATATCTTTCAAAAGATTGACACTCGTTTATGTCCAATCTTAAAGTGGTATTAATTACAATAACCACCATTGGATTAAATGGTAAAAATATATTCTATTTACCCTTTAAAACCAATTAAAAAGAAAATATAATCATATAAATAAATTAGATTAAAAAGAGGTTTTGAATTAAAATACAACATTTTTCACTATTCTTTAAAAAAATTAACTTTATCAGAAAAATACCGAAAATTTACACAAAGTAAATTTTGATGTCCCAATTCTAAAGAAGAATTTTATTTGGTCCAATATAATGTATAAGAGTGACCAAAACTATATTTAATGCGGGTTCTCCATCAAAAGGCGGTTAATCGACCGTTTAATGAATATTAGAAGATTTATGCTTAAAATGGGATTCATTTTCATTTTAAGCCTATAACATTTATTGGATAAATGTAAAAACATTTAACAAACATATATAATCATATTTTAGTTATTTCTATTCATTCCTGCCACTAAAACGTCAACGTGTTAACTAACATTTAAAATAATATTATTTTATTACTAGTATGCAGCGTAAGATTTCAAAGAAACTCTTTGTTGCGTATTGGGTAAGCCATCGAGCATAGAGTTCCATTTAAATTAATATTGACATTTTATTCACAAATAGGGATAAATATAAAAATGTCATATTCTTTATTTACCTGGGGTGTTATAGGTATGGATGGAAAAAATCCATACCCTATCAAACATCTGATTTTGAAAATACATGAAATTGTGAAAATTCCTAGGCCTGAACCTCTTTTAGAGAATCTTATTGAAGAAAAATAGTTGAAGAATCCCTTGAGCCACAAACCAAAGAGGATAAAACTTCCCTCCTTTCTAGAATTTCTAATAAAACAAAAAAATAGAACTTTCCACCTTGCCACCCAATATCAGCACTTCAGTGTAAAAATTTACTGATGAACCAAACACAAAACTGACACCAAAGCCTCAACCAATTTTTAAATTTGACAACCCATCTCACAAACGTAGGAAAACCAATACATCCCAAACAAAAACTCAGTCACACACAAAAAACCATTGAAGAAAGACGATCCAAATGCAACTCATCCACACTGCCGCCACAACCGAACCGAAGCCACCTAGAGTAGAAGAACATGAAATCAGACCATGAACTATCCACAACCACATCCAAATCCAATTAAAATTGTCTGAAAATAAAGGAAAAAACCAAAACTGTGATGGTATCCTTGAGACCATTTTGCAAACCAGAACCAGATCCCATCACTGCCTTTAAATTCGCACTCAGAGACCACATCGACCCGCCACATGTACTCCCAACATGGAACAAAACTATAACACCAACCATCATCTATAATAAGCGAGAACGAAGAGCACATGTTCCACCGTGCAGCAAAAATGTCCTACCCAGTGAATAAGGGGGAGAGCAGAAATAGGCTAGAATGTTTTGGGAAATACCAGTGTAGCCACACCCATGAAGACCTCGACACCCCTTCTGGGAGAATAATCACCATCATGAAGCATTGAGCTGGAGAACTGAAAATAAGATCTATAGTAGATCCACAACAGAAGAGAGACAGTGATAGGGGAATCCCTAATGCAGCGTCTCCCCTTACGGGCTCCTCATCACAATGGAATATTCTACTCCAACACTTCTATCTCTCCCAGTTTCATCAATATCTATATTTAGTTCACATAGATAGTTTTTGTTAATTTAATTAGTCATATTTAATTTTTTTAGTTTTTAAATGTTTTATGTTTTAATCACCTTTAAAACACATTTCCCTAAACATTCATCTAAGATGATATTCCTAGTGTCTACACACATTATCTCTTTGGTCCAAACCTCCATGATTCTTCTACATTAGTTAGTATGTTAATATATTTTCAATTTGGATATCCTACAATGCACATTCCAAATTTATGGTACCATTATTGAGGAGAATAGTAGAAATATAAACCACTAAAGATATTGATTTAGGTTAAAAAAATAAAGAAAAACAATCAGTTTATTACTCTTGTATTTTTTATAGTAGGGACTTTAAAGAAACAATGAATTTCTAAATAGTGTGGGTCATACCACATACCTATAATCAAAACCTTCCCAATATGACCATATCTCATGGAATGAAGTATAATTATTCATATCACATGAACTCTCTATGTAATACTATTTATTTTAATGATCTTTATTCAAGTCTGTGTTATGAACCATATGATAAAACATCTCCATGTTATGATACAAGTCCTTATAATTAATTTAAAAAATTTCAATGTAAAATCATTCCTAAACATTTAGAACATGATAATTCATGTGAAACAAATGATTTAATAATTGGGAAAATATTATTTTTTCTATCATTGAGACAAATTATAGGATCTAAATTCAAGATGAAAATAATAAAAAGTTTCTTACCTCAACAAAATATCTAGAAAATCAATTGAAGAATTCAAAAAATAAAATGACTCATCTTGCTAAACTAGCTACCTCACTACCACATGATGATCTAATTTAGAAAAATTCTTTTGTAGATATTTTAGTAGAGGTTCCATTTAAAAAACATAAATTTCTAGATTCTTATAACGAAATTGATCAACTTTCTTATTATAAAACTGATGACTCCTCGCTATCATGATTCAAATATTCTAATATAATCAAATGTAAAGAATATGAGATCTTAGTCTTCCACTCCGTTAAATATAATGGTCCCTTATAAAATGTGATTCCATTTCCTTATTCTATGAGTTTACAAACCCTCTATCCAAAACTTATAAAGGGCGCACTTAATTTTTATCAAAATATACCTTTTAAGGATAAAGAGGAAATTGAAATTTCACCCTTATTTACTTTGATAAAGGAATAATTGATCCAAGAAACCATAAATATCCAAATTCAAGAGGACATAAATTCAAATTAAATTGACTCACATATTTTTAAAAATATCTACATATTTGAAACCTTTTCCAAAATGAAGACATCAAAAACATTACTCGATTCGGAAAATCAGTCATGGATGATATTGGAGAACACTCATACTTTTATATAAACAATGTAAGAATGTGATTTTTAGAGGATCCTGAGTTCTTAGTGACACATCTTCCAATGGAATGTTTTGAAAAGGATAGTTTTGAAGAAAATTTTGAAAAAAATGTCATTATTAACATAGTAGATTCATCTGCTACAATTGATCCCACCCCACCTGCTTCATGAATTGAGGTTATAAAACCCTCCAATTGATATCACCACAAATTCTATAAATACTATTGACCTTGGGAAAATCAATGAAATAATGGGTCATGAATTGATTTGGAAACTGATGGATTTCCCTATCCTAGTAGTTGGTTGTGAAAATAAATTGGGATACATCATCAACCTAAATATTGCATTCAAAGAAATGATGTATATATGGTTTCTACAAAAAGATTATGGTAAATAAATTTCTTCTATTTTTCACATTCAACATGGTAATTATCTTACCCTTACCACTGATTTCCTTTTCACAAACATCAATTATTTAGTAAGTATTTCTTCAGATGAGGTATGTTAATTTCCTTGTGAGTGGGTCTATTTTAATTTCATTCCATTCATCCATTTGAATAATAAGTTTTCATTTATATATTTTAAAACTTATAGTATTATTTAATTTTCAATGAATAGATTCCAAAATCCACCTAATATAGAATTATATGCATGGTATACATTTCTATTTGACCCTGGTGGAGTTTTATCAACATCTGGATAAAGAAAAGGTAAACTTATTATTCAATGGGATGAAACCCATCATTAGATTGTTTATGTTGATCTGAATTTAGTTTCATTTCATTTTGTTTCTCAGGTAATAAAATAGTATGAATTTTTTATAATCTTATTTCTTCTGGAACTAAAGTGGATATGAATTCATCATACATATTTTTTTTCTTTATCCACATGTTAATTTTATGTAGGTGTTATCTCCTTAAAATGATTTCTGGTATGTGTTGTCCTTGTGTAGGTATTAAGGTTACATCATTTTTGGAGATTTTTTGGATACATATGACCATTCACTGTCTATATTCACTTATATAGGTAATTTTCTTATTTTTTTTTAAATTTTAGGATTCCTAAAAAAACATGTAAAATAACTATCTCAAGAAAGGGAAAAAACAAACATTCATGTCTTTATTGAACCCACATGAAAGATGTTTCATTTCTAAAGTTACAAAATCAAGGTCATTCCACTTATAACTTATTGATGTTTGAGCATATGATTACGCTTTGACATGGTTGGATCCTTAATCTCATGACTTAAGTGATTGAAGAGATTATTTCATGCCTTGATTTTTAGGAAAATTGTATATTTTTGAGACACTTATTTTCAATCATTCTCATGTGTGTTATCCAATATTATATTTCCATACCCATGAGGATTCTGAACCATTTTTACTTATTTTCGTGTTTCTATTTTTCTTTAGGGACTCTCTTTTATGTTATTTATTTTATAACTTTCCATGTTTTCCCATCAAATCGATAGAAATTTTTAAAGATTAAATAAAATGATCGAGAATTTGTTTGAGATATTTATCCACATTGACCCTATAATCCACCCTTTAATTTTCTATATTGTTTATCCCTTAGTATCCATAAATAAGTCCATTTAGGATGATCCCATATCTGATACCCTTACTTATCAATTCCTTGACTATTTGGATGACAGTATTTAATCTAAGTGAGAGGGAGATATTTATTCATGGAGAGGGTTTTTTGAGGGACAATGAGACATTTGATGCACATGGAATGAAATTATCTCATCCCGACTATATGTGTTATATTTCACAATATTTGGGTTCATTTCATGTATTTTGTTTTGGAAATATAGATTCGTTTTTATTAAAAAAATGGGTACATTTTGGGTCATTATGTGGTAACCCTCGCTTTTGGGGATACCATTAAAAGTGATGATTAATTATTCTAGGATCTATAGAATTTTCTTTATGACATACTTTCATTGAGATTATATAGATTGTGAGCTACTTTTATACATTTATTAGAATATTATATGATATTTCCTTCATGGGTTTTGGGAGCTGTTACTCACATGTTTACTTATCCATTATGTTTGAGTGAGTGGTGTCTGTAAAAAAAATTAAGAGAGAAAAAAAATAAAAAATTTGAGCATCATTGGATTATCATATTATCAAGGATAAGAAATTTAGTAAGCATCAAGGAGAGATATTTTTATAAAGATGGTTGTATTTACACTTATCATGAATTTATTACAAGATTTAACCCTCATTTTTAAAAAAATTGTCGATTTTTAATATGACCCACCATCTCACAACCTCAGAGATATTTTAACTAAATATAAATTCTTTTATATTAGTACACTATTTTTATTTCCACTATTGGATATTTGAAATTCATGAATAGACTTTAATATGCATGTGTGTGTTCGAGAATTAAGCATAACTTCATCAAAAACTATCTTGAGTGATGTGTGTGATGGTGAGGTAGGTCACTTTGATGTATGAGAATAAGTATTTATTTTAGAAAGACTATGAGTGAAATGGAAAATAATTTTGAAAATTGGGATATGAAATGAAGCGTGCCATTTTTTGGGTAAAAGGGATTTAATTTTTGTGAACTTCCAATTTTGATGATTTGATTTTCTATGATCCAATTTTGTATTTTTTGGATTTTATATTCCAAGGAATTATGAAGATTAAGTGTGGGGTATTTTATGTTCATGGATTTCACGAGTATTTTTAAAATTTTATAACATAGTTTTAATTAAATATTTTTACTATTTTCAACATTTTTAGATTATTTTCATTGTTTCTTACAGTTTT
This sequence comes from Viscum album, assembly GCA_963277665.1. Taxonomy (NCBI): domain Eukaryota; kingdom Viridiplantae; phylum Streptophyta; class Magnoliopsida; order Santalales; family Viscaceae; genus Viscum; species Viscum album. The sequence continues at coordinate 120,171 of CAUJRU010000326.1, read as the reverse complement.
GTTTTTTTAAATTTTGGTTAAATTTATATTCATATTAGTTATCTATTACTCTTATTATCTTATATTAATTTCATAAAACTTTAACATTTAATATCTAACTATTTTATTACTTTTTATAAGTTTAATTAATATTATTTTTTTATTAGTTTATTTTTTCGAATATTCTTTAGTATTTATATTAATTTTTTATACTAGTATTATATATTATTTTATGTCATTTTAATATTTATAGTTTTAATAATAATTATATTAATATTATTAGTTTATTATTATTATTATATTAGTATTTAATATTAGTATTATTATATTTAGTAAAGAATAAAATTTTATCTAATTACTAGTTGTATTTTATTAACATAACTAATCATATTTACATTTATAACTTTAACTTTTAATTATATTTATTTATATAAGTATTTTAATTTATGTATATAGTATAATTTAACTCTAATTTTATTATTATTATTATTATTATTATTTTTGACATTTATTTTTATTTTTATTATTTCTATTATTATTTAACATATAGATAATATAATTTATTTTCAATTTGGATGTTGGATATTTTTTGAACTTCCTACTTTTCATGTAGGAGGTGCGGTACATGAAACCATGGAAATCATCATCTTCATGTAGAGAGGGTTTCATAAAACCCTAACATAGGGGTTGACCACCTGGAAACCAATCATTCGAGGGTGGGAAAACCTAGTAGGGAGCCTATTGTGCACCAAAAACCATTCCATAAAGGGCCCAGTGCTGGGCTGATCGACATCCTCCTCTCTTCATCCACCATGGATGGTGCCAAATCTACTCCTTTTGTTCAACGCCTCACAAACAGAAATGCCGCTAACATCCTCTTTTACTACCAGAACTAACCGATTACACACCCTCCTCCTATGCTCCACTAAACCAAATAACCTCCTCTTTTCACAGTAAATCGCTTGACCTCCTACTTCCTCTCATTACAGTATACCAAAAGAGGCACCTATCAACTATAAAAATCTACAAGTAAATCCATACACACCACCCAACCTTAAATTCCTTCCTCCTCCTTCACCCGATCAACACCCACAGTGACACCCTATCCCTACTCATGGGCCGACAACTTCACATAGATCAAGATGAGTAGCACTAAGGGGTATCTGCTACCAGCCTCCATCTCTCCCATTATTTTATCTACACACATATATCAGACAACAGCCCACATTTTGAGTAGGTTAGAATCATTATGGATAGCATTGACATGTCTTTGAAGGTTGTTTTTTTTCATTTAGAGATTGATGGACCGCATGTATGCTGAACAACAAGAGTGCAGAACAACATGATCCTTATTTCAATAAAACAGTGTGTGATGGTTCAATTTGATATTTCATTAATTGATGGAATGATGATGATTATTTTGTGATCACCCATGATAGGTTGTGATGAAAAAAACGATAACATGAGTGTGGTGATATTTTTAATATTTTATGTGCTATGTTTTCATTATGATAGGATAATTCATTGGAGTCAGAGTGGCGATGAATGTGATGGTAAATTTATACCTTTATATCCATGTTTAATTTCCTTCCAAATTATTTTTTTGACTAGACTTTTATTAATTAAATTAAATATGTATTTGAATTAATTTCCATTTGGTAATTGCACACCTTATTTGGTTCCCATTCATGTGATACCTAATAAGTAATCATGGGGAAGAGATCATCACATAATTTATTTGTTTAGAAGTCGATCATGCACATGAGAAAATTAAAAATCCCCCGTAAAAAAATCTGAATAAATAAATATAGTAATTGAGAAATTTATATTTTTCCTGCAGTCTCCTTAAAAAACTCATGTGTTATATGTCATAACTTATCTCATTTAAGTTAATCTAGCATAGATAGATATTTAAACTTTTTGAGAAACAGGTCATTGTATTTCACCATGTGATTCAATGATAAAATGATGTGAAATGTTTTCATCAAATCAGAGAACAAAATGATATATTATTCTTGTACAAATTAGAATACTTTCAAACATTATAGAGTGATATATGATAGTATTTTGATTAAATTTTCTATTAGTGATATTTTAACAAATAAATACTAATATGTGAAAATTAAATAATTGAAATTGCATGCACCTGAATGGATATCATAAGTTGAAACTTCCATATCCTCAATTTTTTTCCATAGATTAATTAATATCACTTATAAATTTTTAGTAAATAAAATTATTCATTTATAAATAATTGTTAATTTTTTAGAAAATTTTATTGTTAATAACTTTTAATACTCATCTTCTTGAACATTCCAACAAGAGGACATTCCCAGTGACTATGCACATTCTCCATGTTGTTTGACCTTTATCTCCACTTCAATAGTATTTAGTAGGAGAATAAATTTGAAAATTGCATGTGTGGTGACGCTTATGCCATAGATTAACTAATATAGAAGTCACAATCATGGTTTTTATAGGAGATAAATAAAATACGGAAGTGAATGAACTGATTATGTAAACTACTTCAGGATTTCATTATGGATAGTGGTTATATTTTATTAAATCTATTAAATATCCCCCCTTGATGATGGATTAGGTGAGAGATGATAAGATACCAAATAAAAGTGTTTGATTATATAAAAATGTCTTTATGGTAGGGAGAACCTTAATAGATGGGAAAAAGAAATAAATTATTGGATTTATTTTCAAGATCAGGTAGTCACTCTAACTCACATGTGAGTGAATTTTATGTGGGATTCACTTTAGTTGATTTGATTGATTCACCATGGGACCAAAAACATGTAATATAAAATTAAATGATGGTTTGAGTGGTTGAGAATAAATTGAGAAATAACATAATCAGTTACTCACTGTCCCACCTATCCTTACATGAAAAGAGCATCAAATATGTAACACCTCATATATTTTTTGTGGTATGAATTCAATTTAAATTATACTAAACCTCATTTATTTCACTATTTATAGGTGTTCTGGGAGTCTTAGGTCGATCAATTTCTTTTCCAATAGCTGTGTTCCAATGTTGGGACTACTTATATGGAAGGTAGTAGGCATTGGGTACCTGGTTCCCCAGTACAAGGCACCCGATAGGATCCCCTTACCCTTTATTCATTCCTACTTATTCAATTGGTGGATCATCTTCTTTCAAGATAAGATGAAAGTATCATATGTCATAGGAGGTTGGTGCTAGTAAGGCAAGTATTCCTTTTCTATGTAGTCATCATTTTTGATATCCCTGCATCATGTATCGGTTATTATACTTAATTACATAGTTTTTTGGATTTCTTGATTCAATCCATTTAAGTCTAAATCAGGGGTGGTATTTAATGTGTAGGAACATTCTAGTCCAAGCTAGGTTGTCCCTTTCTTTCCTAGTGGTATTTTTTATCGTGCATGCATAATATATAATATTGGAAACACTTATTTTTTATGTATACTATAAAAATAAATTAAATTTGTTATATTGATTTATTTTGGTATGATTAAAACCTATGATCGCTTGGTTTTCTTGTGTGATGTGTGTGTTGACATCACTAGTTACTAATGACGTTTTTTACAATTATAGATAATATAAAACTATGAATTTGAACCCATAATATGTGTTTATGTTTGATAATGAACTCTATGAGCCTAGTGTAGTGCCTTAGTGTGGTCCTTGGTGGTGTTTGGATTATGTATGATCTATGATAAAGTTGAGTTATCCTAGGATCAGATCTTAGAGTGGGTTGATACAATTTTTTTCATGAACCCCTTGTTTTAATCATGATGAAATATAATTCAATTATTTTTATGTTACTTCACAATATTTTGTTAAAATTATGATTTATTTTTCACTTTTATTATTAAAATGTGATATATTGATCACACAAACTAATTAAAACAAGATAAATCATTCAAAAAAATGTGTTGAATATGGAGAAATATTTACTAAAATTGTAATTTTATGGTATATCTATCACAACTATGTTGAAATTAAGTGGAACACCATCCACCCACGATAGGATAATGGTACATCATCCACTTGGAAAACTTGAATAGGTAATTCATTGTTCACCATCTGATTTTTACATTTGTAACACCCCGACCCTAATAACCTAGAGTCGGTGCATTATTACATAACATTGGCATGATCACGAGAAAGATCAAGTCTCAAAAGACCGATTAGTTTAGTAGCCTTGGAATAACTAGATACATCCATAAATTTTTACATTACATCATACAAAAAACATCTTGTCTTCATATCCCCTCATACTATCCCTGCAGGTCATTCATAAATTACTTCTTCATAATCCTGGGAAAAAAATAAAACATTGAAAGGGAGGAGCTCAGATGCTCAGTAAGGATAACATTATAGCAGAAGCTTTCATAAATAAGCATAAACACTTAAGGCAATTTATAACTAAAACAAAAGCCTTTTAAACATGAACTTCAGCATAAAATGGCAAAGGTAAAATGAAATAATGCCATTTACTTACTCACATGGATATTCTACTAGTCGAATGATCACATGCAATATCAATATCTACTTTCATAATGATGGAATGCATAATTCCAGACTATTATAACCACATAGCCAATGCCTCGTGCCAAGACTACAAATAAGATTTTGCCAAGGCCTTGTGCCAAGACATTAGTTTGTCTCATGAGACCTACCGATGCATCGAGGAGCTATAGCGGGCTCCACCCGTCACTTATTAAGTCCAATGCATTCCTAATATGAATAGGTTTAAGCATAAAATAAACATTTGTATTAAAACTAGCAAACAAAATGTCAATACTTTAACCACAAACCATGAATGGTATAAAAATAGAACATCCACAGTCAAACATAACTCATTTGATACAATATGGAAGATTGTATTGTATCACATTAACCTCAATCATGAATAATGAAGGATGTTGACATAGATGAAAATAATCATCAAAACTATTTGAGGGAAATATCCCCCTTTTCTTGAAATCATTTAAAAGTCACACTATTTGTCAAGAAGCCATTTAAAAATAGATTTTTGAATCAAAGTGTCCCATACCACTTTGAAACTTTTAAAAGGAGTTTTAATTTTAAAACTTTAATGTCCATATAAATAAATCCTTAAAACCATTTTTTAAAACATGGACATTAATGAGGAAGATTTAGATGAATAAGTCTTTAAAACATTTTAAAATGGTATTTTGGTTAGATATTCTAACCAAAAGAGAGACACTTGAGTACAAATAATTGAGGTAATCAAAACTTTGTAATATCATGAGAATAAAGGGATTCATGATATACTATGTCAAAGTACATTATATACACCACATAAAAGTGATTTGGTGTATATCAACAAAGAAGTCTCAATGGAATGTAAGATGAGATGAAATCTCTCGTAAAGGACATATCCTTAGGTTAAGGATAAATCAACAACATAATTATGTGTGAAAAATATAAATACACTAAAAATGATTGGATATTAAGTGTAAAACAATCAAAGGATATTCACACATATTCTTGTAAAAACAACACCAACGAATTGGATGTTTAACTCAACAAATGGTGAACGAGTTAAAATTACTCTTATCAAATTCATATCAATGACTTGAGAATTTTCAATGGAGTGATTATGTGTATCAAAAGTATATCCACCGGAAGGGGAGTGGAAATTATGACATAATAAAATGAATAGTTATTCCACACATAATCTTGGGGTAGTATAATCAATGAAATATGCGTAAAGCCAAATGAGTGGAAATTGAAATCTCAAATTCCCTTATCGATTAGGTAACTTACGAAACAAACACCCATGAAAGAAATATCATACCATGATGATGTAAATACCCATAAAATAAAGTATATTACACAATGAATACAATCATGGGCAGTACACATACACCACATGCAATAATTAAGTGGTGAACAATGGAATTCTCACCAAATTAAGAGTGAGTTAAGAAACCCCTTACCACATTAATCAACTGAGTCGTATGGACGAAAGTTAATAAAAACCAAATGATTTACATAATAACATGAATATAAAGGGAATCATGATAATATATATCAATTGGCCGTACACAATACACCACTTTCAATAATTTAGTGGCGAACAATGGAAATCTCACGGAATTGAAAGTGAGATAAGAAAATCCCTTACCTTGTACTTTTCCTTGGTTGGGGTAGGTTAACCTCCTGTATAATGGTGAAATAATTGTTATTAAATTATAAAATAATCATATACATTATTATGATATCATATATGATCTTTTAATATTGATTTGATAATAATATCTTAGTATTATCGTTGTTTCGGGTGTGAACTTACTTGTTTTATTTTGTATGTTTTGTTACGTAAGACATGTTTTTAAAGGATAGGTTGTATATTATTCATATCCAGAATGATATCAAGTCTTTAAACATCATTTTTAAATCATCAAATGATAATTATACTTGAATGGATACGATGGAGAATGAATCTCATCGCATTCGTGGAGACGGTAGTCCGTACGTACGCACGAGCGACAATATCATTCTTTTGATATTAAAATAATATATAAATGGATGGTATATCATATATACAGAATCATTAACATGTTATATTTATTATTTACATGAGTTACACATCATTATTATACAAATCCAAATAATATTATATTGAATAACAATTACACCACGACGTGGAGACGGTAAGCCGTACGTACGCACGTATGGTGACATGTTATTAAAAGGGTGGATAGAATACTGAATATGGTTGTACCATATTTATAATAACATCACAGTATATTAATGATACTGGAGTTATTATTTTAGAATGGTAACAACAAAGGAAGAAGAAGTGGAAGAAGAAATGAACTTGGAAAAGGGTGGTGAAATCATTACCTCTTCTTCGGGCTCTTCCTTTTGATTTGATCAAAAGGGCTCCTTAGGTTGGCTTTCTGATCAAACTAAGGCCTCTAGGTTGTAGTTAGGGAAGGTGGGAGAGTATTTGGGCAGATTTTGGACGAACCAAAAGGCTTTGAAGGTGTGAATAAATGAGAAGGAGTGGTCTCCTTTTATAAGAGAGAGGAGGGGCTCTTTAGGAAAGAGTGAAAGTATTAATTTATAATATAATTATATTCGGTTTATAATAGTCCAAAAATCATTGAGGTCGAAGATAAGATGACTCATATAATAAATAACATCAACCAATAAGAATTGGACAGGTTTTAGATAATATTTTAATCATTATAATCTTATTTATTTAAATGATATATTAATGAGGTAAACATTGCATCATTATTGTGTCATTAATAATTTAAATTATTTGATGTCTAAAAATTATAAATAAAATATCATTATGTAGGAAATCGTTTTATATTTCTAATGAATATTTATAATCGAAAATCCAACATGTATAACCCTATGTAAAAATTGTTCTTCTAAAAGATGTAAGCTTATGCCATTTTTATTTTTATTTTAACTTTATTAATATAATGTGTCCCTACCACATACAAGTGGCTCCAAGGGGTCCCCAAATCGACCCAAGGATGCCCATGGTCGGGTATGTGTCCACCAATAAGGTTAGGACACGTTTTATGGTAATTTCGTATTATTATAATATTATTTTTTAACCCTTATTTACCAGATTTACCCTTAACCATGGTAAATAAAATATTTACCACAGTAATTATTTAAAATGTCTAAAAATAAAAGTTACCTATTTACAAAATTTGGACATCCTGATTCCAAATATGGAATCCATTTTTCTAAATTCAAAACACAGAAGTGGCAGAAATTAATTTAAAATTAATTCCCGCTGTCAAAACAAAAAGCGTGTTTTTAAGAGGTAATAACTATCAAAAGATTGACAATTGTTTATGTTCGGTTTAATTGTATAATTATGTCCAATGACCAACATTATATTAAATGGTAAAAATATATTCTAAATATACTTTAAAACCACTCAAATTCACAATTTATCACTATTAATTATTTTGATTAAAAAAGATGTTTTTAATTAAAATTTAGTAATTTTCACTATTCATCAAAATATGAAAGTTATCCGAAAAGTACCAAAATTTCACCTTAGGCTAAATTCGATATTCCGAATCCAAAAATGAAGTCTATTTTAAAATATAAAATATATATAATTTCAAAATTTAGGTATTACTATTCATAACGGCTAGTTTGATTGGTTGTGGCGTGTGTTAAAACTCAAGGTTGCGTACAACACACGCTACTATTTTATTCAAAGGAAAGTATACCGTGGAAGCTTGGAATGTTTCATTTTAAATTTTTTGATATCCCAATTTATTCAGATAGTTTAAAATATTTTATTTAAAAAGGTTTCACTATTAAAAGTTGATAAAAGTGCAATACTGAAAATGAATCTGTTCTTGCATTATGACTAAGAAACTCATAATAGGGATTCTAAAATTATAAGGATTATATAAAGTTCAAAATGTAGTTAATACTATTCATGACCTCTTTTAATGGATTTTTTTTTGTAATTCATGGTGTGATTGAACTCGGTGTTGCGTGTAGTGCAAGTTATTGAATTATTTTTAAGAAATAACACACTATGAAATCCTGGGGTGTTACATTCTCCCCTCCTTCAATAAATTGCGTCCTCGCAATTTGAAATTGTTCTTCGAAAATAAAAGGTTGAAAGTAGAAAATATATTTGTGGGAAATCCCACATCAGAAATTGGGTTACTAAAATTTAGTCTTAATATAAGGAAAAGAGAAATGAAAGGGTCACCACCAAATTAGGATCTCGATTAGGAGAACATTGGTGGCAATTAGAGACATATAATTGGAGGGAAAATGTAAATATTTATAGGTAGTGATTGAGGTCATAAATCACAAGCAAGTATAAAATTGAGGTCCTTAAACTCATCAATCTATGATGATTTGAAATACCATAGGTCCAAGAAAACATAGGGTATTGGGATAACACATTTTTGACGTTTCAAAATATCTTAGTTGAAATCCCACATCGAAAAATGAATTAATGAGGCCTCTATTTAAAATAAAGAGTGGAAAGTATGAAGATTACCGAAAATAACACATACTAGGGTTCCATGTAGGAAAATATGGATATGGAAGAGAAATATAACCATCAATTATCTGATGGAGAGTGGTAGAGAACATGGCTATGAAAAGGCCAACAATCCCAAGGCCATAAATTAGTGCTGATTTAATGTACAATCTAGGACAACATTTTTTTTAAAGTTACATTACATAAGGAAGAGGAATTCATTTATGATATTGACTAATAACATTATGAGATATACTTAAATTTTAAGTATATTTTCATTCTTTAATAAATTTCCACCACTAACTCAATTTTTTTTAAATGATGAGTATTCAAGAAGACTTGGTCACACTAGAAGAACTAGAATAAACTTCTATAGAATCACATGATCCATGTAGGATAAACCATATATTTACATTGTCTTTTAAGATTAATCAAAACCAAAATGGTTAGTGAATGATCTAATGATCCCCCAAAAGATATTCATTGAGATAAATATGCACTAATCATAATTTCTAAAATTAAACCAACAATACCCCAAAGTTAAATAGATACCATTCAATAACGAATTGTCCTTACAATCCTTTAATATAATCCAAACTAATATTGAAACCCAAAACATAGAAGAATTTGATTATGTAGTCTCCCATGTTACATTCTATCTCCAAATGACATCAAATACTCTTAAAGTCACATACTTAAAAGTGATTAACATCATCACATATTCTCTGTTATAAGTTAATCATTTCCATAAATAACCCAAATCACTATAAATCAACAATAAAAACGTAGATAAAAATCCACCATTACTCTACAAATGAAACCTCATTGTATTCTATTTTCCTTGGGCATATAGTGTTCCTAACAAAACGAACATCTTCCAAAATAACATTTATCACTAAATCACCAAATCATTTTCCTATACCAAGGGTATCCATTTGATAAGACATAAGAACCCAAATCATCTTATTATTGATCAATAAAATCATTTAACAAAAAAAATAGTCACACTAACCAGGGACTTCACGTAGTCCAGTGGTAGGCGATAAATCCCAATCGCACTTTGGTTGTGGGTTCGATTCCCACAGCTTTGTCCGACGCGATGGGTTGTCACACGGTCTACGTGTTGTCCTTTTTCAAAAACTATATTTTATAATATTACCAAAATGAGATAAATTCCTCAAAATAACATAATTTAACCACAAATGTTATATCATACTTTGCATTTTCATCCCAAATTATAATAACTTATCATTTTCTCAAACCCCAATGATCATATAAAACCAAATGGTTATTTATACCTATATCCACAAGAGAAGAGACAATTATTCCTCAAATATCATTCTCACATGGCAAAATGCGGGGTTACAAATACAAGAGAAAATTATTCCAAAGTAAACCCATCAACAAGGAGTGCTAATACTTTTTAAATTTTTCTCAAACCATTTATTTCCACGTAGCTTCTTCTTTGACCAAGAAAATATCCTATAGAATAGGACATTCACTCGGGTAATGGCCAGGTCCCCTACATTTACGGCAAATGACTCTAAATGGACTCTTGGGAACATTTTTATCTTCTTCCATAGTACTCTTCATTTTTCTTCAGCAATTCTTCACTTTATGTCCTTCCTTCCCGCATGTAAAACATTTCATTGTCCCATTGAGACACTTTCCTGGGTGTCTCTTTCCACATTTCCTGCATGATGAAAATTGAGGTTTATTTTCTCCATGGTATATATTGCTGGAGATCTTATCATTTATCACCTTTCTCTTCCTTGTTGAGTCTGGGAGTTGGTTAATATATATGTTGTTGATCATATTTTTGGAAAACTGATTTGGCATAAAGAAGATATCTTTTACGCCTATCAACATTCCATTTTGTTGCTCATCACCACCACCGTTCCCACCTTGTACATCATTCTCAAAGACACTATGACTTCCTTGGAATCCAGCCATTGACTAAAACCAGAAAGCATTGTGTGAGTAATAGTAGTCGTAAAATCATTTAGAGATTAAAATGTCACCATATTCTCAATTTGAAACATATTAGGATTAACCAAGGTCATTTACTCTCATCTTATGTATATATTACTTAAATCGGTTTGTAAAGAAAATGTAAATTATCCTAAGCATATCCCCCAGGAGTGTCGTAACCAAGAGTGCAGCAAGGCCCGTTGTCGTGCACCAGTTCCCGTTCGAGTCTAGCTCAAAGCGGTGTTTTCGGGTTTTACCCCTAGGTACATCTGTGCCAGAGCCGCCTCTACCTGCTCGTATCCAGACAGGGATGTATTGCTCGGAAAACTCACAAAATCTCTACAATACCAAAATTCTAGGAAGTTCTTTTATACTAATCCTCAAAGTTCATCTTAGGTCTACGTTCTCTAATCAGAGTTTATCTAAATCTAGCTACCAAGGTTTGTACTAAACTTCCTCTGATACCAACTGTAACGCCCCGACCCTAATTACCTAGAGTCGGTGCATTATTACATAACATTGGCATGATCACGAGAAAGATCAAGTCTCGAAAGACCGATTAGTTTAGTAGCCTTGGAATAACTAGATACATCCATAAATTTTTACATTACATCATAAAAAAAACATCTTGTCTTCATATCCCCTCATACTATCCCTGCAGGTCAATCATAAATTACTTCTTCATAATCCTGGGAAAAAAATAAAATATTGAAAGGGGTAAGCTCAGATGCTCAGTAAGGATAACATTATAGCAGAAGCTTTCATAAATAAGCATAAACACTTAAGGCAATTTATAACTAAAACAAAAGCCTTTTAAACTTGAACTTCAGCATAAAATGGCAAAGGTAAAATGAAATAATGACATTTACTTACTCACATGGATATTCTACTAGTCGAATGATCACATGAAATATCAATATCCACTTTCATAATGATGGAATGCATAATGCCAGACTATTATAACCACATAGGTAAGGCCTCGTGCCAAGACTACAAATAAGATTTTGCCAAGGCCTTGTGCCAAGACACTAGTTTGTCTCATGAGACCTACCGATGCATCGAGGAGCTATAGCGGGCTCCACCCGTCACTTATTAAGTCCAATTCATTCCTCATATGAATAGGTTTAAGCATAAAATAAACATTCGTATTAAAACTAGCATACGAAATGTCAATACTTTAACCACAAACCATGAATGGTATAAAAATAGAACATCCACAGTCAAACATAACTCATTTGATACAATATGGAAGATTGTATTGTATCACATTAACCTCAATCATGAATAATGAAGGATGTTGACATAGATGAAAATAATCATCAAAACTATTTGAGGGAAATATCCCCCTTTTCTTGAAATCATTTAAAAGTCACACTATTTGTCAAGAAGCCATTTAAAAATAGATTTCTGAATCAAAGTGTCCCATACCACTTTGAAACTTTTAAAAGGAGTTTTAATTTTAAAACTTTAATGTCCATATAAATAAATCCTTAAAACCATTTTTTAAAACATGGACATTAATGAGCAAGATTTAGAAGAATAAGTCTTTAAAACATTTTAAAATGGTATTTTGGTTAGAGATTCTAACAAAAAGAGAGCCACTTGAGTAAAAATAATTGAGGTAATAAAAAAATTGTAATATCATGAGAATAAAGAGATTCATGATATACTATGTCAAAGTACATTATATACACCACATAAAAGTGATTTGGTGTATATCAACAAATAAGTCTCAATGGAATGTAAGATGAGATGAAATCTCTCATAAAGGCCATATACTTAGGTTAAGGATAAATCAACAACATAATTATGTGTGAAAAATATAAATACACTAAATATGATTGGATATTCAGTGTAAAACAATCAAAGGATATTCACACATATTCTTGTAAAAACAACAGCAACGAATTGGATGTTTAACTCAACAAATGGTGAACGAGTTAAAATTACTCTTATCAAATTCATATCAATGACTTGAGAATTTTCAATGGAGTGATTATGTGTATCAAAAGTATATCCACAGGAAGGGGAGTGGAAATTATGACATAATCAAATGAGTAGTTATTCCACACATAATCTTGGGGTATTATAATCAATGAAATATGCGTAAAGCCAAATGAGTGGAAATTGAAATCTCAAATTCCCTTATCGATTAGGTAACTTACAAAACAAACACCCATGAAAGAAATATCATACCATGATGATGTAAATACCCATAAAATAAAGTATATTACACAATGAATACAATCATGGGCAGTACACATACACCACATGCAATAATTAAGTGGTGAACAATGGAATTCTCACCAAATTAAGAGTGAGTTAAGAAACCCCTTACCACGTTAATCAACTGAGTCGTATGGACAAAAGTTAATAACAACCAAATGATTTACAGAATAACATGAATATAAAGGGAATCATGATAATATATATCAATTGGTCGTACACAATACACAACTTTCAATAATTTAGTGGCGAACAATGGAAATCTCACGGAATTGAAAGTGAGATAAGAAAATCCCTTACCTTGTACTTTTCCTTGGTTGGGGTAGGTTAAACTCCTGTATAATGGTGAAATAATTGTTATTAAATTATAAAATAATAAAATACATTATTATGATATCATATATGATCTTTTAATATTGATTTGATGATAATATCTTAGTATTATCGTTGTTTCGGGTGTGAACTTACTTGTTTTATTTTGTATGTTTTGTTACGTAAGACATGTTTGTAAAGGATAGGTTGTATATTATTCATATCCAGAATTATATCAAGTCTTTAAACATCATTTTTAAATCATCAAATGATAATTATACTTGAATGGATACGATGGAGAATGAATCTCATCGCATTCGTGGAGACGGTAGTCCGTACGTACGCACGAGCGACAATATCATTCTTTTGAAATTAAAATAATATATAAATGGATGGTATATCATATATACAGAATCATTAACATGTTATATTTATTATTTACATGAGTTACACATAATTATTATACCCATCCAAATAATATTATATTGAATAACAATTACACCACGATGTGGAGACGGTAAGCCGTACATACGCACGTATGGTGACATGTTATTAAAAGGGTGGATAGAATACTGAATATGGTTGTACCATATTTATAATAACATCACAGTATATAAATGATACTGGAGTTATTATTTTAGAATGGTAACAACAAAGGAAGAAGAAGTGGAAGAAGAAATGAACTTGGAAAAGGGTGGTGAAATCATTACCTCTTCTTCGGGCTCTTCCTTTTGATTTGATCAAAAGGGCTCCTTTGGTTGGCTTTCTGATCAAACTAAGGCCTCTAGGTTGTATTGAGGGAAGCTGGGAGAGTATTTTGGCAGAGTTTGGCCGAACCAAAAGGCTTTGAAGGTGTGAAGAAATGAGAAGGAGTGGTCTCCTTTTATAAGGGAGAGGAGGGGCTCTTTAGGAAAGAGTGGAAGTATTACATTATAATATAATTATATTCGGTTTATAATGGTCCAAAAATCATTGAGATCGAAGATAAGATGACTCATATTATAAATAACATCAACCAATAAGAATTGGAGAGGTTTTAGATAATAGTTTAATAATTATAATCTTATTTATTTAAATAATATATTAATGAGGTAAACATTGTATCATTATTGTGTCATTAATAATTTAAATTATTTGATCTATAAAAATTATAAATAAAATATCATTATGTAGGAAAGCTTTTTAGATTTCTAATGAATATTTATAATCAAAAATTAAACATGTATAACCCTATGTAAAAATTGTTCTTCTAAAAGATGTAAGCTTATGCCATTTTTATTTTTATTTTAACTTTATTAATATAATGTGTCCCTACCACATACAAGTGGCTCCAAGGGGTCCCCAAATCGACCCAATGATGCCCATGGTTGGGTATGTGTCCAAAAATAATCTTAGGACACGTTTTAGGGTAATTTTGTATTATTATAATATTATTTTTGAACCCTTATTTACCGGATTTACCCTTAACCATGGTAAATAAAATATTTACCACAGTAATTATTTAAAATGTCTAAAAATAAAAGTTACCTATTTACAAAATTTTGAAATCCTGATTCCAAATATGGAATCCATTTTTCTAAATTCAAAACACAGAAGTGGCAGAAATTAATTTAAAATTAATTCCCGCTGTCAAAACAAAAAGCGTGTTTTTAAGAGGTAATAACTATCAAAAGATTGACACTTGTTTATGTTTGGTTTAATTGTAAAATTATGTCCAATGACCAAAATTATATTAAATGGTAAAAATATATTCTAAATATACTTTAAAACCACTCAAATTCACAATTTATCACTATTAATTATTTTGATTAAAAAATTTGTTTTTAATTAAAATTTAGTAATTTTCACTATTCATCAAAATTTGAAAGTTATCCGAAAAGTACCAAAATTTCACCTTAGGCTAAATTTGATATTACGAATCCAAAAATGAAGTCCATTTTAAAATATAAAATATATATAATTTCAAAATTTAGGTATTACTATTCATAACGGCTAGTTTGATTGGTTGTGGCGTGTGTTAAAACTCAAGGTTGCGTACAACACACGCTACTATTTTATTCAAAGGAAAGCATACCGTGGAAGCTTGGGATGTTTCATTTTAAATTTTTTGATATCCCAATTTATTCAGATAGTTTAAAATATTTTATTTAAAAAGGTTTCACTATTAAAAGTTGATAAAAGTGCAATACTGAAAATGAATCTGTTCTTGCATTATGACTAAGAAACTCATAATAGGGATTCTAAAATTATAAGGATTATATAAAGTTCAAAATGTAGTTAATACTATTCATGACCTCTTTTAATGGATTTTTTTGTACTTCATGGTGTGATTGAACTCGGTGTTGCGTGTAGTGCATGTTATTGAATTATTTTTAAGAAATAACACACTATGAAATCCTGGGGTGTTACAACATTGGTGGTATATTTACCACTTGATATTTCATACATCGGGAGAATATTCAACTTATGTGTGCTATCTCGATGGTGGATCATCCACTTAGTGACCTATTCCAGTGTTATACCATCTACCTAAGAATTGATATAGATGGTGTATCGACAACTAGAGGTATGATATCAGTGGTATATCATCATTATAGAAGATTATATAGGTGGCCCCTCTTCCACATATTAATATGGTTTTGATGGTGTATCATACTCCCAAGGAAATTAGTTGGTGGTTTATTATATACCTTAAGAAAGATATAATTTGGAGATTAGCTACCTAGATGAGAGGGTTGGTGGTTCTCATACACCAGAGGTATGGAATGGTGGTAGATTATCTACCCAATAATAGATATTTTAGTGTATCATCTACCTGTGATTTTTGATTCCTGATTTACCAATGATGTCCTTTTCAACATTGAAATCATTTTAGTGATTGACTGGTCACCTAAATATGTTGTGATAGTCATGTATCATTCCCCTAGGACATATGATGGTGATAATTTGTTCACATTGGTTGTCATATGAGGAGTGATATATCATTCATCATTGAAGAGCGTGTTCAAACCATGGGTATATCATCTCATTCCAAAAATTATCATAGAAGGTATTGTCACATTTGGTTTGGAAGGGGAAATCTACGAGGTGATAAGTTATTTATTTACCATAATTCAATTTAATGGAATTTAATATTAATAATTCACTTATATTTATTGAATTTTCTAGTAACACTATTAGTGGGTCCTATTGAGTTCTAATCACACACTATTTAGATACCCTGGTACCCAAAAATACTTTATATTTTGCAACATTGGTATGGAAGAAGACATTTTTTTTATTTGGCTAAGCTCGTAAAGCTTGGTAGGAGTTGAGAGATTGGATTTGTCCATGACTTGGGAACAATTGTGGATGCCTTGTTTACTTTTGTATATTTTAGACCACTTTGTATATGGTTTGACTATAGAAGATCCTAGTATGATTTTGTGAACTTTATTTCATGTACAATAACTTGTTTTGATATAAAAAAGTGTTTATATTTACTATTGGTGGTCATTTACCTATTTCATCAATTTTATTACTACTATATATTATGGGGACAAATTTTTGATATTTCTTCCATTATGTTTACGGTTATATATATATAAGTTCATATTAAATTCATGTTTTATATATAATTTCTCACAATTGGTTTGGATCCTATAGCATATTAAAAGGAACACTTGAGGTGTGTGGGACTCTGATTCAATCATGGTGGTGGGGAGTAGGTCAAGGATGTTACAATATAATTGAAAATATATTACAACCCATTATTATCCAACCATGAAAATGAGATGAGGTCACCATAAAATTCATGATTGGTCTTTAAAAATATCTGAGGTGGTGGGATGTTATATGAGTGGTGGTCACTGGACTTACCATGGCTATCAACTTGTTGGAACCATGGTGTTATTAGAAGGAGATATGGTATTGTGTTTGTTATCAATCAATTTATTAGATGATCATGGATTTAGAATACTAAGGGATGTGTATTATAGGAAATGAATGTCGAAAAGAGGAATTCTAGTTATTTTTCATCAAATCCATGAGTTTCATGAAAGTTAGTTAGGATATCACAAATTTGATTTTTTTTAAAAGAAGTGAAGTTGTGTAAATAAGGTGCAAGATTGGATTTGTGTTTGAGAAGCATCAATGGAAGTAAAATGGAATTCAAGTTGTGTGAACACATTTCATCGTATGAGAAGTTATAAAAATAATGCAGGTTTTCTAATAAATAATAAATTACCTGGCCATTTTTAACAATAATGATTTAGATAAGTCTTAATGGAAATCTTTTCATACGGGTCACACTTGTGTCAACTGGACATGAGAAAATATTTGGAAAAGAAAGGTTCAAAAGTTGTTTCATAAACGTAACATAACTAATGAAGTTTCATGAAGACAATTGAGTTAAGGTAGTAGAGGGAACATTATTTCATGAATATTTTTACATGGAGTTGTGCAAGACATACTTAGGAGAACTCACCTAATAAAAGGGGGTTATATGATCATAGTTTTATAGAACATAGTTGAGTGAAATGAAATATTTGGGCACAATTGAGAAATATATTGTTTCATCATATTTCATCCATCATGATGAAAATCAAAGCATACATTCATGATGATATGGAAGAAAACTTTAATTCAATAAACTAAGGTACATTTCATATGAAGCAGTGAGTAAGGAGGAGTTATAAATAGTGATCTAAGGGAGGTTCTGTGCTTACCCTAGAATCAAATTGAAAAGCCAATGCACCTATAATAAAGTTAATATTATAAAAAAAATATCCACAAAAATGGTGAAAATTAGTGGATTCACGTACACCATCACAATACTGTTTATAGAATCCTTGGAATATCCCTTAGTGATGAACCATGTAAAATAATTGTGTCATTGTATCATTATTTATATATTTTGTGTTAGTTTTTCATATAACTACAAAAGGTTTAACATGTTATTACAAATATGAGGGAATGATCCGATATAACAAAAAGAAAATGTTCACACTTTGATTCACATAACCCCATTTATCCTATCTCGGGTTACAACACATCTTCTTTTTATTTATAAAACCCCTTAAGTAAAATATATTGGAAAATTATATGTGAAGGGAATTATAAAATTTCAAAGAGTACCCATGTTATTTTTTTAAAAACGGATCAATATTTACATTCCAATTTTGGTGGAAATGTAAGTTTACTTACTCGACTGAGGTAAATATGAGTACTATTTATCACCCATAGACTAACTGAATATCTATATATATAATTTAGACCGTAGAGAATATTATTTTCACATACAATATAGAATTTGGTGATGTAGGGGAGGATCTACTATCCTTGGTAGAGTTTTTAAATAATAAAAATTATTATGCTTTGATTCAAATGACACCTTATAATGATTTATATGGGAGACCTTGCATATAATTTTTTTTATAGAGGTATGAGATACCAATATTTTGGATCATTGAATAATTTAGAATATGATTAAGTGAATTCATATATTATTTAAATTGTTAATTATAGGTTATAGTTGTTAGATTTTATATTTTGATTGGTAATAATAACCACTAAAAATCATGGTTTAGGCCATTTTTTTCATGGGTCACTCAGAGTGGAACATTGATGGATTGAAAAAAAAGGTGACATAAATAATTTTATTCTTGTTTAAAATTCTTGAGAACATCATAGGTTTTGAATATTAGTTAACTCTTCTATTATGGATCAACATAGTTTATGCTATTCTATATGTATCTCAATGAAAATTATCAAATACATATCATTCCCATGTTATCTAATGATAGGATGACAAGGTCCATAGTGATCATTTATGATACATATAATACATATCATGGATCTCACTAATAATATTTTTAATGGGAAATATGTTTCTCAATATTTAGTGTTATACCATCATAAATAATTGGATAATGAAACTTTGGATTGTAGGATGAAAAATATGCAGTAGTAACATGAGTTAATCAAAAAAACTATTTCCTCAACACTTTTTAGAAAAAAAATGTTAGGAAGATTTTAAAGAATGATGAATTTCATATTAGTTAAATATTTAATCATTTAGTTGAATAGATGGTTAGATTAATTAAATTGGTTGACTATACAATATTATATCCTGCTCAAATTATTTAACTCCAATCATGTAATTATTTTTTGAAAAGTTGAATAAATAATGAGAAAAATGATTAATTATTTATCAATAAATAATTTTTAATATAATTAAATAATTAATTATGGTTGTGATTTTCATTATTTTAGATTTGATTAAGATTTTTTTTTGAAAATATTACTTATTAAATAAAATTTTGAAAGTATTTATAATAAAATAATTATTTAGTATAAGAAAAGAATAGTTTAAGAATTTAATATAATTATTTAAGTAATTATATTGTATTTTTTTAATAAAACATTATAAGATGTTAATTATATAATTATTAGGTTTTTAAGGATTTTTCATAGGGTTTTCACCCCAAAACCTAGATGTGAAGTTTTAAACTCAACATGACACAACGTGAGTTAAAAAAGTTTTGGTCAACCAATAATGGACTCGAATTATAATTATATTCATTAATTTGTCATGAATAACATTTGATTTGTGTTCATATTGACCATTTGTATCCCTTATAACTCATTAAATTTGATTGAAACTATAATGATAATATAATATATTAAAAACGTAATAATAATTAATATTTTTACAATATTTTTTTCTTATAATAAACATAATTTCAAACAATTTAACATATTTATAAGGTGTTATTTATTTTAAATGATTTAAGGGGTCTGAGTTACAACATGGATAAAAAAAATTTCTTAGAGATTAAATTATTTTTAATCAACATTGGATAAATAATTTTTTTTAGGTTATTTAGGTGTGGGTTGATCTTAAATGGGTTTACTGGATAGACAAACCTATATGAATGTCTCTTGTGAGCCCAAATTACTAACTATACCATAACTAAGATACCCATTTTAATTTTATTCTTTCCCATCTAGTCAATCATTGGGAAATGAACCTCATATTTATACTTTAAAATTTCCCTAAATTTCATGACCTTTAAGTATTAATATGATGTTAATTTATATTTATAAAAAGATTAAATGATTATAGAAGGGGAAAAAGATGTAGGTTTGTGCAAGTGTTAGAGTAACAACATATACTTAGTAGAGGGGTACTTGCTATTTAGTGTCACTATATAGGGATTTATTAGTATAACCAGGTACTTGGTGGCCTTGTACTAGGCACCTGATATAAAACATGCATGTTCTTTGTGAAAAAAGGTTAAACATGGAATTTTACACAAAATAATTATCCCCATTTTACCCTTATTTGTGATTTCCTCAAAAATTCCAACCATAATTCATTATTGGGTTATCTAAACTCATTATATTCCTCTATAAGAAAATCTTCCTTTGAACCTTGTTCTGGTTTGTTTTCAAGGTGTTACTAAGATTAGTGTTTGGTGAGGTCAAGGTACAGAATACACTATACCTTCTAATTTTCTATTTTCCCATGGAATACACTCAAATTTGAAATGTTATCTTATCTAGACTTCATAAATCGTTGTTTTTTTGGATTTCATTTCCTCAAACTATTAAAAATTGTATAACATAGTTAATCAAAGGTAATCATTTCATTTAAAATTCAAGATTACTTTAATTTTTTTAGTGACCTATTTCCTTATGTTCTTAATGTTAATATAGTATATTCTTATTTTGGGGTAATCTGATCTTCGTTCAGCTTTGATAATTATTTTTACCATAGGTTTTGGTAGGTAAACCATCCCCTCTTTCATATATTTCTTGTGATTGGGATTATAGAAGTTTGGGGTTGATTGATAAAAATTCATAAATAAATATTCCTTAAGTATCCAAATTAAATTTATTTTCCAAATATGAATAATGATTTTATTGTAAAATTGTTATTTTTGACCTGAGTATTCCTTGGATGTTTATCATTCCTTTATTTTTGCATAATTTTCTCATTAAATGTGATTTTATCACTCTCCATGTGATCTGATATACATAATAGCCCACTGGATATAATTTTTTTTAATCCATGACATAATTTATACATAGATAACTTTATAGAAATATATTTATTTCTATTTATGTCATATCATATGTATAGTTAGTTTATGGTCTATCTTATTTGTTTTCCATGCCATATATTTATCTTGATATTTGTGTCTTTTTACTATCCAAATTTACTTTATATTTTGTCTACCTTACAATCCCTGTTCGGTAAGCATCAATTACTAGTTACGATTATACTAATGACATTGATAATGACTAATACATGATAATATCTATTAATATGAAAATTGAGTATATTTAATTTGGTGTAACATTATCAAAAACCATTAAATGGTGTATATCAGATACTAACTAACAAAGTGCTAAAAAAGTGATGGGATCATGGTCCCCCAACTATATAGATCCCTTACACCTTTTATAAAAGGATGTGTTATAATATTGACCTGAATTTATACACACCATAACAATTCCCATGGGATGGGTATTTCACCCAGATTTGATGATATTCTTTTTCGTCAAATATTGAGCTAAGTTTGTAGAAGTTATAATGAATTATGGATATTTTGGGTATAACAAGTTTTTCATTATTGTTTTTATTCGTTTTTAACATAATTTAAGAACCAGATTTTCTTCTTTGTTATCTTATTTAACAAAATTATAATTCTATTAGATACATTCGGAATTATTAGAGGGTGGTAGCAGTCAAGTGGTGAATGATTAATAGTTATGATATATTCACACCCTACACATATTTTTCTATGATGTGTTATAATACATTTTTATGTGATTTATGAAATGTTAAGTCACTCAATCATAAGAGTTTATATTACTTGAATCATTGAGTTAGTATATATATTTTTTAATGTTTTGATGGATGATCCTAGATAAGATGAAAATGAATATCCTTGGATCTTCCATATGGGATATCTCAAATATGAGATTCCCTTATTCTAAATTTAGTGATTTCTTATGAAATGCTCAAGCAGTATCATGCAATCACTTTAAGGAGGGTGGGGTGGGGTGGGGGGTTGAATTAGTGTGACCCTATTTTACCAAATTCATTACACTTTTAATTTACCTTATTAATATTTCAAAAAATTCATCAATTTTTATGAATAGATTTTATTATTATTTTCTAAAATATGATACCAAAATAAATTTAGTAAATAATCAAAGACAACACAGAATAATATTACTAGGTTTGACCCCAATGTGGGAATATAATCCATGCTGTGTTTGTGTTCCAAGACATAGATATCCACTATAATACTCATGTTAATATAAGAGAAGGTTAAATGTATAACATCATTCCTATAAAGTCAATAAAATAATGTAAGAATTCACCCTTGACTATTTTAAAGTTATCTAAGTGATTTTAAGGGAAGGGTATAATACACCCTTGACTCCCATGAAGCTATTTCTCCACAACAATTATCTCCTAATAGCTTTACAATATACCATATGATTTGGATAATATTATACCAGATCTCTCTATTATTCAATGCTCCATTAAATTACTCTATTGAAATAAATCATTAGTACACTATATAATCTTACATAGAAATAATAGATTTTCTTCCTTAGTAATAGGTGTTTGATAACCAATACATACACAACTACAATAACATGAATGTAATCCTTATTATTTCAAGTATCCTAACATGTAGAAATTATTATGGATTGTGATATCTTGTATTTTTTACCCAATATTCTTCTTCTTCTTTAAGCTCCCTAGCATATAGATCATTAACAAGACAACAACTATGTTTTCCTCCCTCAAATTCCCTCTTTTTATTATTCTTTTCTCTATTTTACATTTAATGATAAGTGGTTATATAATAGTAGTACCTATTAGAACTCCTTATTATTATCATGATATTACTTTTATATATAGAATTAGTATATATATAAAATATGAGTTTATATTGATTATCATATCTCACTCATCAATCTCTTCTTCTATTTTATTTTTTTAACAAAATCATCTGAAATTACTTTCTGTATTTTAAATATAAAAATTCCACGATAATTGAAACTATAGAGTTATCATTATTCTCTAAATAAAATCATGCGGTAATTCACCTATTATCTGAAAATATTATTTTTCTTTATCATAATTTGTATTCCACAAGTCCTATATTCTCATTTAAAACTAGTTTAAAATAATCTCTTGAATTTTTCTATCTTTGATCACAAATAATTATTCTTAAATAATTAAATTTAAAAATATTATAATAATTGAACAATGATATTATTAATTTTATTCTCATTTAATTATTCTTTTTAATCATCTTTAAGCATTAATTAATCACCAACATCATTATATTTAACTAATTAAGAACAAATCATCATCATCTAACATCGATCTTTATAAAATTTTCATTCTAAAAATTGGTATCTCAATCGTATTGGCTCTATATTTTACCCTTACGAATTCTACAAAATTATTTTTCCCTTATATATGACATGATGAATATTTATGTATTGTGTGTTGACCTTTATATATGCTATTGAAAGTCTTAATTATTCCTCAAAACTTCTTTTGGACCCTTATGTACCCTCATTTTAAATTTTATGTATGCATCATAAATTGGAACTCACTCTTATGCATCATATTGTGTATTTTGGTACATTTTAAAATCCTTTTCTCTATAATTACCCTTACATATCATCTAATTAAAATTTTAATAATCCTTACTAATCAAGAAGTTAAATTTTACATATCACAATGCGACTTGAGTACTTTTCTAATTTTCAATATAAATGTTTTGAGAAACCCTTACATTTCACCTTTTACTATTGGGAAACCTATATGTATTTTATTTTTCATAGGGTAAACTTTATACATTTTATTTTATATAGATAAATCTCCAAAAAATCATACATAATTAGTTTATCCTCAAAAATACCCTTATATATAAAGAAATATATCAATTTCATTGACTTTAATTAAGAGTTTCATAACATCTTCATGTAGGCTATGAATTTTTTCAAAAATTATTAAGGCTTATCCAGACACTCCATATTAAAAAAATCCATAAATCACATTTATAATTTTATAACACTTTTCAAAAATAATCATCTCAATTTGAAAAGAATCATGTATTATATTTAAAATCCCTGTGAATATTTCCATACAGATTTAACTGCCTCAATAACCCTATCTTCGAACTCACTATTCTAAAATAATCATCCAATATATATTGTTTATTTATTGTAGTAAAATTTAATCTTAATTACAAAGGTATGTTCACAAAATAAAATTTAGGTAGATTTATTCTTCTCAAAAAAGCCTACTCCTCAACCTCCATAAATATGTAGTAGACAATTCTTCAATATTTCATCATCGCTTAACATGAATCTATTAAAATATTACCACAACAATAATCATATATAATATTTCTTCCTAAAATATATTTATCCATTTAATTCATTTAGAAACATTATTTTCCAATTATCATGTATAATATCTTAATCTCTAGATTCAAGCACTTTTTCCAATTTATGAGTGAATTTGGATCATTATATGGTAGTAAACACATACAATTGTCATAGGAAATCCAATTTTAATCTCAAATATCTCATCATTAATTGGTATCTTCATTATTTGGAAAACATAGAATATATTGAATTTACTTATCAATGATATGTTAATGAAAAAAATAAAAATACAGTATCATACTATATTTTGACATTTCAATTCCCCCTTTATATTTTTACCAATAACCATGTCCATTATACCCATTTCAATTCTAAAGTAAATATAATTCAACCCCTTATTGGTAATAAATGCAAAGTTAAAAGGTTAAGGGAATGTATTATTCATATTATGCTTCTTCAAATATTTGAAACTTATATATTCTCGCCCTTAGTGAAACTTTATCCACTGGAGAGAATGGTGGCATCATATTTATCTAAGAAATGAACCATAAATTAATCAACTCTATGTCAACTTGATATAGATAGGTGTGAAAAACAATGTTTCTAAACATCGACATCAAAATTTTCCATATATCTGTTCATTATGTGGTACCCACTTAGACTCCTTTTTCTAGGGGTTATTCATGTATATTTTATAAGTAATTTTATCTTTTTTACTCAAAAAAAAAACAAATACATAAAAATAATTCAAGCCATGATAGATTAGTTCCCCAATCATTCTACCATCCATCTTAACATTCACCCCATTAATAATTATATTTGATTCATTAAAAAACTATGGGAAAGTGTGATTTTCATACCCTAGCTTTAGTTTTTTTAATAAATTATAGATTCATGTGAAATGATTTCTTACAGTCTCTTATTTCACCTCAAATCATTCTTAGGGGGGAATGTTTATCATTATTTATCATGGTTTATACCACTTTAAATGTTTTATGGAGGTAATAACTGGTCCTCTTTAGATAACTCTATGATGGATTCCTCATCCCACTATAAATTAATTACAAAACTCCACTAGTTCTCCCACAATAAGAATCACCATTAATTTTATATGAATATAAGCACATATAAATATATGAGAATATGTTTACCTATCCTTTATTTCTTAATGATAGATTTGGGGTTTATATCTTATTGTCAACTGAAAAACGTTTTTAATTATACTCTAAATTTGTGAGAACACTTCAAGATATATTCTCCTTTGATTCTTATACCAATGAATTGATAGAAAAAATGGTCTTCGTGATTTTTAGAATCTTTTTCGGATATAAATGTGTCTTTTCCACATTATCTAGAAGGGTAGATTTATTCTTATTTTCTTTATCTATTTTTCCTTTTACTGTTAAACTGGACCAATGATCATGCATTTCTTTGGAACATAATCCAAATTTTTCTTCTATGGAGAATCTTTTTTAAAAAAACACTCTTGAAACATAGATTCAATAATAATTTATATTTATTTATCATAATATCTTTTTATCATGGTATCTATTTCATTTATTTATTATCATAATGTATAGTTTACCTTCTATATAGTTCCTTAATAGAGGCCAAGTTACCATTCTTTAGAAGCATCTAAAAATATTCTTTTTGGATGTCTTAAACTAAACCAACCATCTTGGATCTTTCTTGGATTAATAATATTTGTTCCTTTTTTTGATTCATTAAACATTTATATTTATAATAAGTTTTAAATGGTTGATAATGTCACATTTTCTTCTATAGTAGAAGTGTCTTTTCCTTGGTGTATCATGTTTCTACACATTCTTCTTGGGTATGTTTTTATTAACACTTTACTTTTTATTATACCCTAAGATTGACTCACATTTAATTTTTAGTTTTTTAATTAGATGTTGTGGTCTTCTTACCACTGGATAATACTGATTATGCTCAGTAGTTTTATACCATAATTCATCTTCACAATAACCATTATTATTTTCAAATTCTATTTTTTTGAAAAACATTAAAATATATTTGAATTAAATAGATTTTACTTATTTTGTGTAATTTTTCATTTGTCATCCTTAGTAACCAATTATTTTGACCTTCTATAATCTAAAAGTATTGACATATTATGCCCTCATTAAATTTCCTTGTGCATAAACCATCCACAATGCCAGTAATGGAAAATAAATCACACCCTTTTACCTCTAGTTACAGCTTGTATAAATTTATTCCCTTATTATCATAGGACTAAGGAATCATTATTTGGATAATTATTTGAGGAGAAAATATTCTTACACATAATAAATTTTACAACTGATGATGTGGAGGCTTCCATAATATTTTAATCCACCCATATACATCCATAATTCATTTTATAACATATTTTAGTAAATAAAACTACATTAGTATGATCTGAAATTTTGGGAATAAAGGTTACAATATTCTATGATACTCAATTGGATATATTCATGGATGATTTCAAGATATTGACTCCACTAATAAGAGTCTTTTTAAAATAAATAATCTCATCAATAACATAGATTTCAACTATTATTTTCTCAGTTTCATGGGAAGATTATGTAACTTCTATGTCTCTAAATTTGAATTCTAGTTCAAGACAAATTATGTTGAGGGTATTTTTATCATCCTTTTATAATTTCATTATTTATTCTAATATACCTTTTACCTTCTCAATATAATTCTCTTGTGTATTACTATTCTCATATAATCGATGTTTAAGATTTTTTATCCTTTTCAATTTGATTTCCAACAATACATATTTGATATTCATCAAGACTTTTTGTATTATTTCAAAGATTATCACTCCCCATAATATATCTTCCACAATATTTATTTCTCACAAAATTTCATTTGAAATTATTTTTTAGAAAAGGAGTGTTTTTTCAAAGAGACAATATTGCTTGTTTTTGGATTTAATATGCTCGGTGAGATATTTTCAATATTGTAACTTATTAATAAATATTTTTTACAAAAATTTTCCTTCTATTTCTATATTGGTTTTCCCATCATATGTTTCCTTAATAAACTCAAATATATAAGTAACAAGTTGAATAATAAATTTATTCATGTAATAATTAACATCAATGTAGAGTGTCAAACCCAATTGAATTTAATTACAATTTTTTTCAATAAAGGATTAATATGTGTTTGACATTATAAGAGAATATGAATTTAATAAGAATGTAGAATGAATAATCTATATATAATATTTGATTTTTATTGAACCATTTTTTATTCCAAATATATGTATAAGATATGGTTAGAGATTTCACATTATTTTCTAAAACCTATGAAGTGTAGATATTTTAATATTGAGGTATTCTGAATTTATAATTGAATTCCAAGATAAATGGAAATAGAGGAATTTATTAGAGTTTTAAGTAGAAGGTATGAAGTGGTTAAATATTTTATGGTAATATTTTGGCTTGGAATTTTTTTTTGATAATTTTATAAATCATTTATTAGAGTTATCTAGAAAAAGGGGCTAACTACTTTGCCATCCAAAAGGACCCCACAACCACTACTTAAGTGGGAATATTCAACCTCTATAATACCATGGTAAGATATAAGAAGTGTGATGGGACAAGCTTGAGGAGGAGCATAGTGAGAAAATAGACCATAGGAAGGCACATGGGTGAGTGTTCATGGAGTGGGAAAGTGGGACAATGTATAGAGGTGTGGCTTGTGTGAAGTCTATGTGTGGTGTGTGTATTGGTGATGACCTTGGTGTCAACTTGAGAAGTGTGTGGTATAGATTTAATTATAAATGAAAATGAAGCCATGTGAAATATCGATGTGGGATGCATCCTTAACAAGTCACTGCTCTTTCCCATTTAAATGATATGGATAAAACATGGTTCATACGATCCAATTTATCTGAGATAAAAAATAACTATTAAGGGATCATATTCAACCTCCCAAGACCACCCTTATGTGCTCTACTATACCTTGTATAGAGTTTGTGTCGAAAATCAAAACTTTACATGAGTTTTATTACTCCACAAGCCTCTTTGAAAAGATATGAATTCTTCAATAAACAATGATCAAATGATATAGTCATAAAATTATGTTCAGTTTCACAGTGGTATTAAAGGAAAATAGGAGTATATGTGTGTGCGATATTTTTTTGATGCTGGAAATTAACATATTCACATAGCACGAGTTGAGGTGGTGCACATATGTAGTAGAATAAGTTGGTGTACACAATCTATGGTGGGAATCATATATAAATACCACAAACATTTCTCATTTGTAGTATGAATGAAACATATATATTAGAGAGTGTTGAGAGAAAAAAGGTCAGACTCAAAATCACTCTGTATTCATGTAAGTTTCCCATGTCATCATTGTTTTAATTTTACTTCATGATTTCATGAATAAAAAAATGGTTCCATAGACCTCTTCTTATGATATTAAAATTCAGAGTTACTCTATAAAGAAATAGTGAGATTTTATGATATAATACTAGTTATCACATATTTTATTTACTCTTTCATTAAGAAGATAAAAGAAATATAAGAAACACATAATGTACTTTCAAAAATGGGTTTTTTCATTATACATGTGTATAAGATCCGTATTTTTATTTGTGGTATAGATGCTTAAATTTTTAGACTCAACCTTCCTTTTATCTTAATGTAAGTATATAAATATTTCATGGAGGTCTACATAGTGATCAAGATTGGTTTCAGGGTAAGGAGATCTAGTTTTTGGATAGAAATGGGGATGTACACCATTAGTATAGGGCAATTACTAACCATCCTCCTCGACTGTGTGACCATATAATGGAGGATCATGGTTATATATACCATGAAACTTGTCTGAATGAATATAGAAAAACATTAAATTAATTATAGAGGCAACCTGTACATTTTTTACATGGTTTATTAAATCATGAACCCAGATTGTTCGAGGTGTGGGCTCTTGGATAGTTTCTATAGAATAGTTGGCACACAATTTTCCAAACCTGGTGACCAAACCATATTCCACTTTAAAAGTTTTGAATCTATCATTTTTACCTTATTTCACCCTTAAAAAATACCTTCTTATCCTCCCTCACATAAATAATAGATCCATTGTGGGATGTTCTACCACTTCCCCTCTATGGGGATTTGAGAGATATCCTCTATTTTTATTCAGAATTAAATATCCTCCATGAATTTGGATAACCCTTAGTTAGTATATAATTCATATTGTATTATTTTCTAGTTTGTTCACCATATAGGATTCCATTTCCATATAAGCTTACAAACCCAATTTTTAGGGTGTTTATCTAGTTTCTTTGTTTTCTATCATTTTAGAATAAATATGAGGCGGATACTTGATGAAGAGTCTACTACATTGTTTTGGTAGGTATTATATTATTTTTCCTAAAAATAATACGTGTTTATAAATCATGATGTTGTGCCACACACCGTACCTTCCATGAATTTATCATAAAATTAATACCCCTTTAATTTTTTTTTTTGAACTTGGTTATAAAATTTCTATATGACCCTTGATCACCATTGAATATTGTTCACCTCAAATTGAACTACCCATTAGTGTGTATCTAATTAATTGAACTTGAAAACCACATTTTCATTGTGGCCAAAATACTCCTACGGAGTGGTTGGAATGATCCTTCTGAAGGGAATGAATAAAATGAATTTAATAAAATGTTATATGACATGTGTAATTTAATTTTCCCTTTTATCACTTGTTATTGAGATGAATTAATTAAAAAATTGAGTTGTAAAATTGTATGGATGTTTTATGTGCACCTATTAATTTCTTATAAATGGATTTTCTAATATAATAAATTGAATTAATAAATCGAATGGATACCTACCTGAACCTTTGATCATTTATATATTATTATTGGTTATGGTTATGAAAATGGATCACTATAAATTATTTTCCTTCCATGATTAAGACTTGGATTCTTGATATGGAATTCCTTGAGTGAAAATTTATGACACTAGATGATTCATTGATGTGACTGCTATCTAGAACAACATCTTTGGACTAGGTCAATGTCTTAAATATATGAATTCCTTGGTATGATAACTACGATTCACCTAAAAAATCTAAAAATTACAATTCCTAGTATTATGTCCTTAGATTCAGCTTGATGTCCTCGAACATAGAATTATTTATATTATCACCATAGGATATAGTTATATTTATACCAAGTTTACCTTGGATGTGTTCCCAAGACTCGATAATGATTCCTTGGCAATGAGACTTGGGTTCTAGGACTACAGATGGCCATATAATTTTGGATACCCTATATAATTTGAAGCTAGTGGTATTTATCTCATTAAATATTCCCCCTTTATATACCATGCAATGTCATAGATTATACTCTTTGACTAGATTATATTAAACTCTAATATTATATCTTTTTCTTATTTATATACTGCACACTGTTACAAAATATATTTAGAGAACAGAGTTGTTTTAGATACCCCTGGGTGGTGGGATACAGAGTTTCACTCACACCCTATTCTAGACACCATTGGGTACTCTGAAAGACATCATGGATATAGGTATAGATAAGGGTAAGTGCCAAACCGTGGATGCTTAATCTATTTTGGGGGTTGGTAGTAGATGTTTGAAGAAGTGGTCAAGATTCTTATGAAGATTTTTTTTTATTTTTTGTTCATTTTATTATATTTTTATTGTATGTATACCAACTACTATGTATTCCCTTTCATTTGATAGAGACATGACATCATCTCTACGTGATACTACTTATGGATTTGGATGATTTATTATTATCTAGATGTTTATTCCTACTTCCCTATCTTGTTCCACTGTTGAATTATATGGTTCCATTTATTCATTTATTATTACATAAATAATGATACACTCTAATAAAGAGGGAATAGTATCCCTACCATATCACCGTACTCCCTCACTATTAGTCGGTAGACTCTAGCATACATGGAGGCATTCTTGGAGCCATTTGGCGCTCAGGTTTGGAAACTTTTGTGCGACTAGGTTGTGGATGTCACAAAGTGGTATCTAATTCTATTTTTCTTTGACTTACTATTTGGGATAAGTATATAAGAGACTTATACATGTCAAAACATTATAATAAGCTATGACTCATAGTAGCTAACCCATGTTCATGGGAAAATCCATGTTTCTAGGGTTTGGACATGTGGTTCTTGATTTTTACTACTATAGTCTTACTACTTTAACCACTAGGTGATACACATTATTTATGATGATGTATGTTATGTTTTTATACCCTTTGAATAGTATGTAAAAGGATAACTGCCTAATGCATCATAACAATCACATTAGGAATTATTTATCATGTATATTCCATGCCACACACATCACAATACCCATTTTACTATTTCTTATTGGGTATTTATTGGATGTTATATAAATGAATTTTGACCTATATTGTAAGAAAAAATGAAAAAAGGTTACATAAAGTGTTTACATCATCTTAAATGGTGTTTCCCCATATATCTTAATATTTGTACCTTATTTGACTTGTTAACATTTTTGAGTTATGGAATCTTGGTGGATTATGATGGAAATTTAGTTGGTAAAAATTAAATGGATTCCACTTAAAATTTATATTAGTATGATAATATAAATTATAAATGAAAATACATATAATTAAAGAATTGTATAAGGTCATGTGACATCCTAATACCATATGTAAGAGGTTCGTTTTAGTTACATGGAATTCTAATTGTAACTTATAAAGATTAGGACTTTACTACATGGGAATGAAGATAAGTATAAACGAACCATTATTTGAAAATCACTAAATTCGAACCCCTTTAAGTAATTGGTTTCCATTAAATAGGGTTTCAATTTGAAACAGAAAAAGAATTTTTATCTATAAATTTTAATTAAAACCCCATATAACAAGAATCTTATGATTAATGTTGAATCTCACCTTTTACCAAGCCATTGTAGATGGTAGTTGGGTTAGTGTTTTTATAGGATATAGAGGCCTTGTACATGTTTCATTCCCTACCAGTATCCACTTTTCCTTTATCTTGTTTTGAGGTGTGTGTTTCAAATTATTGATATATTCCTCCATGATGACCTTGGATCGAGTGTTAGGATGGTGGAGAATATCATTCTTCTAACGTGGTGGGAAGTAAACTACATATAATTCCACATGTGTCACTTCTTATCGTACCACATGTTATACATGGAGGAGTCACTGATTCTCAAATCAGAGTAGGATTTCTATTCCCAAGATAGTCTGTGGAGGGAGTACAAAAACCTACACCATATATGTTATAGGTGACTAGGGTATCATCATAGAAGCACCCTCCTAACTTTTTGAGGAATGGTATCCCCCAAGATACTAAATAATGTTTAGTGGATATTCACTCATTTTTTAAACATCTGGAGACATCTCCATAATGGACGGTAAATATTGTAGCTTATATACATTTTTGATCCGCCATGCAATGTTGGGATGTCCTTATATTGGTATACCAGCATTGGGGTATGGTCTGAAGAGATTTATAGAATGTTTTCTATGATTAATTTTTCCCAGAGATGATAGGAGCTGATAAATATTTAGAGTTTATGCTTTTAGAGAATGCTGTTATGTGCTCCATGGATTAATTAGCTTATTTCACAATGCTTTAGTTCTTTTTACCCACTCTCTATGGTGATGTGATGCCATGGGTGAGTATTTTTAAGGATGATATTAGGTATAACCTCTACACTCAGGTTAACATATTATGATTAACTATATTCTGAAAAATAGTGAACCAGAGACATATCTTTGAGTGCTAATAGAGAGAAAAAGAAGGTATTAGGCATAGTGGTTTAGCTTCTAGGATGGGTACTACATCATCCAGTTGAAGGAAGCATCACATTGATATTTCTATTGAGTTTTTTCTCAGAGTGTAACCAATATATATTCCTCTGTATAGGTTGGATCATACTGAGTATCATAAAATCAAGAGTTAGTTGGTTGATAAGGAAACCAAAGGGTTTATATAAATCTATACTTATCCTTGGGGTCCACCTTTGCTTTTAATCAAGAATGTAGGTGGTACCCTAAGGCTTCATGTGGATTATTAGTGGTGGAATCAACTTACAATTAAGAACCGAAACCCACTTATATAAATGATATATTTTACTAGATCCAAGGAGCTATGGTCTTTCTAAATATTGATTTGAGATCGAGTTATCATGAGGTTTGATTTAGGCCATTAGATATACCACATATGTCACCCCAAATTAGGTAGTCCCTTTAAGAGTATTTGGTTATGTGATTCGGTCTAACAGAGACACATTCTATTTTTATGTCCTTAGTGAACATGGTTCTCTACCCATATATAGACTCCTTTTTGGAGGTTTTTTGTAGATGAAATCTTATTTTACTCTCATAATCAAGATGATCATTCTAAACACCATAAAATTATACTAAGTTCACTAAGATGGAATTGTTTCTATACTAATAAAAAAATCACACTTTTTTATTGATAAAGTTCACTTATTGGGTCACATCATATTAGAAATAGGGGTTTCTATGGATCCAGAGAAGGTGATAACCATTATTTCTTTGAAGAAACCCATGAATCTCTTTTATTTATAGATTTTATTAGAAAAAATAAGTTACAATTGTGTTTTCATCATAAACCTTTCATGCCTTGTATCACCAATTATAGGATTTACTAATAAAGGTAAAAAGTTTACATGGCCTAAATTTTGTGATAAATCCTTTCTGGAGTTGAAAGGATCGATGAACCCTGCATCGATCTTGAATTTACCTAGGCTTGGAAGAGGCTATACAGTTCATTATGATGTATTATGCATTGATCTGGGAGATGTTTTGATTTAATGGGGATGATTTCTAGTGTACGAGTCTCATTAGGTGAGTATTTATAAGCGTAATTACCCGATGAAAACCCATGACTTTTCCTACACTGTTCACAATCTATATATACAAAGACATTAATTTTAAGGGGAATAGATTATAGTATACACACACCATAGAATACTCAAATGCATATTCTCTCAATAGAGATTGAACCTCTAATAACGATGACAGTTTGATAATTATAGTACATCAACTTTGATATTTCTTACACATTAGAAAAGGGAAATGTAATTATAGATGTATTGAGATGGAAGAATCAGACACAACATATTCTGGATGCTATTTTAAAATGATAGTTGATGGGTCTTCTTTATGAAATAAACCTCGATGTTTAGAAGTTTCATGAGTAGCCTTTTCTTATGGACTTAGCAGTGACCTAATCACTTATTGATCCAATGATGAGGGGGAAAATTCTAGATCTTGAAAGATTTTTCCTTGTATAGTGATGCAGGTGAGGACCCTCCACCTTTTTGGGTTGTTAATGAAGATGAGATCTTATATATCCATGGGCATGTATAGGTTTCTACAGACACGTGAGATGAGCTAATTTGAGAATTACATTATACCAAATGGGTAGTATATCACTAAATCCCTATGTTGTAACATTAATTATGCCATCATTACTGGTGGGTTCAGATGATGAAGAAGATAGGGGGTTTAGTTAATCGATGATCCAACTATCATAAGGTGCAGGAAGAACACTAGTGGCCTGCTAGATATTTACAACATTTACCCATTCGAGAGTGGAAACTAGATAACATTACGATGCATTTTCTATTGTAGTTACCAGAGTCACCTCAAGGCAGTGATGCTATATGGATGACCGTGGATAGGATGACGAAGGTCAACCACTTATTACCTTTTAGGGAGACCTTCTCAGTGGATGAAATTGGGAGGATTTGTTTCCTAGATAACATACACCATCATGGGGATCCACATAACATTTTGTTAGGAATGGACACTTGATTTAATTATTGATTTTAGTAGGGATTGCAGAGATTAATTGGATCATAAGTACTTCTATGTAAATCATACCACCACAAACCAATAGTTTGTCTGAGAACACTATACAAGTACTTGAATACATGCTCAATGAATGTGTTTTTTGATTTCAAAGGTCATGGGAAAATAACTTTTATTTAGACTAATTAAATTATTATTCGAGTTTATAACTGACTATATAGATTTTTTTATATGAGGATCTTTATGGGAGGTTATTCCATTCCCCTTTATACTAGTTAGAGATAAAGAAGGTGGTGATATTGTAACCTCATCTGGTTCAGAAAGCATCAGAGATGATTTAGCTTATAAAAAGTCTTATGGATATGGTTTAGTATAGGATAATGAATTATAAATATTTCAACCACTAACCTATAGAGTTTGAGGTGGGAGATTGGGTCTTATATCATTTCTTTCTTAAATAGGGTATCAATATTTTAGGAGGCAAGGTAAGCTGTCACCTTAATTCGTTGGAACTTTTGTGTTTTTGGAGAGGTTTCTGGATAGTAGCATATTAAATAGATATTCATCAGTGGTATAAGTATATTGATAATTTATTTAATGTTTCTCATATTTAAATTATCATTTTAACCCATCTCATTTTAATATCCAAAAGAAGCTGAGTTGGAGACACATGATTATTTGGAGGAATATCTGGTTCATATCATTGATCATAGTATATCATATCACTAAGGTAGGATAGTTCCTTTAGTTTGGGTTTAATAGATGAAAAGATGTTTACATGATGAGACCTATAAATTAGATTCAGATATATGGGCTTAGTGGCTAGAGTTATTCTTGGATACTTCCTAACCACTTTAAAAATGGTAGCCTAGGGATGAGTTGTTTTAAGTAGGGGAGGTGGTAAGATATCAATTTTTATTTGAGTTAAGAATATTTCAAATTTTAGTATGAAAAATTCAATTATCTTAATTGAAGTATATAAAGAGGTAATAGAGTTTATGGGATTGTTCAGCCTTGGTTTGGGGCCCTTGAGTTTTAGTTTTTGGAAAGAAAGAGGGATATGCACTGTTAACACACCATTAATACTAACAGTTTACCTCAAACATGTGACCATATATGGGAGGATCATGATTAGAAAAAACATGAAAAATGGTATGAAATGACATGAATAAACTTCCAATTAATTGTATATATAACTCAGAAAATATCTGCATGGTTTTTTAACTATGTGCCTACTCCGTGTGAGTTGTGGGACATTGGGCAGTGGTTATCGCATGGTTGGAGAACAGTTAACCAAACCATATGACCAAACCATGAACCCATTTAAAAGTTGTTATGTTACCATTTTCCCTTATTTCTCCCATAAAATAATACCTTCTTATCCTCCCTCAAACACTAAGAAGATACATCATGGGATGCTCTCACTCTTCCCTTATCCATGGATTTGAGAGATATCCTCCATTAGATCAAAAAATAGAACACCGTTCATCACATTAGATAACCCTCGATTATTCCATCATTTATATTTATTATTTTATCTATTTTCTTCACCATCTTGGATGTCATTTCCATGAAATATTATATGACCTATTTTTATATTGTTGTCCTAGTTTCTCAATCTTTACTCATTCCATCCCAAATCTGAGACTGATACTAGACAACGAATCAACTATTGTGTCAGGAGATGTGTTCTAAATCTATTCCCAAAATGTACATGATTTTATAAATTTCCTTTTTTATACACAGTAGAATTTATTTTCATTTCTCAGAAAATTAATATCCCTTTAAATTGTTAACTAAACATGGTTTTGAATGTGTTGTGAAACCCTCGAGTACCATTGGAGGTTGTTCACCACAACTTGATCCACCCTTTAAGGTGAATAAAATTAATTTAACTAGAAAACCATTCTTTCATTGTAACCATAACACCCCTTAGGTATTTTTAGCTTGATACTTGTTAAGGGAATAACTTAGTTGAATTAAATTAAATGTGATGTGACATGTTTACATCTCTTAAAATTTTTATAAATTGTAATTGAGATGAATAAATGAGTAAATTGAGTTTTTAAATGGTATAAATATTTCTCATTCCCCTATTGCATTCTTTTAAGTATAATGGTTCAACAAAATTAATTAAATTGGTAAATGGAATAGATAACTACATGTCCCTTTGATCATATACATATAATGATTGGTTATGGTTATGAACTTAGATCATTATAATTAAATGCACTACATTGAGTAAGACTTGTATTCCCAACATGGAATGCCTTGAGAGAACTTTTAGGATTCCAAATAATTCATTGATGTGGCCACTATGTGGCACATAAGCATTAGACTTGGTCAATGTCTTAGATATGTGAATTACCTCATATGAAATCGAAGATTCACTAAAAAACTCTATAAATTATAATTCCATGTATAACCTCTTTTGATTCTAACTGATGTCATCGGATACACACCAATTTGTATTATCTCTGTGGGCACTAATTATGCATTAATTGAATTTACGTTGGATGAGTTCCTTGGAATCAATGAGGACACCTTTTGATGGGACTTCAGTTCATAGACTACTAAAAGAATTATAATTTTACAATATTTTGTGTGATTTGAAGTTTCTAGTATTTATATAATTCTATTTCATCTTATAGTTTTCATTATTTATATATTAATAACTATCATAACCTATACTCTTGGACTAGATGGTATTATACTTTCATATTACAACTTCTAATTGTTTATATACTATACACTATTATAACTTATATTTATGTACTGGATTTTTCTAGACACTATTGGTGATGTCTTGCTATGTTTTACTCACACCCTATTTGGGCCAGTATTGGTTACCAAGACAAACTTCATTGATACAAGTAGAGAGAAGGGGAAGTTCCCAACTATGGACACCTTATTTATATAAGGTTGGTAGAAGATGATTGAGCAAGTTCTTAGGATGATCATGGAAAAAAAATTTGGTCTTTTTTATCCATTTTATACATTTATTTTATGTATTTATACTTCCATGTATTCCTATTTATTTTATAGAGACATAAAATCATCTATACATGAAACTACTTATGGATTTTGACTATTGAATATTTTCTTGATGTTTATTCCCATTGCCCAATCTTATTCCTCTATTTAATTATATAATTCCAGTAATTTATTTATTATTACTAACATTTTTGTCTACTTTTATAAATAGAGTATAGTATCCCACCATATCACTATGAATTCTCACTACTAGTCAGTATTCTTTGGAATGTATGGAGATATTATTGAATCTATGTGTCCCTCAGGTTTGACTACTTAGGAATGAAGCAAGTCCATGAGATCACAATTTGATATAATATGAATTCATGAATACTATTGGTTGTGAATGAAATAAGGATGTAAGAGTGTTCTGATCTATCTAAGATTTCTTAGCGAGTGCTGTGAATGTGTGATTAGGAATTCAGAAACAAATGCAACTGTAAAAAAGTATATGAGGTTAATGCATGCTTTATAAAACATGTATGTTTAATATGTGCATTAAGAATGTGTTCTATGCATGAATGAAGTAGAATTAAAAACATGAAATATACATTTAATGCACAGTGGGAAGTTATTTGAGACTAAATCTGATAAGTATTTCATATGGAACTTATATTTAAGTTATTAATTAATTAAGATCAGTTCAGGTCATTTGAAGATTATTATATAGTTAGTGAGTCTGGGACCTTATCTGTAGAAGGAAGAATTTACTTAGAATTGTTTCATTGAGTAAACTAATCATTCACAAGTGACTAGAAATATATGAAAAAACAAGAATCTAAAAGGGTTCATGAAGTATACATAATTATGATAGTTGATCAAATAAGCTTGTAGATAAGGATCAACATCTATTGGTGAAAGAGTGACCAGGAGTAGAATATCTTTCTATCAATGGATCAAAACTAATAAGAGGACGGAGTTTTTGACTTGTGGTAGGGGGTGTTAACTAAATTCTAAAGAGACCCATGACTAGGGTGTATAACCAATTTTTCTGAAGATGGATGGGGTCTAATCAACCAAGGTAGAAGAATTTAATTGATGGAGGGTATAACTGAGATCAACTACATGGACCTATAACCATTATTCTCCCAAACCACATTAAATGATTAAAATATTATAGTATAGAATCCATATTGGGGGGGTATGACCAAAAAAGAGAGGAGTATGCTTTTTGTATCAAGCCTTGTAAATATAATTTCTCATCTAGTACATCATTATTACTTCACACGAGGTGAGATTGTCAGATATCACTAAGTGGATTTAGAATCTTACCTGGTTAAATATTTTAAATTCAAAAGAAGGAATTCCTAAAAAGTAAACCATTGATTCACCCCAATGTTAGTGGTAAATCAAAAATGGGGTTCTATATAGAGTTCTTTAACTATATCAATTGATCCATTCTCTTCCATTTTTTCACCTAATTATTCAATTGTATAATTCTAAATATATTTAATAGATTTATAACCACTTAAATTAACCTTAATTTGTGATGTTATCTCTTTGTCCTTTGAGATATTTCTTAATATCTTAGACTCTTTATTCTTCCAATTCTATATGGTTTTAGATGAAAACTACATGTTGGTATCGATAAGGATAAAAACCATATTCTCAATATGAGGAAAATTTAAACCTCTTCAAATATATACTTAATATATGTATGATGAAGAAAATTTAGGAAAAAATATCCAATTAGAGGGACCCAAGATTAGATATGACACCACTTTATATTCCCCAATAAAAACATGTTGTTACTTTGGGGGGGGGGGTTGAATCAGTGTGACACTATTTTTTTGAATTATTTACTCTTTACATTTCCCATCTTAATATTCAAACTTATGCATCGATTAAGATAAATGAATATAATTATAACTTTTTTAACACATAACACCACATGAAAAGTTTGTAAATAACTAGAGACTGTGGCACATGTTATTTTTAAAAGATCGACTCCAATGTGTAATTATACTATATGTTGTGATCAAGTTGAGTCCATGACACATATATCATTTAAATCACTAAAGTGGATAAATTAAAACGGCAAATGCCAGCCTTTATTATTGTGATGTCAATATGATAAGGGAATAATATATCTCTGACTCTAGAGAAGCTGTTTAAGTGACTAAAATTGAAGTGAAGAATAAATCCTTAACTCATATGAAGCAATGACCGTAAAATAGTTATCTCCAGGAAGATCAAAGGTCTCCTGACTAGTTTATCAATGATTATACTAGATACCTACTATATTTTATGATCCTCAAAATTACCTTCCTGAATAATATTTTTAGTATACAATAGGATGTAACTGTATTAATAATGGATGATCTTCTTACCTAGAAACAAGTCTTTGAATTTCAATATATAAACAACAACAATATCATGCATGTCAGTATTATTGTTTTAAGTATCCTAATATTGGGACCATAGTTTTTACTGTGAACTCGAATATTTCTCACTCAATATTATTATTCTTCCTCAACTTCCTCAAAGAAAAAATCGTTAAAAAGACAATAATTATGTCTTCCATTCTCAACTCTCTTTATCTTCTTATTTATTCTCTAATACCATTGTTGATAATTGTGTATATAGTATCAATAAATTATTAGTATCCTCATCA
The DNA here is from genome assembly GCA_963277665.1 of Viscum album. Taxonomy (NCBI): domain Eukaryota; kingdom Viridiplantae; phylum Streptophyta; class Magnoliopsida; order Santalales; family Viscaceae; genus Viscum; species Viscum album. The sequence goes on along the minus strand of CAUJRU010000326.1, from coordinate 78,764 downwards.
TTCCCTTTTTTGTCCTTCTATACATAGAATAAATAGTTGAATAATTTATCAGTTTCAATTTACTATCTTTAGTCACTCCTCAATTTCTTCTACTTCTATATTTTTTCACAAAATTATGTGAATATAATTTTTATACATTGAATATATAAATTCAATAATAATAAACACTATGATATTAAAATTATACTCTTACAAAAATCACATGGTCATGCTCCATATGCTCTAAAAATATTCATTTTATTTATATCAAGTAAAATTATACAGACACCCATATTCTCATTTAAAACGGGTTAACAATATTCCCAATAATTCTTGAATATTTGATAATAATTATTGATTTTTTAATATTTATATTTGATAATACAAGAATAATCAATTAGTAGTATTTGAAGTTTTATTATCATTTTATTATCATTTTGAATAATCTTGAATTTTGGATTAATCAATGACATTGTGATACTTCACCCATGAAGAAAATATCTACATTTTTTGATATTGATCTTCAGAAATCCTGCATTCTGTTAATTGGTTATCCTTACATGTGACCTTTATGTTTTAAACTTTTGTATTCTTAAAACTCATCTCTCTTAATTACATATGTGAAAATTAATCTTTATATATTAGTTATTGAACATTAAATTTTTTTATCAAAACACCTACGTATTCTCTAAAACTTCTGAGGGACCCTCACATGTCCTACTTTTAACAGCTACATATACACTAGAAATTCTATGTCACTATCATATCCTAGTTTGGATCTGGTAATTAAATAAATTTTATTTCCTCTAATTACCCTTACATATCCACCAATGAAAAATATTATAACCCTTATGTATTCTAGTTTTATTTAGTTATATTTCCATTTTCTAGAAAGGAATGTTTGTACAACCCTTAAGTAATGCCTTTGATGCAGAGAAACCCTTATGTATTTCCATTTTTATAGGGTGAAACTTATTAATTTCATTTTTATAGATTCCTTTCTATCAGCCATTACATACATAACATAGGTTAAATATTATCCTTTTATATAAAATACTTGTTTGATTTATTAAAAATTTTCTTGGAGTTCCATAACTTCTCTATACAAGTTTAAAACTTGTATAAATCTTCTCACGTCTTCTCAAACAGCTATAACTCATCTCAAAACACCATAAATGACTTTAGAAATTTATCAAATAATTTAAAAACTATTATATCAATTATCAATGAATATTTTAATATATATATATATATATATATAAAACACATGATTATTCTTGTGTATCTTTAATAAAATTAACAACTCATATGTCAGATTCAACCTTCCAATCATCATTGAATATAAAATCATCATTTATTATAGAAACATTGATGCTTAATAAAACAGAGATAGTTACTCACAAACTTAATCTATCGTCATTATTATAAAACATATATAGCTCCTCAACCATATAAATCAATAATGGACAACGGTTCGATATTACATTATCATATAAAATGAATATATCAAGATCTCAGTATAAAAATAATTAGATATAATAATTCTTCCTTGAATCTATTTATCCATTTACTCAAAGAATCAGTATTAATTACCCACTATCAATGGAAATATATCAATCCCTTAATTAAATACACGTTTCCAACTTATGAATGGATAATGATAATAAAATTATTGGAAACAAACACAATTATGACAGGAACTCTAAGTTTCATCTTAAAAACCTCCTTATTTATTGGTCTCCACACTATCACCTAAATTTAGTACATATTTACTTCACTTCTAATTAATATATTGAAAAAAAATAAAATTCAACATATCATAATCCAGTTGGGAATTTAACCTTATCTCAATTGAGTTTTTATACGTTTTATATAAATTTTTATTGATAAAATGGTTTATATAGATGTTTTTAATCATGTTTTTATATAGTTTTCATTAAATAATGTTATAGACACATATAATAATCTAGGTATAATAGGTACCTTATTATATAAAATTATTTTTATATATAGGTTTTGAATGAGATATTCCCAAAATCCATAAGAACATATTATTTTTTGTATTATATTGTATGGTATGATATGACATATTTTATAATACAACACATATATTGCAAGCGAATTGTTTTATGTTATTAGGTATATCATTTCATACAATATATGTATATCATATAAGTTTTTTATTATCCTATGATTATTAAAGTCGGCAGATCATTAAGAGATAATCCTTTGAATCTCACTAATCGACCAACTCCCATTGATTTAGAGAAACTCATCTGGAAATGCATTCATGGGATGAATGAATAAAAAATATGAAGCATTAATCATGCATTTTTAATTTATGATTAAATGATATTATAAACCATGTATGACTTGAGGTACATATAAAGGAGTTTTGTGCTGAGTTTTGAAGGATCTAACGACACTCGTAAAATATAGAATAAGAAATATAAAAAACCATAAAAAATATCATATATTCTAGATAAATGAAATGTTTTTTACTATAAATAAATAAACTAAAATTAATACATTACATCAATTTTCATGTAACAATGATCATCATTCATACTTGATGAAGTTAGTGGTTGAGGAATCCAAAAGACATCTCTCCTCTAGAGGTATCCATGGGTTGAAATAATAACTCAATATTTTGTAAATATTCTTATTATCACCATAAAATGCTAGAACCTCATAGTTAAAAGGTTAAATAAGAATTAATTCTTCAATAATAAAGAATTATCATTAAATAATGAATATGAAATACTAAACCATTATATGGTAGTAATTATATAGATCCCCTAAGGATGCTAATCAAGTAATCATGCTTTTACTCTTATATTATAAGGTCTGAATATATTCTAGTAGTATAGTTTAGGAAACCCTTCAATAAATATGATGAAACCCCATTAACTTCATGATATGAATCATTTCATTTATGGTAGCCAATTTTGAAGACCCCTAAATGATTATAATAATCATTTGACTACCACGATCATATTATATTGGTGCATATCATACCCTATGATTAAAAAAAGTACTTCTTTTAATAGTATATATTATTGAAATATGATTGAGAAGGTAGTGAAATTATTTTTCTGAACCATGGCTTAGGATATTATTATATGACAACATATTATTTTTCTAAAGTGAATCATATAAAATATGAATTTAGGGAATATCTTCTATAATCAGTACTTTCACTAAATCCATGTAGATTTTGTTCCATTTTACCTTATATCATATAATTTATGATAACTTGTAAAATCATATCCAAAACCCCTTTTTGATATATACCAAAAAAACTTTTGGAAATTTATCATCAAATTCACCATGTATGACATTATATAAAATACCTTGTCAATACCCATCCAAAATACTTCTATATTAAATATAAAATCAAATTTTTAGTAACTATTTGAGGAAAACTCAATACGCATTTAATCAACCACTATATATGACCCCACAAGCCTTTTTATAATTTAAATATATATATATATATATATATATATATATTAGAATCCATTAATATAATAAAATGTTTTTCTTTAGAAAAGAATCCATCCTACACAACCTATAAAGGGTCAGATAATGATCTCCATCAAACACATAACTCTATATACCTATGTCTAGTAGTTATATCACATGCAAGAGTACATATTTATATGATCCCTTTGTATAAGACATCGAGTGTACATTGAAAATAGAGTATGAAAATGCTACAATCGAATATATCTATTTTCAGTTCTCTAAGCATAGACTAACTAATATGATGAATATGTCACATTTCATTCACTTTTTATGGTTGATCACATCCCATTTCCCACATATAAACTGATAAGAACATTATAAATACTATTTAGGTGTGTATTTACACTTCATCAATATATCATAATCAAGGGACCATACTTCATACTCTTTATATGAGAGAAAACATATCGCCATAGTAGAGATCCAATGATGACATGATTAAAAACATACCAAACCACCACTCGATTTTCCAAGCCATAAGGCTTGTGTAAGATATACATCAATGTATAGAGGTCTTATGATAGTAATATCACCAACCTTAGGTAGTGGGGACTATAAATTTGATAAATGTACCCCTAGTAGACCATGAAATTGAATATGACACTCCATGTGGTATACCTCATTGATTACATATTGTATAAAACATGTTTTGCAACTAATTAGAATATTTTGTATTAAAATACCAGAATATTACTCAAGTTATCCATAAAATTTGATTACATGATATAATACACCTTGAAAAAAATTATTTATGTATAACTCAAAGTTTTATTTTGAGATTTAAATTATCATTTCACTTCTGAAAATTCATATCAATATATATATTTTCAGAAAATGTGAAAACCTGAAAAATTTTATATTTTATTTTTTATAACAAGGAACATTTTAGATTCTTAAATTTATTTAATAATACTTATCAAAACCATAAATAATAATATATTAATTATATCACATGTGGTGTATTAACATACCAATCTTATGTTTTCTATACTCTATGGGTTTTGTAAACTCGTTACATCTATACATAATTCATGCCACTTCTCCATGTGACCTATTGAGGGAACCCACTAACTAGTCCCTTTAGTCAGTAATTTTTATAAAAATGAAATTATTATAATTTTGATATTTAGAAATCACATTAAAAATCTTAATCTCTTTTTTACATATTTAAAATCATTTTCTCTACAACATCTCATGTTAGTATATAAGATTTTGTTACCAAATTCAAACTCTTTCAGATTATATCATCACCATTCTTAGAAGATTTTAAATCAAAGTTTTTCCATGTTTTTTATTACTAATGTAACTATTTACATTATATCATTTCAAAAATAGACAAAAATATTATAGGATAAAGTGTTGTTCACTTTTTTATAGTAAAAAAATGTAACACTTTACATTTCTCTTTAACTTCATATCCTAAATTATTTTAGCATATGAAATAAAATTTACATTGAATTTTGATTATATTTTATATATTAAATTTGAATTACTCTATGTTTAAACATAATTCCAATAGCCTCTTAGAAAATATATTATTTTCATACTATCATTATATGATATAAAAACTCTATTGTGTAAGGAAATAATACTTATTTCCATTTAGTAGTAATATTTAACCAATAAATTTTGTTTACCATATCTTATATATCATTATATGTTTATAGATTATTTTTTTGAAAATAAGACTATTATTTAGAATATGGAACTATTTGGTGCTAAGAACACCTTGAATCTTATTTTAATAAATATATTATCACACCCAGTTTTTTTAGTCTTGTCTTATGTTCCAGTTTTTTGGTAATGTGAGTCTTTCTCTTGAGTTCTGAGTATGGAAGGGGTTGAATTTCTAAGTGTTTCTTTGTCTAGTTTTTACTAAATGGTTATTCCTTATTTTTTAAATATTTATTAGAGAAAACATGAGTTTTTGGGGTTAAATATATCCTACAAATTGTTAAGGTAAATCATGTAGTTTTTCCCAAGTAACCGTGTGGTCTGAGGTTTGGTGGGAGTGGCATGGACAATGACTTTAAAATGATTTATTAAACCTTGTAGAAAGCATGTGGGTAGCCACTATATAATGGAAGAATAATTTTTCACAGTTGCAAAATGATTTTCAAACTATTCAGCTGAACCGTGTAGCTGCCTAGGGGTTTCCAAAAAGGGGCGCACCGTTGGTGCACGATTTGGTTAACCTTATGGCCAAAAAATGTGAGTTTCCTGAATATAATTTTTTGCGTTTTTCCATGTTTAACCCTTAGGGATTTTTACCCAAAACACCCTATTCCTCCCCCACTCGTTTTTTTGACCCTATGAGGGATATCCCTTTTTTCCCATGCCTCCCTCCTCTTTCTAAGGTGATTTAAAGTGGGTTTCATCAAGGGTTGGGCTCGATCTTCATGGGAAATCCCCATATTTCTTCTCCAGCTTCCTCCTCCTTCCATTTATTCTTGAGTTTCTCTTATCCCATAGTATTGTATAACTAGATTTTGGATTTCCCATCAATTTATATTGGTGGGGTTGGTGTGTTTAGGGTTCCTCATAGATCTAGTTTTTTGGATCCCTTGTTGAGTGATTTCGGGCGTGCGTTGTTGGTGCTCCATGGATATGAGTTAGGATTTTCTATAAACATGCCTTTTTTAATTTAAGATTTATTGATTTCATGATTTTGAAACCTTATATATGTGATATTATTTGTCATTAGTTCTTTGGATAAATTGTTTGGTGTGAAAAGTGGCATTTTATGCTTTGTTATGTGATAAATTGAATTGTTTGGTTAAATAATGAACATCAATTTTTTGATTAAATACAGGTTGGATTTTATGTGTGATTTGAGATATAAAATGAATGTTTTGGATTTTTAAATATATTTTAAACCTGAAAAATGAGGATTTCTGTTCCTTTTATGGGTTTCACATGTTGTTTTGGTTTTGTAAAGGAATGTGTATTGGATTTCAATGTGTTTGGCATGTGTTGTCGGTGAATGCCCCATTTGGAAATTTTTGAAAAATAATTTTTCCTTAAAAGTGTAATGTGAATTTTTAAGGGTATACTGTAAGTGGTTTTGAAATGTAAAATGGTGTGTTTACATCTATTATGAATGGTGTATTTGTATCTTTCATAAATTTTGGTTTTGTGAAAAATGATAAAAGGTTCATTTGGAAACATTATAAAAATAGTGAAAGTTTTTATTATGAAAATATCCTTTGGATGATTCTAAATCATTATCTACATTTAATGTAAGAGATGTACTTTTTTTGGAATCATTTTCATCCATTATTGGGGATCCTTGGTAAGGATTCCTTGTGTTCTATTTTTATATGGAATGATATTGGTCCTTAGTGTGACTTGAGGTGAGGCCTAATATTAGATTATTATTATTATTACGATTGGATTCTTGGAGTGAAATGGTTGGATTAACCCATTTATACATGAGACATGTGAACTTATCATAGTGAGAGAATTTTTTGAGAACTATTACAGGAATGGCTAGTTTACGCACTAACCAGTGGCCCATAGTAGGTGGATATATTTGGGTTTATTTTTAATGTATTCTCCCCTCATTTTGTCCTGAGTTAGGGTTTCTTGGAGTGTTAGGGTTGATGGGAGTGTTAGGAAATTTTTTATTTCATCATTTGTGGCATACTACTGGGGATGGGTCTCACGTATTTGCATGATCTGGATTATTCATAGTCTCTTAGGTTCACCCATGTCTATCAGCTCTTACCTACATGTAGTGATGATTGACATACTTGTATGTTTATTTCCATTTCCCTTGTCATGTTTTTATCATAATGTTCTCATTGTGTGGTGTTTTATTGGAATGTGATGGGATTGTTTAAAATAATTAGGGAAAATGCTTTTAAAGTAAACGTTTCTTAAACTTTCTTATTCCATTTTGAAAAAAAAGAAATACTTTCCCCTTGGAAATGTTATTGTTTCACTATTGGTAATGAACCTGTATTTCAAATGAAATAGGGAAATGGACTGTATTTTTTTAAGTAAAATGAATATAAAAGATTACTTTTATTGATTTTCTTTTAAACTTAAAGTTCATGTTTCTTTTATTTTAAAGGATTTTAATCAGGAATAGATTTTATAGATATCCTACTAGTTTAAATAGTTTCCTTTTTTGTTTTTAGCCTTTGGTACAAGTTTTACCATGAGTTTGATCACCTTTAGTGATGATTGATCTTGGTGTTGGAGAGTGACCCTCAGGGTCACATAAGGGGGGTGGAGGTAGGGTGTAGTCATCTGGTTCGGTTGGTATTGTTGATTAGTTGTTCTACCATTAAGGCTTGGGTAGAAGATGTTTATCTTTTATATTTTTATTTGTATTAGGTTGTTTGGTTCCTTTCATCTCTTCAGTTTATTATTTATTTTTCGGTGAAATCATTCGATTTGTGTCCTCTATTGATTCCCAATACTAGTTTCCAGACTATGGGGATCAAGAACATCTTTCGTGCCATGTCGCAGATCAACTTGAGTGATCAGTTGAGGGTTGAACCAAGTTGGTTTGTGACACATGTGGATATACACTTCATCCTGGATAAAATATTTTTTTCCATATCTTATTTACAAGATTTTTTTAGAATTTGATGTATGATAAACTATGTGTGTTGAATTTATTATACCATTTTTCTCATAAGAAATCTTTGTTGAAAAATAATATCCTCTTTTAATTTATGGTAAATTTTATAATTATGCACTTCCTTTACATTGATTCATCAGAGTTTTATTTATTATTTAACATTAAAATATTTCATTTAGAAAATAGTTTCTTCATTAGATGAATACAATCCACAAAATCAATAAATTCTTCCATTTATTATGAACTCCTTTATATTTTTAGTCCTTGTAAAACATACAGTTGTTATCACCTACCCTTCAAAATCAAAAATTGGTTTCTATAACACTAATATCTGACATAAAAATTCAATGTATTTTCTCAAAATTCCTTTAGGTATTCCAAAAAATTCTATCTAATGGAATCAATAATCCTTCCAAATTGATTTCAAAATTAGGTTTGAATGACTTGGTTTGGATACATTAAGAAACCTTATTAGACTCTCCATGTAACTTTTCTTATTTTTTTTTTTATGTTTTACCAATTTTATTGTTTTTACAGAAGCGTAACCTAGACATCATATGCATGGTTCATCTATTATCTACTCTTTGGGAATAATACAAGGAATATTTTTTTAACTCATTATTTTTTTAGAAACATTAACATTGATGTAAATGTAATGGATTTCATATTCAAAACAATCCTAAAGGAAACCACTAGTATCAACAAGTCATAAAGACACCCAATCATAATGTGAATATGAGTGGAGACAAAAATTAATTAACAAATTTTGATTTTAATGACTCTAAAAGCTTAACTGAATCATTCCATGCTTCATATTATAATTTAAATTCAATTTTTTAAAAACATCAAAAATTAAATTCTTAGGAATTTGTTTCTCTAACGCATATAATTACATTTTAAATAATAATTGTTCTTAAGATCTAAGTCTTGGGAGTTGAAAAAATTATGATTATACTTTTCATGTGTTGATCTCAAAGTAAAATTTGATGATAACTATATTATTTATCCAAAATAAAATATTTTTTTCATATGAGTATCATGTTTTTCAAAAAATTAGTATGTAATTTTATAAAATGATCTCCCACCAAAATTATGACCCCTTTTTAATTCAATAAATACATTAGAGGTAAATTATATATATTTTATTGTGTAATTAGTGCACTATAGAATTCCTCTCACCGCATAACTATTTAAGTAGTGAATAATCTCAATCTTATCATTTATGACTCTTGGAAAGTAGAGAAGAAAAATATTTGTTTAATCTAACATATTAATAAAATTAAACTCACTCTTCTCATTTCCTATCTCTTAGGGGTTTCTAGTTAAGTGTTACCAAATAAAACAATACTATTTTTTTATCTAAATATTAAGGTTATCTATTCCCACCATTCCTCAGAAAAGATGATCTATGGTCAACGTGATTTGGTAGAACCTATCCAAATGGATGATCAAGGCCTTGATATGTGCATTCTTTAGAAGGAATCTATCATGTAGTATTTTTAGGGTTATTAAATATTAGTATCTTATCTCATGTTATTCTCTTTACTTGTATGTATTCTTGTATTGATTTATTTTTGGAATCCTATTTATTTCATCAAATCAGATCCTCAAACCATATTGATATGCAACTATTTACCCAACTGACATCTTCTGTTACAAAACCAAATTAAAACCCATCTATATTTATATATATCAAAATTCATCTTATGTATAAATTAAAAACGATTTTTTATATAAATATTTAGATTTATATAATATCAACAATATTCAAATTATTAATCCTGGAGCCATAAATAGTCACCCCCACCTTTTTAAAACAAGGCATAAGACTCAAGGATAGTGGGATGTCTGTTAAGAATTCACTCTATCTAATGATAATTTAGTCAATAGAGACATAAATTCCATCATAATTACAACACCTAAAATGTATAAATAAAAATTAAATACATTATTACTTATCATAACTTAAAATAAGACTAAAAAACATAGAAGAAAACTAAATCCATTATCATACCAAGCATGTAATTTCATATATTCATGTATGGTAATCTATAGAATAATTTTAATGATTTAAACTAAATAATAAAAGGGTTCATAGTATAAATAACATTAAAATATGAATTAAGCATGGAATTACTTTATGTAAATAAACAATTCAAATTTTTAAACATAAAATAAACATTTCAGAACAATTAATATATAAAAAAATTATAAAAATTTTACAATTAATCTAATCATTATGGGAATTTTATAATCTAGAATATAAAATATTTCTATTCATTTTCTAATATAAAATCAAGCCTGTTATTCAAATATGGAATTTTACATTAAATATATGATATTATATATAAGTTGACCATTTTAGATTTCAAATGATATTGTGTATATTCAATGGAATTTACCTTTATCAGAATGTTACTTTTTAAATCTTGGTTATTGGTGGAATTAGGAATAGGTTGGAGGAAGTGATGTGTGCTGGAGCTATGATTCTAGTAGGGTGAACTGGGTCACGCTATGGTTATATGGGTCACAACATGAATAGATGCATATAGTTGAGGGGTAGAACTATTGTCAAAGAGTGGTAGAGTGACCCCATATTTTTCATCATGTCATGTTATCTGGTATAAATGGAAAATACTATAGTTTGGATTGGTTGCAGTATGGCTAAGTGTGTTACATTATGAGGGGTTAAAGAGTAAATTTTGTCAAAGGGAGGAAATATTATTTTCTGTAAGGTTACCTTACCTTAAATTTAAAAATCTTATAAAAATGTTTATTTTTATTTTTTGGGTCATTGTTTGGAGGTCCAGTTCATGGTGTGAAGGTTCCTCAAGTAGATTTATTTTATTCTATATGGAAGCTATTCATGGGGAATTCATGGATGTCTTTGTGTGTAGACTTAGAGGTTGATTTTTGGGTACTATTTTGGGTGACATCAAACAACGGTGCATTTTTTATGTTGTTATCCTTCTTAAAATATATTATATTAAATATTTTGGATGAGATTTGATAAGGGATATATGGGTGATTCATGATATGAATTTTATGAGTAGTTCGATTTGGTCCAGGCACGGTGCATGTAAGATTTTTCACATCATGATGCTTTAGTTTTCTTGTCTGGGTATAAATTTGGTATTACCTTCCATTTAATTCATTATTAATTCAATTCCTTTTGAAAAAACTATTGTTAGTGGTTAATATTTGGAGGATCCTGATCCCCATTTAACATCTTTAGATCCATGGATTTATGAGATAAAAAATTATTTCATCTGAGGTGAGTTACTTTTCTTTTTTTTTCTTGGTTTCCTATCTTTCCTTCATATAGGGTAGGTTATGGTAGTGTGAGTGGTTTTTATTATTATTTTGTGGTGAGTTGTTGATGATTATTCTTATGTTAGAGACTCTTAAGGCTGCCTTGTGTTATTTAAGCCTTTAGACAATATTTTCCTTTCAATTTTATTGTGAAGTGTTTACAAATCATCAATTAATGTTGGGGATATATGGATAACCCTTTTATTTTTGTGTGAATGTTGTATTAAAACACTCCTTATTTCATTGTGTATATTATAAGTATTTTATTAATTAAGATATTAAATGGACCAAAATGGCATGGAAAAAAACCCGATTCACATGTGTTTTAAATGATTTATAATACTTCTTATTCTTGGAATGATGGTTATAATTCCATAATATTCGTATTTTAATCTTATTAATTATATAAATTTATGAAAATTTATTGCGATTTTCAGCCTTTATATTTTGTTATACACATAAAGAGGTAAATGAGGGGGTTATTTGGATAGTCTATAAATTGTTAAGATATTCATTCTTTTGATTCCTATTATGTTATTACTGATGGTTGTGTTACTCTTGTTCTGATGAGTTGGGGGTTTGTTTGATAATGGTGGTTTGACTGGTTATTAAAGCTAAGGTAGTTTTGGATAACATTGGGGGGATATTGTGGGGTTAATGGGTTGGTTTTTATGGGGTATTTGTGTTGTAGATGTTTGATAATGTGGAATATGTGATTGGTGCTGATGAATATAATGATTGGATAGAATTGAATATGTTATGGATTTATATTGAAAAATTAAATATTTATATATAAGGGGGAGGTGTAGGAATCAAATACATTGATGACAAATAACTGGATTAGTAATGAATATGGATTGGAACTGAGTAAGTAATGGAAAATGATAACAATATGTGGTGGAATAAATGCCCAATGGATAGAATTGTTATGATTAACTAGTGATAGGCCAGAGATTAATGGGAAAAAATTGTATCCTGAATATAATTTATCAAGTAATATAATAAATCTAGAATATGTTGATTACATGATTAAAAATTGTATAGTGGGAATTTTTTTGGTTGTTTCGTTTGTGAAAGTAGGATGATCGATGTGGTGGAAATGGAATTAGTAGATAGTGGGTGTTTGTAGTGATGTAGTGATGTCAATAGGTTGGGATAATTTTAATTGGGAGTGAACCTTCTAGGTTGGGCTTGTGTGTGAATGTATCATATTATTTTAATTTCTTGTGACTTCATACACACCCCACCCGAGTCACGTAAGAATACTGACACCTGAAATTTTTGGGTTCTGAATGTTTCCCCCCAAACATATTGGTTGGAAAGGGAACTGGTGGAAGACAACTCCCTCTTCCATATTCTATCTTCCTGGAGTACTCCATTGTTCTATTGTAACTTGGTTTGTGTCATTCATGAGATTATAATTTCTCGAGGTTTACTTCCTTCATGTTTATGCTATCTATTGTGATGGATATGTAGTTGTAGATCATAACTAATTCCAATAAAAGACATTGGGAATGGTGGTTAGGATAGGTAAGGACATTGTCTAACCCATATAACCATTGATTTTGTTTTTGGACAGGCACCAATATGATATGTTGGACCTCATGGGAGGATGGGGTAAAAAGGGATACATCCTGACCCACATTAGCTATTGTGTGATACATAATTATTTTGATATAAATAGTACATAATAGATATGAATATAAGGCATTTTTCATTGGGGGTGTGAGAGTAAAAAACTAGTGGGGAAGTGGGTTTGGGGTTCTTTTTTGATATATTCATTTAATATCATATTTATATACATTATTATGATACATGGTGAGTTAGTCTTGGTGATGTTGGGTTGTATATTTCCTTATTTATTTTCTTATTGGTTATGATGTTTATTCACTGAATTAGTAGTATTCTTATTATATACTTTCAGGGGAGGTCTTGAGGATAGTCCAATTGATTATACATCTATGCTCACACCAATATAAATTTAAAATATTTTTTTTTTCAATTTTTTTGATGGATTTAAGGACTAAGAGAGTCATTAGTATCTTAAATCATGGAGCTCTTAGGGAATTATTTTCATGGGAGTTTCTTGTTTTTTTCTCATTTTAGAGCCTTTGTATCAATATGACCTTGATAAGCATCATGGAAAGAGGGTTTATTTTATATTCATCACAGAGTTTTTTGTTCGTTTCATTTATATGTACTTGGTATATATAAGGGTAATTACACCCATATGAGTGTGTTTATACCTGAGGTGATAGCCGCTAACCAATGGCCTATTGGAGGTAGGTTTCAAGGTCACTCTAGAATTCACTATAGGATTATGAAGGGTTCCCAGTGGGGGTGGGTCTGAATTGTAAACATTTTAAAAAAAGTAAATTATATATACAAAAAATTATTTAAACCTTCATCATATGAATCATCAAAACTATTTTTGACATGGTTTAAGTAATTTTTCAAAATAACGATTCAATTTGAAAAATTAAAGTTTATGAATTATGGAAAAATAATAATTAAATTCAAACATTTATATTTATATTTATTTTTTTATCTTATGAAATATATATAAATTACCATTATAATTTCTAAAAAACACTTTATTTTCTAAATTATAAGCCATTTCATATGATATATAAAAGTATTTCAAAATTAACATTTAATATTGTTGAATTTTTATAAAATAAATGTTTCATAATCATGTAATAATGAATTATAAACACTTTATAATCAATTAATATAATAATTTTTTATAAATTAATAAATATCCTAAAATTTATTTTATTATAATTTATAGAAATGTTATAAACTATATAGTTCAATTTATAATTTAATTCTTATTAAAACCATTTTTTATCTATCTGTCATATTTATCGATTCAGTCTTAATCAAAGATACTATTGATAGTTAGTGGAACTTAAACCATTTATGAAATATCAGTCATACTTTATGATTGATAATACAATATTATATTATGATTACAAATATAAGTATGAATCAAATTTTATGATTCACATAGATATTGTAATTGTGGTACAATGATATATTTATAAAAAATACATTTACCATTATTGTCAAATAAGTTATCCTAAAGTTGTTTTATTTGAATTATAAAAATATGATGTATTTGTACCAAGTCTCTAGATGTGATATCCCATATTATAATACGTTATTCAACTAGGTAGAATTAAATTTTGTATCATATTTTATGATTGTTAATAAGACAACAAATATGATTTAAAAAATTCATTTAGAACGTGATTTCATGAATCAATATGCAAGATGACGATCTCATACCTATGTTAATTTTCAAAGGACCTAAAAAACTCTATAAAAATAGTTGAAGAAATATATAAACCCATAGTTTTTTTCATTTCTAGATTAATTAAATCATGTATGTTGTATATAAAAAAATTAAAAATTTCACCTTATAAAAATTTCCACAAATGTAAATATCATCATCCATACTTGATGAATATCATAGCAAAGGGTACCAAAATATATTCATCATCATTAGATATCAATAGTTAAAAAGAATCTTGATGTGTTTGGGTGATATTTTTCTTCTCACCATGACATAATATCACCTCATAGTTTAAAGGCGGAAGAAGAAAGATTACAATGAGATTAAGGGAGTTTCAACAAAGAATTCATCATCAATACTACACCATAATTTTGTTGTAAACACCTTTATATACGGACATAAAGGACAATATAAGAGTAAACATGCATTTAAAGATGCATTATAACTTATGGGTACATTCCTATCTACCAGTTCCTGAAACACTTGCATGAATACAATAAACGCCCTCCCATTTCATTATTTGAAAAGTTTCATTTATGATATAATATGTTAGGGACTCATGAATGATAAATATTATTATTTATATTCCAACATAATACTTTTTTATTAAACACATGATACTCTTTAATGTACCATCTAATAATAAAATATTATTTATAAGGTACTATAATGGTTTCTCTAAATAGTGTCATATGATATACATATATCACTAATTATGATATGAAGAAATTAAATCACATAAACCATGTAATTAAGGAATATATCCTTAATTATTAGTGATTCTTATGAATGTATTCTATTAGAAAGTTATTTGATGATACATAATCCATCTTGCAATTCTATTCCTCCTTCGACATTTCCATCTAGCGATACTTTAATATTATGAAGGATGTAGGGTCTTACCCAAAATATCTATGGGATTCAGTATATCCTTTGGTTACACCATAGTAGGAAGATCCTTTCAGTTATTACATAGAAATATTCATCAGGAATATATATAATTTCACATCAGTAGTGAATTCTAGTGTATAGTATGTGCTCTTCATTTCTAGTGAGGTTAGGTTTCAAATTTATAGAGATCTTGGGATTTATGGTATCTAACAATTTTTCTTACACTGACCAATAATTGGTCAAAACTTATGAAGTTAGAAGTGGAATATGATACCTATCATGTGTTTTGATTCACGAAATCATACTAAAAATAAAGAAAACTTTATCTTTTTTAATATCATATTACGTATCATTAAATATGAATTAAATTTTTTCTATGGGTGGTTATATGACATTGTGTATTTTATGATATGATTCATTCACACCCTATTATATGAGATATCATAGGTGGCTAAATGGAATAATTTATTTAGTTTTTACGTTAGTTTTATCATATTATTAGGGATGTAACATGGGGTGAAAATGGTGAATTGTGCTTATAAAATAGATAAATGTATAGATCTTACTCTATAGTTGACATCTTAAGATATAATACACAGGTGTTGAAGAAAGATGTCATCTACAACAATAATTAATCATAATATATGATTGATAATGTGGATAATCAATGATTTTGATATAGTGGATATCCCTAAATACGAAATCTATAAAAATAAATTTTTTTAAAATGTCAAATTGATAATTAATTAAATGGTTTATAAATCATATTTAAAATTATATTGTGATGTTTCTTTTATTTTAATAATATTTATAATTTAATTATAAAATATTTATCATTAATTAAATGTTTATGAGAAATTTAAATAAACAAATATCTATAATATCAATTATTGGTATTAAAACCCCATTATAATTATATGACATTCTTATAATTTAGATATAAAAAATGTTTATATAGAAATTAGGTGGGTACTTTATAAAGGGTTTATAAATTACAAAATAAGGCCAAATATAATCGTATATATTTAAAACTCATAATTGTTAATTGTTTTTGTTAAAAAAATTTCAAATTAAAATAACTTATTTGGGAAATTTTTTATACCATATAAAATTGAGTTTTGATAATTCATATGATCAATTTTTTTGTAATATTATATATGTGATATTTAATTTATGTAAATTATGTCAATAACTATTTTGAGATATAAATAGTTTTTATTTCATTTAATATCAAATATTTAATCAACATTACATATAAAGGATAATATGGAATAGTTCATATTATAATTTAATATAAAATATTTATATTTACTTGATAATGGAGTTTTTATGGTGCATAATAAAGTTATAAAATGTTTATAATTGATTCATTTATGAATTATTCACAAATTTTTTTCTCAAACTTAGATATTTGAACTTTTAATTTATTTAATTTATTTACTATTTATTGTTCATTGATATCAACTATCAATATTATTAATTAATGTGGATTTTATTTTAAAGTTTTAAACATGTTCTATAAAATTTCATTCATCCATATAAGGAGTGACATTCCTAGTTTTATAATGAATTTAGTTTTTTTATACCTTGAATTTGACTTGTTTTAAAATATGATATTGAATTAAGAAGTTTATTATAGTTTATTCTTATTTGATGTTATATTTTTGGTGGAAATGAGATATCTCTTTAATAAAGTGTATATGGTAAAGGGTTCATTGGGTTATACTTTTCACTAGAATAGAGTCTTATTCCATGTTTAGAGAAGTAGAGGTTGGATATCCATGGTTGTAGGATTACTCTTGTGGATATTTTTTTGGTTTCATATGATTATAAGACATTAAATGAAAGGGTATTATATAAAATAGGTATTATATTAATTTTAATATGCATTAGTGTAATTAGATTATAATTTGGGTTAATAATACAATCTATGTGTTGTGTAAAGAGTTACAAACCAATGTGGGTTGAACATACTTATTTAGAAGAGGTAATAAGAGTCAAAAACTAAATAAATATAAGAATCTAAACATAAATGGAATAAAATGAGATACAATGGTGGGATTAAATACCTTTAAGAATATAAAGTTTAAAATTATTTCCAAATTCAACTCTTTCTATGATATCGATAATTCAATCAGGTGGGATCTACCAAAGCAAGGTGCCACAAAATTATGTTTTCTAAGGAAAGAAATTAATGGGTAACTCTTATGTGATTTAGTTCCCATTTTTGGTGTTTTATTCTGGTTACACATAGTAATGAATTATTTATAAAGGATATGAGATTAATAGTATTGATTTTATCAAAAAAATGTATATGATATGGTGTTATCCACACAACCATCTAAGATTCATATATGATATGATTGGAATAATTTCCCACCTGAACAAAAAAGTGGGGAGAGTAATGAAAAGGTGGACTCATTATTTAATGAAATATTTTTCCAATCCTATTAATTGATATGATGAAATTCAAAAGGGGTCATCATTTTAATGGGAACACAGTTAATAAAATTACTTTTTAAATCAATGTAAATCATTATACTCATCAGAAAAAAGATTAAATTTTAGATATTATAGAATCATCAAAACATTGTATCTTAATAGTGATGATAAGAAAAAAGTTAATGGGATTAATTTCCTAGACTATACCAAGAACATACAAATATCTCTTAAGCAAGGAATCAAAATCTATGTGTTGGAGAAACCCCTTATTGAGAAACCAATGGGTGAAGTCATTCAAAAAAATGGGTTAGATACTTATGATATGAATATTAATCACTATAAGTATATAGTCTCATGATTATTCCCATGAAAACTAATTTTAAAAATCAATATGAAAACATAGATGCATTCAAGATGATAGAAAATATGAAAAAGCTCTACTAAGAATATGAAAGGCTAGAGAGGTATGTGGTTTCAAATGGTATCATTTAGTTTATTATAGAAGACGAAACATCAGAATCTACACATGTACTCAATATGATTGTGTAAGTCAATAGCTTAGAGAGATTTGGTTCACCTCTTAAGTTGGATTTGTCCATAAATTTAATCCTATAATCATTCCAGAAACTATCAATCTATTTATTATTTAGTATAATATAAACATGTTTGAACAAAATTTACTTGATCTCCTCAAAATTTTTAGGATTACACTACAGGGGAATGAGAGGTCTAGGAACAAGTTTTTTGATGATGTTATAGAAATATAAGAGAAATATTTTTGTCAAAAAGGAAAAGAATAGAGGTCAAAGAGAGTTTATATTACTAAATAAATTGAAGAAAATGAATGAAGGACAATGTATTACTAAATAATAAGACCATATTTTACATTTACTTGGTGATTTTGGGAGTTGGAGGTTTTTAGAGAAGGTTCCAAGGAGTGTCCAAGTCTTTCAGAGAGAATCAAAGGGAGTTAAGATGAAAAATTAGCTTTTGCACCATAGAGCCCTTGGCTGTGCCATAAGCCTAGCCGATGTGGAGTATTTGTTATGGATATGGAATAAGATTATTATATTATTGGAGCATTGGTCAAAATTTATGGTGTAGGAGCTCAAAGGATAGTTTTTAGAGATACTTTTATCTCAAGAATAACTACACTGTAGAGGGGTGTATTATTCCATACTGTTGGTTGCTATAGAATAATGGATCTCAGGTATGATGTTGTGGGCATGATTGAGGATTTTGGGAAACATCCTTTTTAGTCATGTATGTGTTGTGGGGAAATGGTTGTGGCATAGCCTCCCTTGGGGAGATGTGGTTCTATAGTGGAGTAGTTTACTCCTCACCATGATCTTCTCCATGGGGTTATAAGATATAAAACTAGTCTGGGATCAGATAAATGGATTTGACAAAGTTATATGCTATGGTCTTTATCCATTGCACTGTAGTCCTCCTATTTTTCAACAATGTTTTGGTGTGGTATGGGTGGCTATGTTATGGTCTCCTAAAAATATATTTTCTAATTAATAAACCCATGACCCTCAAACCCAAATTTATCTTTTTTATCTATATCAATCCATATATGAAAAGGGTTTGGTTTTAAATGTATTTAAAGACCCCTTAAATAAGTATTAATCCTTAGCTTCCTAAGTTAAATACATGGTAATATAAGGTGAGTTATACCTCCTTGTTCTAGTGGTTTCTCCCCTCCTGATCTTGTTTTCATCCCTTTATTCCTTCCATGATATTACATTTGATCTGAAACATTCTAATGGAGTTTTCTTTACCATTCACTAGTGTATTCATGTTATTAAGCCCTTGAAAGATTACAATTTCCTTTTCATATAGGAGATCAGGGATCCATGTTCTTGATATGTTATTGTGTGAAGAATTTTTAATTCTTTATGGTAGGTTATTAATGGATTTTTGAATTTATTTATGTGAAATCATAAATTGAACATGGTTTAGTCCTTTGGATGGAGGTGGAATTAACCTAATAAATATAAAAATAAATTGAATAATGACATGGGGTTCTATCTAGTTATCACTTGTTGTTTATTTACATCATGATAATGGTATGCCTATTTATTTTTAGATAATGTGATATATATTTTTTTATTTTTATAACATGTTTATTTTCTTGTCTTTCATGTTGAATGTTTTGAATTTTCATAAAGAATATAAATTTTGTATTTTTTTGGTTGGATAAATAATTAAGAAAAAGGTATGTTTAATAAATATAGTATTCTTATAATTTGATGGTAACCAAAATAATACTTAGTGCATGTTTAAATTAAATATGTTATTCTATGTGTTCGTGGAATAAGTTAAATAACTTGATGTTGTAATTCTTGTTGATGAGATTAATGACTAAATTCATGATAATGAGAATTATTCCTTTTGTAATATTATTAATTATGGGAAATTATACGAAGATTGTTTTATTAATTTTGAAGGATTGATATAGTAGATTACTTAGGTTATCCATAGTTGGAACCTATGATAATTGATTTTTTTAAATCAACATGGAATATAACTGGTTGTTTGATAGAGAACATTTCATAGGGCCCAGAGTGCCCACTGTTTGTAAATATTATGTGCCTTGTGTTGGGGGACGTAAGCACTCATTAACATGTGATGGATGAAGGACTTATTTTTAGGGAAAAGTTTCCTTGTTGAATCGATTTTTGTGATCTACCTTTTATGATGTGTTCTAGATATGTGACTTTTTATATGACATGTTGTGTTCCTGGGATGGCTCAGTCTGGGATGGCTGATGAGATAAGTGTGGGGAGGCCTGAGGTTGTGGCATCATTTCATGCCTATGATGGTGAGGCACATAGTGATATAAATTCTAGTGTCAGGGATGGAACTATAGATGATAGTGTGGATCAAATCTAGGATCAACCTTTGTTGTTCATATTTCTTGGATACTTGTTTGTTAATTTTCTATTTAATGGTCGGATGTCCAGGTTACTTCTTTTATGTAAATTCCTTTCCCCATTTCTTAAGGTGGAAAGATTTTCTTGGTTATGATTCTCTATGATTGTATATTTAGATGTTCTCCTATATTAATTGGAATAATGGAGTGATTTATAATTTTTGATTATTGATTGAACACATGGGATTGGTTCTGGTTGGAATAGTGAAAAGATATTAAATCCTAAGAATATGTGGACTTAGATGGATTATGTATGGAGGTCATGAAATTAAGTTGAAGATAATAAAGTGTTTTTTAATCAATGTTAATTGATGGTTAATGAAATTTAGTTTGGAATAATGTTATTTAGTGATAGTTAATTAATTAATGAATGTAAATGATAAAAACTAAGAATAAATTTTAATGTTCCTCCTTAAATGTTTGTTTGATTATATGATATCTATTTCATAGTAGTGGTAGCTAGGTGTTCGGGTGAATATAAATACATTTGAACCTGGGAATAGGTTTTTTTCAGAGTTTGGTTGTGATCTATATTATGTCCTATATATTTTATGTCTTCGTATTCCACCCCACCCATGTCGGTTAGGGTGACTGGCACAAGGTGGACTATGGGAGGGTGCTTTCCCAAACATCTAGTTTGAAAAGGGATAGATGGCTGACTACCCGATCAGGATCCACTCTCTTCTCTTGGAAGTATAATGTGTTAGTATTCATAGCGGTTATTTCCCCATATATGTGTGTATAGGGATATAATGTATTTGGGTTATTTCACACACATGTATCTCTAGATTTAGTACCAAAATGATTATTATAGCTATGACATGTATGGGTTGTGATGGCTTGAGGTATATTACACAGTTTATGGGATTTTATGGATTAAGATATAATACCAAATGTATAATACATTAAAAAGAGTCGTTAGAAACTTTTGGAAACTACTTTGTTACTATATGGATATGTGGATGAGATTATGAGATGAATTAATACATGTTATGAAACCTGAGCCCATATTTTTTTAGGATGTCTTCATTTCAAGAGAGATGGATTAGAGCATGAGACATTGGGGTAGAGTTAAAAACTAATTGGGATGTGGTAGTGGGTTACCCTTTTTGACTCAACACTATTTTATATGATCTCTTTTATGTGATACTTGGAGAGAGATATTGGTGGAGAGGCTAGGAATTTAGTATAACTATTTTAGTAATGAGTTAGTCTCACTTATTGTTCACTGGAATTTAGTATGATTAATTTATATTTTTTACAGGAGGCTCTAGGGAGGATACTACATATTACACCTATTATTATCACCCTATTTATATATAGACCATTTTTAGTTCAGTAGGACTAGGTTGGAAATTGGGATGGACATTACTTACTGAGGGTTTTACAGGAGTTGTTCGGGCTTTGTGTTAACCATTGGGTTTTCATTTTGGAAATTATAGTTATCCTTTCTAGTTACATTAGTATTATATAAGATTATATGTAAACACTTTTTATATCTTGTATCTTTATGAGAAGAAGTTTATCGGTGTGTCTATTTCGTCTCCCTCTTTTGTAAGTTATTCTAGAGGTAAATTCCCCTAATTTGGATGTATGATATACCACTGCTGCTAGTTTCCAACCCAGTGCCTACTGGAGGTGGGATTTAGGTGGTAACTATCATCCTTATCTCATTTCCAAACTAGGTGGGGTAATCATTAGTAGTAGGGGTTGTGATTGAGTGGTATCAAAGGATCAGGTTGAGATATAAGATAACATTTGGAGTTAGGAACATATGAGGACTCCATGAGTTTGTAGGGATGTAGTGTCATCTATTCTTAGTAATTGATATAAATAATGGAGAATGGATAATAAATTTTTTTAGGGACCCCTCTGATCTGATTCATGATCCTTTAAGTTTACCAAACCTACTCAATGATGTGATACTGGGTTTATGTTAGATACATATGAAAGGTTCAAGCATTCTTCTTCTGTGTGCATGTGTTTGAAATTGGTAGAACTTGGGGTTAGTTAAAACATAAAAAAATAAAATTAAATAAATAATTAACTAATTAATGTTAATTATTAAATATTATAGTTTTAGGAGTTCTTAACAACTTGTTTTTTAAAAGGTATGGCTCTAGTTCAACATCCTCATGGGGTTCACATTGAAGATGTTCAATAAGATGTGCTTTCATATTTTCAAGAATTAGAGGTCAACGATGAGAAAAACTAGTGGAGAAAACTCTTAGTGTCTCATCATCCAAGTATATAGAAGTACAAAGGACCCTTTTCAAACTAAGTCACAATAGAATTGTTGGAGGGGATTTATATAGATTTCAGTTCAATCCACCCTCAAAAGGAGCACTGGGTTTCATTAGATGTGATGATGATACATAAAGAAGAAAATAAAGGGTGGATACTATTACCTAGGGATCATGTGGTGTTGGTGGTATCAAGGGAAAATTTATGGGTCTCATTTGGAGAATATTTTCCTTTTTTGACTACAGATGTGGTTTTCCACAAGGATCTTCTTACCCTTTGATAGAAGAGTTCAAGTGTTCAAGAGTTTAGGATTAGCTGTAGGACTCTTATTTGATATTATTCTAACATATTTCTAGATAATGATGCTAGATGAAGGCAATTTTAGGAGTATTGGTATCCAAATATTTAGCATCAAGTCACCGAGTTCCTGTTGTTGCTGTATCTCGAGGTCTTGGGGAGAGCAGATGCTATTGATAGGGAACATTCGAAAATAATATCATTACGATTGGGGAGTTATTATGATTCACCACACAGTAGAGATTTAGTCAATGTTCCCATTTTCCTAGACAAAATTAATTTTGGTCAATCAGGGGTAGGTCCCATCCCTTATCATCCCATTTCTCTGAGGGTGAGGCATTTTCCTTTGGATCATACATCTGTTTTTCTTTTGGAGGATGTGGTCATCAGCCTTAGAGGAGACTAACCATTTTTAGTAGGAACCATGCACTATGTGTTCCACATCCAGTTCCAATATTGAGGTAGTATTAGCCAATGAATATGAAACACGATGCACCAGTATGGAATCGACATAGAAGGGATGGGGTAGGCAGAGGAAGAACCCAATATTCTCTATATCCTCATTGAGAAGAGATCAACTATGAATGTGGTGATCATTGAATTCAGGTTGGTCATGGTGTGGGTAATCACCATCTTTATTCTCTAGAATTACCAATTCTATGAGATCTAGATATCATTAAAGGTACCCTTTCCTTGTTTTCTACTTGGGTTCATTTATTGTTTGATTCAGAAGCTACGCACTCCTTCATATCAGCCACCCCCATCCTTTCTTTGGGATGTGAGGTGAAGAGACTTCCAGTTCCTTTATAGTTGACCACAATAGTTGGAAGTCAAGATTATTTATATAATTCATATAGAGACTATGAGCTAGTGTTGTGGTAACACCACTTTTATGGAGACTTCATATTTTTAGGTATATATCCATATGATACTATCCTAAACATGGATTGGATGTATTTGGTGTAGACTTTTATGGATTGATTCGAGATATAGGTCATATTATATGATCTTTATAGAGAGTTGGAAGTGTTTTATAGAAATAAATAATGTTATATGGGTTAGAGGAATGTTCCATCCCAGTCATACTTAAAGGATGAGATGATGTTGACTTCATCATAGGTTTATGTAATAGAGTTTCAATTGGTTATAAAAGAGTAACCATATGTTATTCCTGAGTGGGTTATAACAATGACCCCTCAATATAAGATTGACTTTGGGACCAAGCTATAATTGATTATTTCTTCTATCTTCATGTATATATATAGGATGTCACCTTTTGTTTTTCAAGATCTATGAGTATAAATTGATGATCTATTATATCAAGGTTTTGTTTGACTGAGTGTGTCACCATAGGGTGTACTAGTTTTTTTCATAAAGAAGGTTTCCTATAGTTTTTATATCTATATTGATTATCATCGCTTAAACTATTTGATAGTGAAGGAACAATAACCTATTCTATAAATTGATTATTTATTCAATTAGTTTAAATGAGAGAGATGGTTCCCAATTATCGATATATAATAAGGTGATGATCAGATGTGAGTGAAAGATAAGGATATTTATAAGTCTCTTTTCTGATTTTTTCATGGACATTAAAAGTTTTTTGATTACATTCATTGTTATGAATTCACCATACATGATCTTGGATTTGATTAATATAGTATTCATGGAGTTCATGAATCAGTTCATGGGGGTTTTCATAGATGAAATCCTAATGTAATTAATTAACTAGGAGGAGTACATTGAGCATCTATATGTCATATTGAGAGTTATTTGTCATTAGAAGACATTTGGGAAGTTGTTTAAGTGTGATTTATGAGATCATGATTTTTTTCTTAGGCCTTTTCATGTCCCAATTGGGGGTAGCTTTGGATCCTTCAAATATTGAGGTTGTTGTTTTTTGGGAATCCCCAAAGACTATTGTAGTGATAATCAGTTTCCTTGTACTTATAGTATTTTATAGGTGTTTTGTATTTGATTTATCTTAGGTTTTTAATAGTATTAAAACATTTATTAGAAAGGATTATGAAATATTATTGATTGACTAGTGTCTTGTATCTTTTGAGTACTGGTAGGCGAATTTGTTCAGTGATCCAGTCCTTTGTTTTCAAGGAGATGGAGTTCAGTTTTAGTTTTTCTATAAAGCATCAAAACTTGGTTTGGGATGTGTATTGATGTAGAAGGCATTATTTATTTCTTATAGATATTTACAGTTACATCCCCATAAACAAAACTATGCCATCCATGATCACATATTGGATTTAGTTGTATTTTCCTTGATGTTATGGGGATATTACCTCATATGAGAGAATTTTGGGGGTTTTACTGATCATAAGATCCTTAGGTATAAATTATAGTAGAACAAATTGATCTTTTGATATAAATGGTGGACAAAATTATTTTGGGATTATTACTTAAATATTTTACATGCACTAGACAAGGTAAATGTTGTGGCTGATGCACTGAGCAGGAAGTCAAGTAGTGGTGTCGTATGTGTATCTAGAGATTTATGGAGATTGATGGAAGAGATATCAGAGATGCATCTTTATATGGGAGAGGTTAGAGGAAGATGTTGTCTTTTCTCTATGATGGTGCAGTTACATTTGGTGTTATGTGATGATAAGTCCTAGCTAGGGGATTCTAAGGTGGAGTTATGGAGATACTGAGTTGTTTTTAGTAATGTGCATGATGGTTGGTATGAGGATGTACAACATTGAGTGTTGTTCTAGGGGAGGATTTTCATCCCTTTGACGATTCATGATATGGTTCTCTATGAGTTCCATAGATCACCCATCGCAGTACATCTTGGAATGAATAAGATGTACCAAGATCTAGGAGGGATTTTTTATATCCTAGGTTGAATTCTACAATTGTTGAGTTTATGTCACAATGTTTGGTCTTCTAGAAGGTGAAGGTTGAGCATTGTGTTCCTGATGGTTTTCAACAATTGTTAGATGTTCCTCAGTGGAAGAGGAAGAACATATTAATGGAATTTGTTTACTAGTTTACCTCTATATCAGGGTGGTTATTATTATATATTGGTGATATTGGATAATTTGATGAAATATACCATCTTTATAGTGATCCAGGAGCCGAGTTTAGTGGATGTTCTGTTAAGGTAGTATCTAGAGTAGGTGGTGAGACTTCATGGATTTAGGAGGGAAATAATCTCTGATCGTGATCCTCATTTTACCTATAGGGTGTAGAGAGGTCTTCATCATGATTTTGGATCCCATTTATACCTTATCATTTTCTTTCATCCATAGATGGATGGTTATATAGAGAATACTATCCAGACACTTGAAGTAATGTTTCATTTTTATGTCCAAGAATTTTGCGGTTCATTTATGAGGCACCTTCCTTTGGTTGAGTTTTCTTAGAAAAATAGTTTCAATCCTATATTGGTATGACACCATTTGAATCTTTGTATGGAAAACATTTTCATTATTTGATGTGATGTACTAGGGTTGGAGAGTCAGTAATTCTTAGGATGGAAGTATTACAGAATATAACAAAGATGGTTCAGGAAATTCAAGAGAGGATGAAAATAGTACAGGATCATTCAAAGCCCTATGCTGATTATAGGAAGGGACCTATATAATTAAAAGTTGGAAATCATATGTGTATAAATGTGACTTATATCTATGGGAAGTAGAGGTTTTCTCATGGGATTAAGATTTCTCCCCAGTTTATTAGGACTTTTGAGGTCTTGGACCATGTTGAATCCATACAATATCATATTTTACTATCCCCATAATTTTTTTTATACATGATTTTTTTCACATTCTATAGATCCATTGATACCTTCATGATGAATCTCAAATCATTTATTGGGGTGAGATCTATGTTAAAGATGATGAGACCTTCAAGGAGTGGACAATAGAGATCCATGACCCTTAGAATAAGACATTATAAAAGCGTGTTATTTCCTTGGTTCAGGTATTGTGTTGGTGCAATTGAATATGTGATTCACTTGGGAAGGCGAATCGAAGATACATGCTTAGTAAACCAATATATTTTTTTAGATCTTCCCGTCTAGTGTTTCTCAATTTGTGGAAGTAGACGTTTTTTGATTTATGAGATGGATTTATAATGATGAACATTTTGTAAGTATCCTTACTCTCATTTTATAGGTATCTTCTACATGATAATTTTTTGGAGTTGGTTATTTTAGTTAAATGGTTTGGTGATTTATTTCTTTGATGAGGTGGTTGATTTCCAATGGTAGGAAGATCAATGAGATATATCTCAAGGGGTGGCTATTCAATGACCCCTTTTCCTTCTTTCTATTTGGTTTTGGTTTTGAAATATGAAGGATGAGAATGGTTTGATATGGATCTTATGTATGGGACCAATCCTCGGTCTCCATTTCCTTTGTGAGTTTTGGGATTTGGAGGTGCTCAAAGAAAGTTCCAAGGAGTTATTGGGTGTTTTAGAGTGAATTAGAGGGAGTAAATTTGAAAAGCCAATTTTTGCATCATGGTTCCCTAGACTATGTCATATGATTTTCCACTATAACATTGTGGTTATGGATATGGTATAGTATTCTAATATTCTTTGTGAAATAATTATAGACTACAACATTGGTGCAAAAAGTATAGTTTTTAGAGTTACATCCATTTCAAGAATGGTTATGCTGTGGAGGGGTGTATTGTGTCATAATGGTGGTGGCTAGGAGTATTAGATCCTCATTGTAGAATCATGGTTTTTTAGATAATTTCAGGTCAAATACTATTTTAGGCATGGTTTCATCATTGGGAATTTGTTCCAGCATAGTTTCCCTTTAGGCAACGAGGTTCTAAGGTGTAGCGGTTTACCCTACCTCTAATGAGAAATTTTTATTAATGGAATGAGACATAAAAAAACCCACAAAGGCATGGAAAATTAAATATAATATAAAGGCATTTAAAAGAGAAAATCCTGAGGGAATCCCCTCTAATGAGGCCCACCCCTTTTGGGGGAAGGTAACCCAAACTAGTAAAAATGAAATGAGACCTTCTTATGGGGAATTAGATGCAAGGAATTCATTATCCTTGTTCCCCTCACACCATGTGTAAAGGATTTCAATGAGGTTATCGATGAGATACTACACATATAAATATTATAGGAGATACACTATTAGGTGAAGATGAAACCATGCAGATATTTATGAACTTTCATGGTGTCCGTTTCCACAACAATAAGATCAATGTTTTTCTAGCTACAAATATAAAGATATTTATTTATATAGTTTTCCTCAATATGGAGAGATTATCCATTACCAAATAAATCTATTAATGTGGGTTTGATGGAGCCACTTGGATCATGAACAATTATACCACCTCACACGACACCCATAATGCATGATCCATCAATGATGAGCTTAATCCTAGTATAGTGGGGGTATACACAAATCCACCAACTTTGGGGGATGTCAAGGGTGGGATAGTGGGTGTTCTTGGAGAAAAAAAGATATCCAATATAGGGGGAATAATCATGGTTTTTAGGAGCTATTATAATTCAAAAATTATACTCCTCGACTTGAAATCAATATCCAAACTCAAGAAAATGACCCCCTAGTGCAGAGCTTTGTTCCCCACCAGCTTGACATAAGAACATCCCCCTAATAGGATAATAACCCACACCTTCTTCTTGATGTTGTTTTTTCCCACACCTTGGAACTAGATATTTAGGTAGTTGATTCCTGATGATTCCTAGAAAGAAAGGAAGTGAACTCATGAAACCCACTCACCTTTAAAGAACAAGTAGACCAATGATTTTTTTAGGATCACTACAATAGGTCCACCTAGACATGAGGTGGATAACTCTATCATTAGTTTCCTCATCCATTTATAATGCATGATTCTTGACATTCCATTTAAAGAAGTTTAAATTTGTAGGGATATCCTTACACCAAATAAGATCACCCCAGCAGTTGAGCTTGATATAAGCTTGCAATGACCATTGATAATCCTTTATAGTGAACGTCCTGAAAAAAGACCCCATTATTTTTTACAATATCATATTATCTAAAAATAAGATCAAATATTTCATGTTATTTATTATCCAACATGGATTAGATGAAACTAAGAAGCATAATTCCTTTCCTGAATGTCACGTTGGAGTTGGGAACCCTTGGAAGCTATGTTTGGTACCTCCCCAACAATGGTGCTAGAAATTGATATTTCCCCAACTGATGATCTAGCGTATGTTCCACTGAAGAAATGGTATTTGAGTTTATATCGATATATATAAGGAAGAATATTTTACATTTAGCATTCCCAAACATTTCCCATATTTATCCACAATGAACCATCTATATATACGTAGAACCATAATAACCTCCCACCAAAATTTCATGAATAACGTGTATCATTTAAGAGAGACTCCTCACATTGGTGATTCCCTCCTCCTCCATCCTCACCGGTCTTTCCCATGAAGACCAATGATCTTTTACATCAGAGTGAGAATCCCATATAAATTAATTTAACATATTTTCAATGTCATTAATGATGTACTTTGACACCTTGGTAATAGATAATACATCCATAAGAATTGAGGTGATGACATTGTTAACTAGAGTAATTCATCCCAAAAAAGATAAGAACCCGTTATTATAATTATTAATGTGGATGGTGATCCTATCAAACACCTTATTGAAGTGGTAGATATAGAGTCTACTTGAGGTTAATGGATTACCTAGGTAGTACATAGAGATTCTCCTCTTGTGGATGTCCAGATTGGATTCTGAGGAAATTTTCCACCTCTCCGAAAACAGATTCAAAATATAGACACTGATTATCTCTTAATTCATGAGTCAGGAACTACATTTATAGTATTATTAGAAAATACTATTAATACCATGGATGTATCTATTGTTTCCATTGAGGAAAAATTATTTTTCATTTGAAAATATGATATTGGTGATGCAATGAGAGTGATTCATGCACCAAAAAAGGTTCTGGATATAAAGAGAATCATGCTGATGTATCTACTGATGGTATCCTATGTCAAAAAAGATGATCTTTGAGATTAAAATAACTTTTAGTTATCCCTAATACTAATTTTAAGAAACCATAGTTCATCCCCATGAAATAAATGGAGAGATATAGGGAGCTAAAACATCTAAATAAGTGATCAGTGGTCTAATAGGATAATCCCATGCATGTGAGGAAATTTAAAATGAAATTCAATTCGATCATATCATCAGATTTGGACCTTGATAGAAATATTGGACCCAAGTGTATTTTTATTGATTTCACTAATCATTTATTAAGAGAATCGTATGGAAGCTTGGATTGATCCACCTCTGAGAAACCCACATTGTTATTCAAATATCCAGTGGTGGAGGTTCAAGGAAAATCTCTTGTTAATAATTATAGACAAAAAATTATATGGGAAGATACATATACTGATGGGTTTATTTTTTTGAGTAGGGATGGATTTTTAACCTTTTGGATGAAAATATGATTAGTGAAACATTCCACATGAGGGATACCTATCCCATGAAAGAAATCCTACAGTAATTTGACTAGATCACTTATGAAAAGATCCAATGAGGCCACAAAGAAATAAAATTGGAAGATATCATGGCCATAAAATCTTTTTGGGTTGATAGAATTCAATGCCTCATAGATTCCATACTAATATAAAATAGATTAGAAGGAGTTATTGAGATCAAAAACCGCACAGGGGATAGTGTTGATGATTTTTTAATGGATCCTTGGGTATCCTCATTTAATGAGAGGGTTTATAAATTAAAAAATTGATTTGTAATGATCTCCACCATACCTCCAACCATGTCACATTAATTTTTGAATGTTTAATTTTTTAGGTGAATATCTGTAATGTTAGCCATATATTTATCCTTGATGAAATCCTAAAAGTAGTCCAAGTTCCTACATCCTATCATGAGCTATTTTATTTTGGACTGATCATGAGCCATATGTTCTTATTCCTTGATCAACTCTTCTAGGTTGTTGTTTTTTTAGGAAAATTTTTCTAGAATTAGCTTCACCCCATCCATTCCGAATCCTGGACTATACATTCTCAATATCTCTTTCAATCAAGTCAATATCTTAGATTCTATGGGGTTGATTTTTAATCCAAAATTGAATATACCCTTTTGGAAAACTTGGATTATTTAGGAGGTTAGTTCACGTTCTTCCCAGTGCTGTATTGGTACATGATGCTCTCACGACCTAATGATAACTAGGGTAGGAGGTATACTAGTTAGAGAAGCAGAACAGAATGCCTCCTTATCTTCTGGGGGAAAAATCAATGAGAATGGGTGAATGATAAAAAAACAACCTTAATGAGACTAGTTACATTAACATATATGTAGGATGAGATGACATGAATGTTTTCTATGAACTAATCAAGTAATAACCATATGTTTTCTTCTCCCCTTATTGTTTTTTCACCATGTGAAATGACTACCCTCATACCCCATATACATGAGCCCGTTGCATGAAAGAAATGACACAAAACCATGCCTTGAGTTCTGAGGGAAAACAACTCATACATTACTTTCTATGGAATATAAGATAATTTTAAAGTCCCCTCATACTATCCATGTATAGTTCCCTAGATAGAAGGACTCCGGGTCGTTCCAAAAGGATTATCAATCATGAAAATTTCATTTGGCATAGATAAAGGTGATGAACATATAGGAAATTAATATCATTATTCTCATAGTGATGAATTCATCAAAGGCTACCACCAACTCCACTAAAATTTTCAGTTTCCATAAGATCCATGTGTGTTGATTCTTTGGATTTTGATTAAATATTTCAACCTTATTCTATGTGTGAGTTTGAAATATCATAGGGTTGATGAGTTTTTTAAGAACCACCACTAGAGAGGATTTTATTTTTTTATGATTATTAGAGATGAAGTCTATTATTAACTAGGCTTCAAGACCATAATAATTCCATAGAATAAAGGATATCATTGGTGGGAGGTGTTTCTAGTGTTGGATCCTACTGTCAAGGATATTTTTGGTTTGACTACCATAGAGGCTAGATGTCATTTTAATTAGGGCCTAGTATGAAAACTACTTGGAGAAGAAGTAGGGATAAAGGGATGAGGTTCCAGATCATCCTATCATGGGAGTAACCAAGGGGTGTTGTAGAGTAGTGCTAATTTATTATATAGGAGGGGGGGATTCCATAAAGTCTAGAGTCATCCACTGACAGGGGAGGCTGGGTGATTGGGAGGGTCACATATTCCTTACCACTTATATAGAAGAGAATGAAATTAGAGGAGGAAAATCCACCTTATGGAGACACTAATGACATGTAGATAACCATGTTCATGTATAGAGTGTCTTTGGTTGGGTGGGGGTATGGTGGCGGATAAGGAATCCTTTGATAGGGGAGGTGGGATTGAGAATGAATCACTCATCCCAATGGGTTTTTTGGGAAGTAGAGGCTGAGAGAGCCTTGGAAACTATAATTGGGGGTGACTAATAAGGCATGGTGGTAAAAAGAGGGTCCAGGATGGTATGAAAAACATACCTTGGGGACAAGGAATAAGCGTTCAAGGAAGAAGTAGTAATTTTTTTAGGTGACATGGTGGTGAACCATTTCTTTCTAAAATATGTGGATGTGATCAATTTTGGCTAGAAACACATGTAAATCTATGGTGTGGTCTCCTTCAATTTCATTTTACTTCTCATGGTTTTTAACAATGTTGTGGTGTTTTCTGGGTGGCTATGACGTGTTCTCTTAAAAACTTGTTTTCCTAAAAATAACCTTATGGACATCAGAACTACATTAATCCCACATATCTTTATCAAACACTAGGTTAAAAGGGGTTGTTTGTAATGTATTTTAATCACATTTCAATAGGTTTTATTCACCAACTTATCAAGTTGGATTCATAGTAATCTAAGGTGAGTTCTACCTCCTAACTCTAGTGGTTTCCCCCTGTTTGATTTTGTTTTCATCCCATTATTCTTTACATACTGTAGAGTTTGATATCCATATTTATAATGGAGTTTTTAATATCATTAAAAGGTATGATCAAGGTACCACATTTTTGAGAGAACATATTTTCCTTATGGGAGAGGATATCATAGATCGATGCTCATGATTCATTCTTATGTAAATAATGTTGATGTCTTTGAGTTAGGGGATTCATTGATTCTATATTTTATTTATGAAAAATCATAAATTGACCATTTTTAGACCTTTCAATAGTAGTGTAATTAACCTAATAAAAATTAAATTGGATTAAAAAATGAAATTGATTTATATTTAGCGATTTTATAGTGTTACTCTCCACCATGATAATAGTTTTCCATTTAATTTTCTAGATAATATGCTGTCTATTCTATGAATTGTATAGAAATTTGAATTTATTGGTTTATCATATAGAAATTAATGAATTTTAATAAATAATGTATTGTCAATGATTTTTTATAAATAATTAAATATGAGGATTGTTTAACAAACCATATATTTCTTATAATTTGATGGTAATAAAATTGATGTTTGGTGTATGATTGAGTTTAATATGTCATTCCATCTTTTAGTGGAATTGGATAAATAAATTGAATCTATAATTATTGTGGATGATATTAATTTTTAAAGACATTATAATGATAAATTTTTCTTCTCTTATGCTTGTTAAAGTTGGAATATTCTATGAATCATGTATAATTAATTTTGATAGCTTGATATAGTTGATGCTTAAGGTTACTCATAGTTGAAACATTTAATAATTGAATTGGTTAATTCAAGATGGAATAAAAAAAATTGTTTGATAGAGAAAATTTATTGGGTCCAAGAGTGAACATGGTTTATAATGGCTATATTCCTTGTGTTGGGGGATGTGAGATCCCATTTTCATGTGAAAATTGAATGCCTTGTTTTTGGGTCTACGTTTCCTTATAGACTATATTTTTTATTTCATACTTCTATGATGTTTTATGGATGTGAGACTTGTTATGTGAAGTCATGTGATCCAGGGATGGTTGATTGCCTGAATTATGAAGATATATGGGTAGAGAGACCTGAGGTTATGGCACCAGTTGATGCTTGTGATGATGAGATGCAAGGAGATATGCATGTGAGTTTTGGGGATGAATATAGAGATAATGGAGTGGGTTGAAGATATTCTTACATGTTATTGTGATGGAAAATAGGATTATTGTTTTTAATGTTATGTTTAATGGAAGGATTTTTGGGTTGATTAATTTATCTATATTCCTTTTCCACCTGTGTGAGTTGGTTGGATGTACTGGGTTATGCATCTCTCTGGTGGTAGCCTAGGAAGTTTTCCTAGATTACCTAGAATTATGGAATGAATATTGATGTTTAATTACTATTTTAACCAATGGGGTTGGTTCTGGAATGAATGATATAGAATTTTAAATATCGAGTTACCATATACTTGGTTAGATTATTCCTAGAGGGAATAAACATTTCTTGAGGATAATGAAGAGTGGTTTAATCAACATTAATTGATTGTCAATGAAATGTAGGTTGGAATAATGTTAATCAATGGTTAATGAATTAATTAATGAAAGTAAATGAAAAAAATGATGGAATAAAATTTAATGTATCTCGTTAAATGATTTTTCTCTTATAGGATATCTAGTCCCTCATAGTGACATTCAGGTGTCCATGTGATGGTAACTATAATTAAGAATATGACTAGGTTATTACCATAGTGTGGTTTTGAACTATATTATATACTATATATTTTGTGACTTTATACACTTCCCCACCCAAATTGGTTAGGGTGAATAAAACCAAATGGACTCTAGTATGGTGTTTTCACCAACATCTTGGTTGGAATGGGATAAATGGATGACTACCTCCTCCATCCCCACTCTTTTCTATTGTTAGTATTATGTAATAGTATGCATGGTGGTTAGTTTAGTATATATGGGTTTAGAGGGATTTATTTTCTTTTGGTTATTTCACACACATTAATCTCTAGATATAGTATCCATAAGATTATTATAAGTATGATGTGTATAAGATGTGATGTCTTGAAGTATATTACATTGTGTATAGGCTGTGACAGAATGAAGTATAATACATGATATATAATAAAAATCATACTAACTATAGTGGACCCTAGAAATTACTTGTTTACTATAAAGGGATGTGGAATGGGATGATGAGATGATACGATGCATGAGATAAAAGTTACGATACTTAAACCCAAGAGTCTTTAGGCTGAATTATTTTAGAGGGAGATGAATTAGGACAAGAGATGTTGGGGCAGAGTGAAAAACAAATTGGGAAACAATAGTGGGGAACCCCTGTTTTTTCATTACTATAATATATGATAACTTTTAGGCAATATTTGGTGTGAGATAGCCATAGATATTTGGCGAATTTAGTATAACTATTTTGGTGATGATTTAATCTCACTTATTATTCACTTTGATTTAGTATGGTTTTATTATCCTTTAAAAGAGAGGCTTTAGGGAGGTTACAACTGATTATTCCTGTTATTCTCACCCAATATATATGAAAAATATTTTTTATGTTAGTAAGATAAGGTTATATATTAGGTTTTATATTACTTACATATGGTTTCATAGAATATGTTTAGGCATCATAGTTGCTACCAAGTTTTTATTATTCATATTTTTAGTTTCTGTTTCCAGATGGTTTAGTCTTGTATAACATTACATACAAGCACCCAAGATCTATTTTATCTTCATTAGTAGGAGTTTATTGGTTTATCAGTCTTGTTTATCTATTCCTTATTTTCATTTAGAGGTTAATAACTCTTATTTTTATGTGTGATATACCCTTGGTTCATGTCACTAACTCGGTTCCTACTTGAGGGGAAACTCAGGAGGTCACCAAACTTCTTCTCTAATTTCCATCCCAGGAGAGGAAATATTTCGGGGGAGTGGGTTGTAACAGTATTTGTTATTGATAACCTAGACATTTGATAAGGTAATTCACTAGAAACCTAATAGTTAATAATTAATCTTATAGAGAGTTCATGTAGTAAAAATAAATTTTCATTAAAAGGAAATTGTAGTGATAAGAAAAAGTTAGAGTGTTCTAATGTAGTCGATTACAATTTAATCCTTATCCATCCCCTTATTATAGTCATGAGGAAAGGTCAATAGAGAAGAGAAAACAATTAGAGGATTATAATTATATACTTTAGTGTCAAGAGTGTCTGTCATATTGTTTCCTTCATTCTAGGAGTGACATATGAAATCATTTTAGTTCAAAATATTTTTATAATATCGGTTGATATATGATGTGGACTAATCCACAAGAAATGAGTTGATAAGATACTTGACTAAAAAATTAGAGTCAAACTCTACCACTGCTAACTATATATTTCACTCTCTACATATATATAGACCACAATACAGGGATATAGATTCTACTATAAGGGGACTACCTAGAGTAAACCATTTAACAAAAGAAACAATAGAATCTAAGGTCACTGATCCATTACTATCATGAAATATTCCACACTATGAATACTTATATTTGATCATGA
Organism: Viscum album; assembly: GCA_963277665.1. Taxonomy (NCBI): domain Eukaryota; kingdom Viridiplantae; phylum Streptophyta; class Magnoliopsida; order Santalales; family Viscaceae; genus Viscum; species Viscum album. Next base: position 41,774 of record CAUJRU010000326.1, on the reverse strand, counting down.
ACCATATAAGTTGATTTTAAATCTCAAGACTTGGGGGGGGGACCAATGGACAAATCTACTAATGCTACCATTATCAACAATGTGAGAAACTGGGAAGTAGAGGTACATATTCCAAAGAGAGAGATACAGGAAAAGAATTTCCAATCTACCGATGAATGAAATAACATTACACATCATATTAATTTGCGTAGTAACATTTATATTGAATATTAGACACATTACATAACTATAATAATTCTTATAACCCAACTCTAAGAGCCAAATTAATGAAATTGATATAGTTTTAGGTAATACTTACACCATAAAACCGTGAAGAAAAAAACATATCAAAGGAGATGAATGATATAATGATACATAGGAGTTATCCAAGTTGATTCCTGGTAAAATATTCCTAATCACTTTCAAAAATTATATTAATGCCATTTTAAATATATTTTTAGTGAAAAAAATAGAGACACCTAATGAACTCTTCTACATTAAAAATCATTATTCATGGGTGTCACGACCTAACCCATGCCAGATCTCGAGACACAACCAGCCCAAGCCTAACTCCATAGGCCCAAGGGTTGTGACAAGTGATGAAGGTACAATTATTTTGGGGATGACTTCTCTTGAAAACCTATACACACTCATGTAACCCACTCAATGAAAAAGTGTATAGGGAAATGAAAAAATATGTGTAGCTACTATAAAAAGGAAACCAACCATGCATCATCATATAAATAGGAAAAGTAAATAAAATTAAATAGAATGAAAAGGTTAATGGTACATGACCAACGAGAAAAGTGAGACAACCCAACAATAGGCCAAAAATTGAAATTGTTGGGAGATTCCTGCTCCTAAATCCCATGCTACGACCACCACACATGACCCATGTTCCCCTATCCCTAATCTCCTCTGAAGTCACGATCAACATATATGTCACCTATAAGGGAACACCAAGTGTTGGAAAATCCCAATAAGGGGAGAGTATAAAAATACTCTATAGGATTCCCTGAAGGCTCGAGGGAGCAGAAAAAGGGTAATCTGAAAATGGGATGAGTTGATAGAACAACAAATAAAAAAAGAATACAACTGAACCAAACAAGATAGTGAATGAATCCTTATCCAAACACAAGGAGCTAAAATTTTTGAGAATATGAACTCTTAGTCAAGTCTAAACTACCTATAACAAGAGTTTATACTCATCCAACCATCAGAATCGATACACAGAAATCATGTGTCACACCCCACACATCTTCGCCTTTCCTAGAAGGAGAGCATCTAAAACCCAAGGATTGGGTATAAAAACAAAGATATATATATATATATATATTCAAATAGATAATCCAAAATAAGGGCGTAAGGGGATCTCTATCTCATAGCTCAGTACAAGAAACAGAGTAGAAAATAGTTCCAAAAGTAACCACCAATGATTCCTACCATCCCTCACATATTACCTGAACTACAAGTCAAAGGGGATAAAATCACCACACATTGATACTATCTTCTTTGGGTGGAACTAACTCACCCACATAGCTTTAGGTCAAATCATAATGATACATCATGGAGAGAAATCTCCCCTCTTACTCGTGAGCCCAAAGGTATGTCAAGCATGTCTTTTAACTAATCTTGCATTGCTAAATTAGTAAACCCAAAGCAGAGGACCCACAACCTAGTGTTTATGGGGGATTCCACTCTAATAGTTGATGTAGAGGACCCACAACATGATGCTCAAGGGTATTATACTCTTTTTCATCATGGAAACTCTCCCTAGTGTATCTAGGGGATTCTACATAGAAGTAGATGCTATAGGACCCACACCCATGCCGATGGGGAATTCCACTATTATGTCAAAGAGGACTCATGCCCTACTGTGTCAGGTGGATTACACTCTCATATTAGTCATAGAGTACCCACACCCATGTCAATGAGAGATTCCACTCTAGGACATTGAGAACCCATGCCCTACCTGGTAAGGGATTTCCACTAAGAATGTATCGAGGAAGTACACTGTCTATCCCTATTGGATGGTAACTGTCGGAATGCACTGATATGTCTGCACCTAATCAGTACAATCGTTGGAAATTTACTAAATAGGTGTCACATCTGAAACATCTCTTATCTTATCTTGAAATCCAATATAGAGGGCACCAACATGTTTTACATGAAAAAACACTCAGGATAGGCTACTGACATGCCAAAATCTGAGTTCAAAAATAGGGGATAAGATAGGTAGAAGATTAATAGAGTGGTACACGATGCATGTGGGGCACAAATGAAATGTTGACTTATCTCATCTTCTGGCCCTATAAAAAACCATTCTCGGGTACTAAACTATGACACACGTTCCCATAGGCATGCCCATATACTCTTAGAGTACATCTCTTCTCTAGCCCGAAAAGGTAGAGGAGTGCTCAACGCTTTCCACTAGTCCAAAGGAAATAAAGCTTCATTTCCACCAAATTACCTCCTCAAATGGCCCATTGTAACAAAATAAATCATTCCATTGAGATCATTATGAAAAAATGCATGGGATTGACTCTTCATTCACCCATATCAGACATTCAGAAGAAAAGATATAACTCCCAACAACGCACATGAACAATGATTCGTGGGGCCCATGCCATGATACTAAAACACATCGAACTGATCATACCATTGTGATACTCTTGAAAAAGAACACAATATTCATTTTTCCAGAATATACCCCCCCGATGAAAAATATCCAATTCACTATCAATTCGCAAAATGGGAATTGTGGGGCCCACACCTACATTTTATTTTAAGTGCCTGAAATTAACCTAGAAATGCATGCCTGATCTCTAGGGTCACAATGCCTCTGACGACATGTCGATCAAATGTCGTATGTAGACGTACAATCTAATAAAAGTTTCACGTATAATAATAATTATATTATTATTGTTATTATCAGATTTTTTGTACCACCTCACCTTTATCTTGAATTATAAAATCTCCAAAACAGACTCAAAAGTTCTTCCTTGAAGCAAGGGTCACGTTGTCGTAGATGACTCACGAATCAAACAACCCATGTCAAAGTTATGCACAAATCAGTGTCTGAATAATAATAATAATAATAATAATAATAATAATAATAATAATAATAATAATAATATATTTAAGTCATTTTATTGAACTGATCCACGGGTCAGAAAAAAGGTACAAAAAATTGGTCTTAAAAATACAACATCGAAGTCAGTGTCACATTGTCGAAAGTAGCATGTAATTAAGACTCCCTAAGTGGGAGCTATAGCAGTTTAATTAATAATAATAATAATAATAATTTTATTTTAATTTTTATTGGAAAACTGAATGGGGGGGGGGAACGCAGTTTCCCACTAGTCACCGCCACCGCCCCACATGACTCCTCTACCCCACGATGCTCCACTATTGCTTTCTCATGAATCCCACCACACCACTACTACCGCCGTGACTTGTCACACTGCCTTCTAGATCCACCATGTCATCTCCTACCAGAGTCATGCCCTTTTGGACCCTCCATTATGCCACCTTCCATTGTCATGCCCTGCCGTACCTTCACAACTTACACCTTCCATGGACCACTGGAAACACTACGGTGGTCAGAAAATTATTTTGAGACTAGATCTAGGATCCTTGGATCTATATATACACTACGGTGGTCTCTGCTCGAAGAATCGTTGATATTTTAATGTGATGAAAAGTTGACAGTTCTTCTAATCACGTTTGTGCCTCCTCAAGTGCCCTAAACTCGAATCCAATCATATATTGTGACTCTTATAGCTGAGAGCTTCATAGAAATATTCCCCACCCCACATTTTGTCAAATATTTGATGGACCAAAATGTTGGAGTATGAAAAAAGTGAAGAACAGGAAGAACAAAAGACCATAAAATGAAGCAGACAATGGACATTGTTAGTTTGGCCATTGTTAAAGGATTCCAAAGCATTGAAAATAGTTATAAAATATTTTGGATCATTTTTTTGTTTTTTTATTTAATCTACCAGCTCCTGAAGTTTCATCGAGATCTGATGAAGAACTGAAGTCAAATCACTGTCGAAGGGAGAGTGGTGCTTTTCCCATTTCTGAGAGGAAGTGATAAAAACCCCAGCTCATTTACATAGGATCTTATTTATAGTAAAATATTAGCATTCATGGGATCCTTACCCCCCATGGCCACTCACCTGAGGTTTCCCCTAGGGAAAACAACACACTATGAACTCAATGGTACTCTGGAATTTCCATTTCTGGATCTATGTTCTGAAGTTATTCGATCTGAAGGCTAGAATAAATTGATTATTTAATTTATTTATTTAGGAAAATGGCATTGATAGAATTTTCCACATAAAGCCTGTGCCCACAAAATTTATTACCCCCTTAAGGTTAAAGTCATGTTCCGGAATCAACCATGGCCTCATATTTTTGATCTTAGTGATCATTTGGGAGATATTTGAGTTTGAGATATTAAATGAATGAATTAATAAATTAATTTGTCTATTTAACATGCTGCTAATGAGATAGGGGTCTGAATGTCCCACACTGACATATTTTATATTGCTCTTAGGGTAAACACTGCATTCCAGACTCAACTATGGTCTCATATTTATGATCCATTGAATTGTTTAATATATATCCCATTTCCGTCACATGAATCATATTAAATATACTTAATATTTTTTTACAATTTATTCTGGGAACATCGGGCCTTAGAATTGCACGTCGTCTCACCACTGAGCTCTGAAAATTTTCCTAAAAATATTTTAATGTCTTAAAATGAAAAAAGGGTATATATATCATTACCTATTTGATGTTTTTTATCCCCAAAAAGAAAAACTTGGGAAATATAATAGAATACTAAGCTCGTACCTAGCTCTCCCGCTTCCATGAAACTTATACGATTCTAAACTTTCACAACACGTGAACCAAAGAGATGTTCAGTCCTCATAAGGTCTTCTATCATTGATGACATTCATAGATTCAATAAAACTTCTCCTTAAATGTGTCATGAAGAAAATTCCATGCACCCACTCCAACTCAGGGGTCAAGCAAGGTGGTAGGAATCCTCACCATCCTATGCATGATATCAAATGGATTGAAGGACCCCAAGGGGAAACTTTCCTCCCTGACTAAAAACCAAATCTCAATCCCTTAGCATATCCCCTAACACCAAAATAGCTTGCTGAGTCTGCTTATCGGTATGGGAGTAAAATCCTATACTCATCTGCAACAGTGTCCCAAACTCCTCCTGTAGGTCTCTCCATAATCATACTATAAACTAGGTTTCACGCTAAGAGACTAATTTCATGGGTATCCCATTACGTTGGATGATCTCCTATATGAACAACTATCTCAAACACACTATCATGCTCTACTCCCTGAGAAAGGTAGTACACCAGCTCCGTGAGTTGGTGTACTGTCACCCAGATGACACCATGTCCCTTTGTTGTGTATGGAAGACCAATGAAAAAGTCCATAAATATTCCATCCCATTATCACTATAGGATTTCAAGAGGCTGCAACATCTTGTCAGAACTCGGTTCTCATCCTTCACATACTTACATGTGAGGAATTGTGAGATGAACTCAACTATGCTTCATCTGAAAAAGGTCCACCAGAACTAATTCTTATGATCCCTGTAATTTTTCCAACCCTAGGATCTACATATAAGGGAGAGGAGGAACTATAACATCAGTTCCTCCTGTACCACAACTGGTACTACCGATTTTAGTTGAAACGAGATATCGAGATTCCCTTTTTCAGAATATCCATGGGGTCCGTCACCTGTGGAAATCTGAGTGGCGCAAGATCTCACAGTCGGTGTCTAACACCTGGGACTCTCTCTCCTGATCAAGAACTGGAGAATTCTACACCATCAATTTAAGAAAAACTAATCCCTCTTTATCTAGTAGGGTCATATTTAGTGAAGGTAACAACTTCATAACTCCTCTCACTAGGAGAGCCTTGGACTTCCTGCCAAAGGAATTTTCTACATCACTACATTTTTCCGAATTATAGACTATCTCAAATTCAAAATCTTATAGGAATTGCAACTAGCATTACCACATCAGGTTCATGTCTCTCTGAGTGAAGATGCACTTGAGACTTTGGTGGTATGTGAAAATGAAAAAATGTTCTCCAAAAAGGCCATGTCTCCCGACCCATAGGGTGAAGATTGCCAATAAAAACACCAGGTAGTGAGTTGTGTAGTTATATTCATGTGGCCTCCATCACATCAACAGGTACGTGATATGTTGTATCAAGATTGATGCTTTACACTCAATGTACCAATGAATAAGTCAGGTGAGTAAACTCATCTGATTGTAAGAAGCTATATGCGGAAAGGACATGGAATATCCCATACGTCTTTGCTTATCTTGGAAGGATAGTGGACCCAACCTAGACACTCTTCCACACACACTAGTGGAATTACAAGAAAAATGAGGTTATGATAAAAAAACTCCATTAGTAAAGCCCTGAACTTCTTTGACACTTCACTGCACAACCCCACCATGAACACACAAGTTATCATGATTCATCTACCACACCTCGATACTATCCTATTTGGGTTGAACTAACTCCCGCTCATGGTTTCCTCACATAAAAAAAACACATCTCGGTGGGGGAAGGATCCATTTTATTCATGAATTCAATGCTATATCCAACAACACCAAGACATGGATATAATGATTCCCCATGTTTCCCTGGTAAAACCTCAATATTGAAGCAAGGAGAAAAGAGTGCCTCAAGAAGTGTCTATCAAATTGAAAAAAATTAGAAAAGTCATAGAGAATACCTATTCTCATCTCACACACTGTAGGATTTTAGAAATCAAGAACATATAACTATCCACAACCCTAGTTGGTAGCTCCTAGATCCTGGCGTGGGCTATTCAATGGTGGTGGAAGGACCTAATAACATCACTCACCAAGAAAAATTTTAATGCCCTTATTCTAGAACCACCTCTATAGGGACCACCCTATCCCTGCCTGGGAGATCTCTGATCACGATACTATCTTTGATGTGGTGGTGTATTAACCACCAGTCTGGGAAGCTCAACATGTCTTTTTAGGCAGTCATGTGCCATGTGACATCGCCCGTCACAAGCATAGCACCGACCCTCCTTAGGTTTCCCCGATGCTCTATACTATATCAGACCATGTGCCTGAGTCTGGTCAGGGAAAGAACTCCTTTTTCAAAACCATGACAACTGATGTTTTCTTAATATGGAAAACATTTCAACTCTATCACATACACTACCAAAACTAGCCTACTTGAGCCCCTATAACAGAAAACTATATGTCACTAGTGGTCGCTCCAACACCTCAGAAAAGGTGAGGAGGCACCAGGGTACTACGCTAGAGAAGATACCTCTATAGAGACCCCACTCAAAATTCTATGATCAGAAGTATCCAAAGTGGACAATGTCCAAAATGTTCCAAGTAAGGTCTGTGAACCTAGTCGCATACTCTACCACTTTCATCTCTCCCTGATGAATATAGAAAAAGCTACAGAACTGAAAAGAGCATAAGAAGGACTGGTTTCACTCCTCATAAAATAGCTGATTTGAGTTCATCGCACAGGAGTACTGACTCATTATGTATCTGAGAAACCAAAACTCAACCAACACACAACAAATATGTGGAAAAGATTGGTTTTCAACATCACTATCTGATCCAATGGTGTCCAAACAAACCTGAAGAGGTAAACCCTCAACCCTAGAAAATCTTATGCAGCCTGAGAATATCTGTCTCACTGTAGAACCTCAACGGTCTCTAATGCTGGAACTCACAGATTGAACTCACCTTGGACACACACACACACACACATCCACCAAAAAGGAGAGATGATTGAATAAGGACAATCAAAGACTCAATCCTATATCATGTATGTAACAAAGTTCCCTAAAATAAGAGTCTCAACATGACGAGTCGAAAAATTATTCATTAGGGTCTTAGTGAATGGATATGTCATCTTCTGAATCATCAATGGACTCCTTGACCTGATATTTTCTCTTAAGACACATTGAAATTGTTTCCCTAAAAACCAACCAATTTATTTTTAGGTAATCTCTGAAAAACATCCCAAGGAATGAACCTCCCTCTAATACCACATTTTTATAACTCGACCCATGCTAGGGATCACGCCACAAATACCTCAAGCCCTCTTCCATAGCTGAGGGGTGGAAATAAGTGATGAAGGCACAAAAAAATTGGGGAGGCCATTGCCTAAGAACCTTTATGCACTCACGCATCTCAATCAATGAAAAAGTGCAAAGGGAAAGGAAAAAACATGAAGAAATACTATAAAAAGTAAAACAAACATGAATCAAAATCTAAATTGGACAGGTACATAAAAGTAAATAGAATGAAAATGGGCAAGATACATGCCCAACTTGAAAGGTCTCATAACCCAACAACATGTGAAAAATTAAAACAACAGGGAGAGTCCCGCTTCTTAATCCCAAGCTACTACCAATACATGTGTTCCAAGTTTCCATATCCCTAAGCTGATATGAAGTCACGATCAAGATATAGATCTCCTAAAAGTGTACAACATGTACAAGAAAATCCCATGTAGGGGTGAGTATGAAAATACTTAGCAGGATGCCCCAAAGGCTCGAGGGAGTAGCAAAATGGTACACTGAAAAGGGGAGTAGTAGATAAAAAAAGGAACATAAATAGAGTACAGCTCAACCCAAAAAGATAGTGAAAGCAAACTCATCCAAAAAAAGGATCTCAAAATGGCAAGAAGATGATATTCTTGTTGATTATTCACTACCTATAGCAGGAGAGTGGACTCATCCAAATAGGAGAATCTAAACACAAAAAGATGGTGGAATACCCCAAACATATTCGCCTCTCTTAGAAGTTGAGTATCCAAAACCCAAGGATTACGTACACCAACTAGTGTGTATATATATATATTCTCAACCAAAGAAGCCCAAACTATTGAGTAAGTGGATCTATATCTCATAGCTTAGCCCAATACAGTGAGTAGGAAATAGTTTTGGAAGTAACAACCAATGATGCCCAGCATCCCGGACGTTTGTTCTGCATACCTCAAATCAAAGTTGGGGTCTCATTACCACTAATGGAACATTATTCAGATTCTATTATTGGGAGTTATATTAGGTTAAAGATTTATTATATTTACATTAACAATAATAATATTATTATTTTAGTTCTTATTTATTTTTTTATTTATTATTTTCTTTGAAGAAATGCATGGAGGGGTGGGGTCCTGTAGCCGGCTGCCACCACCGCCCCACGGTTCGCTGTAGCTTCCATATTAATTCCACCATACAACCACCAGACCCACCATTCCCCCTAAAGGGGCTGCGCTTAGTTGGCCCCATCGCGCCACCACAAGCTGGAGTCCCGCCTGGCCTGACCCACCACACCAGCCTGCGGAAGTCATGCCCTACCATACTCGCACTGACAACACCTTCCACCAACCACCAAAACCACTCTAGTGGTTGGAAATTTGTTTTGAGACATGATATAGAATCCTCATATCCTGATCTGCACTGTGGTTGTCTCCACTCGACGAATATTTGACATTTGGACATGAAGAAAAGTTTTCAGATCATCTGCTCGCCGTTGTGCCTCTGATGGTCCACAAAACTTGAATCCAAGCATAGACCGAGACTCCTTAGGTTCATAATTTCACAAAAATATTCCATAATCCCTGTTTAGTCACAGATTTGACATATCAAAATGTTGGAGGATGGAGAACATGAAGAACGAGAATAATGGGAAACCAGAAATCGAATCAAATGATAGCCATTGTTATTTTTTCCATCACTAAAGAATTAAAAGGCAGAAAAAATAGATAGAAAATATTTTCAACAAAAATTTATTCAATGAAGAGCTACATAATCTGAAATAGGAATCCTACCTTGATTTTTGGTTCCGTCGTTGTGTTCACTATGCTCTGATCTACCAGTACCAAAAGTTTCCTCGCAATCCAATGAATAAAGGATGTCAAATCATCATCAAGATGGAGAGTGGTGATTCTCTCATGATGAATTTCCTTAAGCTCATATATATAAGATATTGTTAGCGGTTTTAGGATCTAAACCTCCCATTCCCTCTCACATGAGGTCACACCTAGGGAAAAAACCGCACTAAGTACTCAATGGTGCTCTTAGATTTCAAAACCCAAATATCCATTTAGAAGTTATTTTATTTGAAGTCCAGAATAAATTGATTATTTAAATTAATTCATTTAATAAAACATGCTCAATAGTGTTTTCTATAGGAACCATGCGCCCACAAAATTTATACCCCGCCTAAGGTAAATTCCACACTCCAGACTCAACCATTAACTCAGATTTATGATATGAGTTACCCTTTGAGAGATATTTAGGTTTGATCAATTAAATGAATGAATTAATAAATTAATTTATCCCTTTTATGTACTAACAAAGAGCGAGGTGTCTGAACGTTCTGCAAAAACATATTTTATATCACACTTAGGGTAAACACTGCATTTTGGACCCAACCGTGTTCTCATATTTGTGATCCAATAAACCATTTAAGAGATATCTCATTTCTTTCATGTGTATAGTATTAAATATATTTAATACTTTTGTATAATTTATTACAAGCAAACTAGGATTCATAATTTCACACTGTCTCAGTGCCTATATATGGAAATGTTACTAGAAATATTTCAAAGTCTTACAAGGTGAAAACTGAGTCTCTATAGTGGAAATGGATTTATTCCAAAAATTCCAAATGAGGAAACAATATTTCATTATAATTTCCTTCAACCAGTACACTGTTTCCTAAGGTTTGAATCCTAAAAATACACATAGAAGGTTATGGTAAGATTTAGTTCTATATTCCCACAAACATTTGGGGGATAATATACATTGATCCTCTTCCTCTAATAGAAAAATACTTCTAAAAATAGAATTTTGATGTTCATAGAAAATACTATTTTCAGAGATCATGAATTTATTTCCCTCTTTAAAGATGATGTTCTGAGTGGGTAAAAATGGATAGTGGAGAGTATTCCCAACATAATTATCTTTCCTCAAAATAGAATCACCTCGATCAATATCCCAATGAGATTTTAAAGAATTATTCTCAGATGGACTTAAAGACAACACTATAAAAAAGATGATAAAGGAGGATCATACTAAGTTGTTTCACCTACTTGATTAGTTATTTATATAATCTTGGATCTAGAGAGTATCTCATACTATAACATCCCATGAAATCATTTCATTCATGGATTACATTTCTTCATAGATTATCCTCAAACAAATTCCTCTTTTATAAATGGGTTTTAAAAGGTTTCTAAAGAATTACCCAGGACATATACCTTCAAGAAGATAGTCCAATAGATAAGAATTTAAGGAATTTTTTATAATTTAAATACAAGATAAAAAAATTATTAAAAATAATACAAGTGGGGGGATTGTACTTCATAAAAATTTAAATGTATTATTTTCCAAAAAATTATTTGTAAGAAAGTATATTAGAGAAACAATTATTTTGATTTAAAATATAACATCAAGGTAAGAAACTTGTTTATATTAAAGAATATAAACATTATAAAACACTTAAAAGAAATAAAAAACTTGTTGAAACAAGAATAAAAAATTATAACAAAAATTTATAAAATAGTGTAACAAAACCAAAAAATCAATTATTATGAAAGGTATTCATCTTTGAATAAAGTGATAAGGGAGTTTGTAAACCTAACTTTAGGTATCTATTATTTTAAACAATTTATAAGGTCTATCTTCTAGACTTGGAATCCACTAATCATCATGATTAGAAAAATATTTTTCTCCCTATCCCTGGGATCCCACATTCCACCTTATCGGAAAAACCTCTATCTCTCTATCCATGATATCCCTATATCCAACTCATTATAGAAACAATGTATAAACATTAATTAATTTAAAAAGATAACCTGATGGATATACTCTTTAAAAAATATTCTCTAATTATTACAATATTAAGTGAACTAAAAAAATACATTTGAACCATAAACTTTAGAATATATAGAGTCATTATTATCTTCTCCTCAAGGTTACATTCATATTTATAACCAAGCTTCAAATGGTAGGATTCTTCACTTCTCAGGATTATTTTCAATGGAATCAAGCACATCCTCTTCATATTTTAGCATGCCATAAATTTAAAGACCGAAAATTCTCATAAGAATATATAAAATCATAATTTATGAATATTCATTAATTAACATAATGATCCATTCCAGAATCATTTAGGTCTATTTCATTTTGAAATTTAGATACATAAAAAAATTATTCATATGTGAACTAAATCATCTCTCATTATTTATAAATATAACCATTCATAGACATGTCATACATAATACCTTTCTTTATAAACATGGAAAGGAAACATAAGAATGAGTAAGATTATATTGTTAGAAAGGGTAAAAATAGTGATATAAAAATAAAATGAACATAAGGATATATGAACATGATAATAAAATTTGTGAAACCTACCCTGCATATCATAGATCATAAAAAAGAGTCATGTTATAAATTATGGAATTTCACAAGACATTAATCCTAAAGGAATCAAAGAGCATGATCCAATATGAAATAATATTATCATAATAAAGGTAATTTTGACATAAAAATAAGCATAGAAAATTATTTCCTTGGATTCAAGACTCATTTACAAGACTTTCATACCATATTTGGTTAACTTTACAATCATTATAGTAGTCAAGGTTCACCCCATATACTATCATAATTAATTTGGTTCACATTGAAAACCATCATAGTTGTTATGGTTCACTCCCATGACTATAAAAGTGGGAAAATTCCCTTACTGAACTGGGTACACTCCCCATCTGGTCCAGTTTATCTCATGAGATCTCAATCACGACCTAATGAATTTGAGGGAAATATAGGTCTCACCCATCACATATTGAAAATAATATATATGTGTAACATAAGATAAAAATAAATTCATCATATCAGAACCCCTAAAAATGGTCTTATTAAAAAAATTAATCATATCAGAACCCATGAACATAAATTAGTTTCATAACACAATTATCATATCATAACCCTTGTAAAAGGGGTTTCAAAAACTTTTCATCATAGCATATCCCTTATAAAAGATATGAGTTTGATAAACATCTTGTTGTCAAAAATATTAACCATCCAGAGAAAGAATGAATTTGATATCATTGGATCATATCTCTAGTAAATCCCAAGTAACATAAAAGTAATCCACCTTATATGGAAAAATAATTTCAGAAGATCACATGAATCATTTATTAAGGAAAATAAACTTTTATCATTTAAAACAACATTTTCAAACCTAAATTTTCTCAAAACATAGTGAATTTATTTAAAATAGACTTATAAACATATAAATGAATCTTCCAAAAATTTAATGTTAATGATGATGTGAAATTAAATTTATTCTGTACATGTAAAAATAAATATTCCTTTCATATTTTTATTAAAATCCCAGAGTGTTTTATTCAGAAAAAGAAATGAATATTCCATTGATTTATTTGAAAATTTTATAAAAGGAAAAAATAAATTTGAACGATCTTATAATTGCATTAAAAAACTAGTGAAAACAATCTTAGAGAACAACGATATGGAAGAAAAATGGTTTTCTACTAAAGATAAAAATAATGTCGAGATTATTTATAAAACGTATTTTGCAATCCTATGTATATAAAGATAAGAAAATGAAGAGAAACATTTATTCTAAATAAATAACCATATTTGAATAAAATTCATGATTTTATAGTCAAATACATCATAATATTTCATCATCGAATTCATAATCATAAATAATCATGAGTATGAAGAGATTGTAATATCAAACCCTTACAACATTGGTAACTTTTGAATCCTAAGCCTAATGAAAGAGAAAAAATTATATGGATTTTTATATCCCATACGTTTTATTATATTATTAATGAAATAAATTCCTGGGAAGTATATATACCACAAAAAATAAAAAAGTGGTGAATATACTTTATATCTTCTAGAAATAAAATAGAGACTAAAAATACCTTAGCTAAAGTATTGACTTCCATCATAGACATTAAAACAAAATATATCCTAAATATTGGTTTATTATAAATATATTATATAAAAGAAATTATATATTTTGTACAATATTTTATTTACTTATGATTTTTTGTTACGTGTTAACTACAAATTCATTGGTAAAATACTGTTTCTATTAATAATTGCTTTGTTTTTCAAGTACGTTTTGATTTGGTATTTTTGGTAATTTTACATTGATCATGGTTCCAAAATACACATAATTTTAACCATGATATAAATATTATATATATTAAATATATATATATTTAGTGTAATACATTAATTTTAAAGACATAAAATGAATTATAGTGTTCAAGGAGATGGTATGACATACATATGAACAAATACTATTTCCATTTTCCGGATGGATGAAATGAAATAATGGTAAATAATATATCAAATTCAAATAATTGTTTTTTTGTTATATATTTCAAATATTTTTATTAGACCTAAACTTATTACATTTCATGTAAAACCTAAGTGAATAAAAAATCATGCCGCTTCGTGAGGTGGTATTTCGTTGTACACACGAGCGACATTATCATAATCATATATAATAGAAATTAAGAAGGTACATATGATATTGTAATTAAATAATTATAATTATTTCATATATATAATATATAAATATTAAATCCATCATTATATTTATCTTTGAGATATGGTGATGGAAAATGAATTACATTAGTTCGTGAGACAGTAGTCTAGCATTCACACAATTGACGGTTTTGTTCCCAATTTAATAGAAGAGGTGATGGATATAGGTTATAAAAACACATAATAATATATAATTATGTATTAGATATTGGTATTATTATATTGGATTCATTAATACAAGAATGTATGTGGTAATGGGAGGAGTAAAAAGGAATATCTTAGTGAAGATAATTACCTTCACTTAGAACAACCTCCTTTGGATCTCTTATTAAGAACCCTAGTGTTGGTATTATTGGAATTAAAACAGATCTATAACATGGATAATGATTTTTGGGGAGTGATGTTTTAAGGGGTTGGTTGAGTCCAATGCCTTGAGATGTGCGAATAAGTAAAAGTACGAGGTGTCCTTTAAAATTGAGGAGTGACATTATTGTAAACACACAAAACTAATCAATAATAGAGAGTCAATCTCAACCCAAGTGAATTAAATTTTTATATATGATGGATTTTAGGGTTTATATGGTTTATGCAAACCTTCAACATAGAAAAAACCCATCATTTAATCATATTGTTCTATAAATTCTATGTTTCCATACCTTTACCATTTGTGGTTTCACTATGGTAACTAGCCTGTTTATCTAGGTAATTTATCATTTAAAACTATAAATAAAATGGTTCCTATTAAATAATTTATAACCACTAGTTAAAAATATTAAATCCAATTAATAAAATAAAATGCCTATGTTTTAGAAAATTAATTTTAACAGAGTCCCATGAAACATAAAAAATCAATATTTTATCTTTAACCATGGTAAATCATTTTTACTATTTAGGTGTAAATATAATAATAATAAAATAAAAAATAATTTATGAATGGAATATGGTTGATATTTTAAACATATAATAATAAATTATTAAAAGTTAACAACTTTATTAATTTTTAATAATTTAATAAAATATTATTTATTATAAAATAACATTAAAGTTAATTTTGGAAATATTCATTTAATTAGACTTGAAAAACATCAAGAAAAAAGTGGAATTAAAATATTTCATTTTGAAATGTGCATATAATGTTATGTTTATATAAAATATTTATGTAATAAAATATTTAATTCTATTAATCTTACTTTCATTATTTTTAGTATCAATTATTTTATTTTTGTATTCATTAAATAATTACTCTATTGGTGTTTCTTAAGCTTTTATTGTCATTATATAATTAGTAAAAATTAAAAATAAATTACACTTTTGGAATTAATTTCATTATTAAAAAAATTAAAATCATTATTCATTCACATATAAATTTTTTATTTATGTGAAAACATAATTGAAATTTAAAATCCATAGGGTGAAATTTTGGATTTTTCTTTACTTAAAATATTTTATTACTCAAATTCATGGAAATATTTCACAAAATCCCATAAAAAATGCAATAAGGATAAAAGGGTATAAATATTTCAATCCAATAGTAATTATGAAAGTGTCTAGGTAATTTTAACCGTTATACTTTTAGTTTCACCATTGGTAAACTAGTTTTAACCTTAAACGCGATAATTAATTTTTAATGTTTTCACTATTCATATTAAACAATAATTTAGTTGGAGTTATTTTATAATATAAATTATCATGAGTTCAAATTTGGAATATATTTTTATAAATTAATTCCACAAAAGTGGAAGGTATTAATTTAAAATTAAACCACTTGACACAATG
Source organism: Viscum album (assembly GCA_963277665.1). Lineage (NCBI taxonomy): Eukaryota > Viridiplantae > Streptophyta > Magnoliopsida > Santalales > Viscaceae > Viscum > Viscum album. Next base: position 25,354 of record CAUJRU010000326.1, on the reverse strand, counting down.
AAAAATAGTTTTCCAAAGAGAAAATTTTCCTAAGTATAAAAATTTTTAATATCAAAATTAAATATGAAATTTATTAAAATGATGCAAATTTGTGTAATAAATTTATAATTGAACGAATTTTACTTTTAATTTTTTTAAATAAGATGTATCTTTTTAATTTAATTAAATAAAACGCAGTTTTTAATGAAAATCTATATTTTTCATTTATTCACTGAAAAATTAGGGTTTTCCAAAAATTATAAAATATTCACTCAAAGATAAATTTATCATTTTTGATTCCTAAAATGATTTTTTTTTTCAAATAAGGTTAATAAAATTTTAAAATTTTAATTTTATTATTTTTCAGAAAAAGTAGTAAAACTTATTTTTTTGAGAAAAAAATATTTTCGAAGCATAAAAAACTTTACAAAAAATTATGTACTTTTATAAATAAATTTTTATTATATAAATATTTTATACGTAATTATAAAAATATGGATATTTTTTTCATACGATAAAATTTAATTACAAGTTTATAATGGTAATGTTTAAATAGTAATATTAATAGTAATATTATATTTCATTAAAACTCGATGATGCATGTAACACAAGATATCAGGAAAATTAAATTTATTCGAAAAAAAATAGTTCATAAAATATCAAGATGTTATATTATACCCCCAATAAAATTTATTTCACCCTAACTATTCCAATTTTTTGTAAAACAAAATGAGGATTATTCTGCCTCATTACATCCTCAGACTCCCACATAGCTTCATCAAGATGGTGGTTTTTCTAGATGAGTAGTCTTATTTCGTAGCACTATTTGTAAGATCCAGAATCACCCCTGATTTTTCCTTATAATAAAGATCATGCTCTAGTGGTATGTAATCTGATTTAAAAACATGTAAAATATCTTGTATGTACTTTCTTAGGAGAGATACATGGAACACACCATGAAGCTGAGAGAGTTTTGGTGGAAGTGCCAAACGATAAGAAATTATATTGATATTATAAAGAATTTCAAATGGACCCAAATATCTATGGATCAACATTACAGTATATCATAATCACAATTTCATACTTTGGTTATTCTTTGACCAATTTCAACTTCATTCAAGAAGTGAATATTCATGATTAATTTTTTTATGCCCAAAGCAGTAAAATCATCATAATATTCATAAGTCATTCCTTTATCCTCTAAATATTTACCAAAACCAAAATGGATAGTATAATTTGTCCAATAACATAAAAATATAAACTTAATCCATTACATGAATAGTATAATTTATAGGTCTATTAAATCTGACCAAAATTGAAATTAAAAAACATAGAAATAAGGTCACTAAATTTCCAAAATAATCTTATCATTAATCTTCTAAACAACATGAATTATCACCTAATGTCACATACCAAATATATAAATACATTGAACATATATTTTACAGATACTTGGTAATATTCAAAATTAATATAAAACCTTAATGAAAATATACATTCTTTAAAAATTTAAATCATTCCTCATTCCTTAAATAAAATAATATATTGTTGAATACATTCCATAAATATAAAAAATATTGTAAACTCCATCACTGATATAAAAAAACACTTTATAATTAAATCATTTTTCAATTCTATAGTAATAAATACAATATAATTTACTTTATTCATATCAATAATCACTTTATCTAAACAAAAATACATTTTATCAACATCAGGAACACATTAAGGGATATCTTCACTTAATTGAAATATTATCTTTCAGTTAAATCAATTTTATAGGTTATTAGTATCATTTAAATTATTCATTAAACTCCTATAAAAATAAATTTTACAAAACAATCATTATTTATATTTTATGATTCACTAAATTTTTGAATTCTAGTTTATAAAAATTTCAATCATTCCAATTCATTCTTAAAACATTAACATGGATTCATCATCTTATACATTAATTGTTCCTTCATTTAAATTGTCATTTATAAACTCTTCATTATAAACAAAAAAATATTACTCGTACAAGCTTTTTTATATTATTTTTGAGGTTTCTCCATTGGATATCAATTTTTATAATGCATTTAATTTCCAAATCTAAAGTATTCAAATATTGATGATTCCTTAGGAAATGCATTATTTTTATCCATTACATTAAATAAAATTTTAATTTTTTCTCAAAAATTACATACACTATTCTTTTATCCACCACAAACAAACCATATTCCCATTACTTTGAGACATTACCTTGAGTGCTTATCCCCAAATTGTCAATATATAGGAAACTGAATCTTATTTCTTATATGGTCTCCATCACTTGAACTTTTATAAAACTCTACCCTTCCCTTATTTTATGGGTAGGAGAGTCAGTTATATAAAAATTTTATATTATTATATCACGAGAACTGATTAGAAATAATCAAAACATCATTTGATCCATTTATCCCTCAATTTGGTGGCTCATCAGAACATTTCTATCACATTCAATGTTAATCTAGTTCCTTATTATCTATACCATTTAGAAAAACCAAAAAGTGTAGTGTGATAAGAAAATAATAGTGGGAAACCACATAATCATGAGAAATAATTTATTATATATCTAAATCATGAAACATTATTTTCAATATAATATGCCTTAGGTTTAATCTATTCCATACATGATTATGATATATTCAAATCCATTATATTGGTTCATATGGAGTTTGTGAATTTACAAATAAAATCCTATATGAGTCTTAAACCACGTTTGTAGAAAGGACTATTGTGGTACACCAGGTGATGATTGAGTCAATCTCAATATGCCCTTTTAGAGTCATCACCCCTTGGCATAACTATGCCAGAGCCACATCCACTTCTAGAATCTATTCTGGGATGTAATTTCTTAGACACCACTCATTCTACCCTACACCAAAATTCTAAGATATTTTTCTATACCTAGACTTATCCCAATAAATATCCTTAAACATATCCCTAAACATATCATTAACGAACTCACTAAGGTTTTTTAATCCTAGTTTCCAAGTTTTAACTAAACATTTTCCTTCATACCAACTATAAATAAAAAATTATCATAAATAAATATTACATATTAATATAATAATGTTAATTAAATAAAACAACAATATTCTCCATAATCAACAAGGTCTAGTGCCTTTGGAAAGTCATCTATAGAGAAAATGGGTCATAAATTAACTATATTATCTCCCACTACATTCTTAATAACTATAACCCATCTTAGATAAGAAATACATAATACCTTTATTCATAACCTACGGAAATGATACATAAGAAAAGGGTGATATCGGATACTCTATAAGGGTAAACAAGTGATACATCAGCATAAGATGACCATAATGGTATGAGAACATGAGAATAACCTTTAAAAACCATATCCTCCATATCATAGATCACAAACATGAGCCATGGAATAAATTTTATAGATCATATGAACTGAATCATAAATGAATAAAAGAACATGATCCATGAGAACATATAATTGACATAATACATAGACTTCTTACATGTATGTAATCTTAGAAAATCATTTCTTTAGTAGTCAAGACACATTTCAAAGAATAACACACTAGATTGGGTTCACACTCTAAATCATCATAGTAATCACGGTTCACTACCAAGTATATCACATTAGATTGGTCTCAATCCCCAAACCATCATAGTAATTAGATTTCACTCCCTTGAATATCATAGTAGACAAAGTGCCCTAAATAATTGGGTTCACTCCCCATTATATTTCTATTTGTCTCATGAGATTTTAATAATTACCTAATTAATTTGAAGGAGATAACTGTCTCACCCATAACAAAATTAAAATGATACATAAATGTTCCAAAAAATCATAAAATATCCATCATATCAAAACCCAGGAAAAGAAATGGTATTAAAAAAACATTTATCATATCAGAACCCTTGAAAAGAAATGGTCCTCATAACATATTTATCATATCTAGACCCATAAAAAGAAATGAGTTTCATAAAAATTTCATCATAGCATATCCTATTGAAAATTAACATTTTTATAAAAATATTTTCATCATAATCATAAACCATCCATAGGAAGAATAAACATGGTATCATTGCATTATATCACCATTAAATATTAATTAACATCAATGGATTCCATATTAGATGGAAAATTATTTTGAAAGATAATATGGAACATTTCTTGAGGAAAATAAACTTTTCACTTTAAAAATAACATTTTTAAAACTAAAATTTGAAAAAAAAAACACAGTGAAGCTACTTTTATTTGAAAATGATATTTTAAAATTTCAATGGTATATTTAAAATATCTTGTGATCATGATGGTGAGAAATATCATTCTTGTAGTATATGTTAAAACAAATATTCCACTGACATTTTCTATAAAATCCAAATGAGCGTTGTTTGGAAAATGAAATGATAATTTATTATATTTTTTTTAAAGAAAAAAAATTAAAAAAAATTAAAAAAATAATATAATAGAATTAAAACATTATTTATTTTTTAGAAAACATGGATATATAATAAAAGGGGTTTTCAACCAATAAGAGAAATACAATATATATTAAAAAATATTTTGGATTATTGTGTACATAAAGAGAGTAAAATGAAATTAAAAATGGTATTCTTAAGAAATAAATAGTTTATAATAAAATTAATTATTTTAGTGAGAAATATATACTTGTATTTTATCATCTAAAGTATAATTATAAACAATCCTGATAAATAATGATATTGTAGCATCAAACCCTTACCACATTGGTTACTTTGTAATCAAAATCATCATGAAATATATAACCTTATATGGATATATATATAAATTAAGACTTATTATAAGAGTCGTGAAATAAATTATTGGGTAGTATATACACCATAAAAACAAAACAAGTTGTGGATATGGCATATGTCTCCCATAAATAAAAGAGAGACTAGAAATCCATTACCTTAAGTTGAAAATTCCTTCATACTAGTTCGAACCACATTTTTAATAAATATAATTTTATTTTTAATATTTTATAGAATGATAATTATATAATTAAAACTAAAGATTATTTAAATTTTACATTTTATTACCGATTTATTGCAAACTCCTTTTTAAAATAATGTTTTGGGTAATAATAACTTTGTTTTTCATGTATATTTTGATTTAGTATTATCTATTCTTTATTTAATCATTATTTTATCACATATATAATGTAAAAAATTATATAAATATCATATATATTCAATATATATTTATTTAGAGTAATCTATTAAAGATATAGATCGAAAATTAATTATATTATTCTTGGAGATGGTAGGTCGTACGTACACATGAACATTGTTTCTATTTTCTTAATGGATAATACATAAGAAATTCAAAAATATATTACCTTTAAAAATAATTTTTATGTCATATAGATCACAAATATTCATTAAACCTGTCCTTTTTTAGCCCCCAATTAAAGCATAAGTAAAGAATGAATCACATCACTTAACGAGGTAGTAGTTCATAGTACACACTAGTGGTGCTATCATATTCCAACAGAATTAAAATTTAAACGGTAAATATGATATTATAATTAAATTATTATAATTATTTAATAATTATACTACATAAACATTAAATCTATAATTATATCTAGTCATGAGAGTTGGTCATGGAAAAATAATTACATCGGTTCGCGATGTGGTAGTCCTCCGTACACATGATTAATAATTTTGTTCCAAATTTGATAGAAGTGGAGACATATATAGGTTATTACATGATCATAATAACATATAATTATATTTTAGATATTTTTGTTATATTATTTTAATATTTAATATATGATTAATGTTAGTAAGATGATGAATAAAAATAAAGATGTTTGTAAAGTCAATTACCTTCACTTAGAACTACTTCCTTTGGATATATAATTAAGGACCCTAGGGGTGGTATTTCTAGAATTAAAACAGATATAGAACATATATAGTGATGTTTTGGAGAGATTTTTTTTTGTTTTGGTTGATCCAAATGGCTTGATATGTGTGAATAAGTAAAAGGAGCATGTGGCCTTTTAAAATTGAGGAGTGACATTTTTGTGAATACCAAAAACTATACAATACTGGGGATTCACTCTCCACCGTAATGCCTAGAAATTTATAAATAATGTTTTTATAGATTATATTGTATGTAAAAACCTCCAACACACAAAATAAACATGTTTTTAAACATGTTTTATCTTAAGAAATATGTTTTCTTTGTTTTACCATTTCAGTTTTCACTAAGGTTACTAGCCTTTAATCTGGAAAATTTATCATTTAAGAATAGAAATAAAATTAGTGTTATTTGATGATTTGTACCTACTAGTTCAAAATATAAAATATAATTTATAAAATAAAAATTATATATGTTTGGAAAATTAATTTTAAGAAAAACGTATGAAACGTACAAAACCCCATTTTACGCTATACCATAGGAACAATGTTTTTACTATTCATGGGTGAATATAATTATTATAAAAGGAAAATTGGTACATGAATGTTATATGGTTTATATGTTAAATAAAATTAGAAAAAATTGGAAGATTATTCGATTTTTTGGAATTTTAGATCATTTAATAAAATATTATTTATTATAAAATAACATTGATTTCAATTTTGACACTATTCATTTAGTTCGACATTAAAAACATCAAGATAAAGGTGGAATTAAAATATTTATTTTTAAAACGTATATTTAATATTATATTTATTTAAAAAATTCATGGAAAAAAATATTTCATTGAATGTATATTAATTATACTATTTTTTGCATCATTTTTTTATTAGTTTATTAATTAAATAATTCCTTTATTGGTGTTACTTAAGATTTTAAAGCATTTATATAATTTTATAAAAATTAAAAAAAAATTACCCAAAATAAATTTATCTATGTATTATGAAATTGATAATATATATTCATTCACATATTTGTTTCCCCCCATGAAAACACATATTTTTAATTTAAAAGCAAGAGGGTGGCATTTTGTCTTTTTCATTACATAAATTATTATATTGATCAATTTGATGTAAAAGAGTCCTAAAATTTAATAAAAATAGATCCTAAGTTAATAATTTCCAAACTATGGTCATCTAATAGGATTGTTAAAAGTTTTTAGGTCATTTTAACTGTTATCTTTTTTAGATTAACCCCTAAATAAGCCTATTTTAACCTTAACCGCTGTAGTTAATTTTTCTGTTTTTACGATTCATTTTGAGTAAAAAATAAGTTGACCTTATTATATAAAATTAATAAGGATGATTCAAAATATAGAATTTAATTTTCCAAATTCCATTCACACAACTATAAAAATTAAATTTAAAACCCACAGATGCTATAAAAAATATTTTTCCAATGAGAAACTTTTCATAAGTACAAAATGTTTTAATACCAAAATAATGTGTAAAACTGATTAAAATGATCTAAATTGTATTAATAAATAAATAATTGAACTAATTTAACTTTTAAAACATTTTTAAACAAGAGGTAACTATTTAAATGGGTTAAAGAAAAAGGTGATTTTTAAAAAAAATCAATACTTTACACTTATTCACCGAAAAATTAATATTTTCAAAAAAAATTCAAAAATTAAACCTAAGAAAATTTTGAAAATTTATTCCAAAAAAAAATATTATTTTTAAAAATAAAAATTTTAAATTATCAAAAATTAATTTTTTTATTTTTTCAAAAAAGCTATAAAAAGAATGTTTTATGAAAAAAATATTTTTGAAGAAAATAAAGACTTTACTAAAAATAATTACTTATTTTTAAAAATATTTTATTTATATAAATCCCCTAAAATGATTTTTATAATTTGGTTTTTTAAATTCATACCACCAAACTTAATGTCTAGGTTATAAATAAAAATTTTAAATAATAATATTAATAGTATATCACAATTTATTAAAAGTTGGTGTTGCGTATAACACAAGCAATTAAAGAAATTATTTTTTTTGGAAAAAATATTTTATAAAATCATGTGGTGTTAAAATAAATTTTAAAATGGTTTTCATATTTAGCATCATTATAAAACTTTTAATCATTTCAATTGGTGCCAATAGTTTATCTTCATACGATAAACTTTATTCATCTCCATCTGGTAGTCTTAGTGAATCTTTGCCATGTAGACTTTATAAGTCTCTATTAAATGGATTTTTACAACTCTCTCTGTTATAATTTTTAGAAATCAATCCAATAAACTTTATAATCCTCCGTATTATATATTTTGAATTCATCTATCTAGTGTACCTTATACATGTCTATTCGATATAATTCCTACATGTCCATCTAATAGAATTTAATTTACCCATCCAACAAAATTTAATTCCTTCCATAAACACCTTATACCTTTTAGAAGATAAATATTAGTGATTTAGAAACCTTTTTTTAATTTTTTTTGACAAAATAAGACGGATCCATTAATGATGGAGATCAGCAGAAATAAAGGAGCATAACCACGATGGAAAATGATTGAACCAAAGCAAATCCTCGTAGGGAGGGCCAATGCCTGCCATCTTGTGAGCGGCTTCATTCGCTTCCCTTCTAATGAATGAGAAATTGCAGGAATTGAAGCCTTGTCTCCCCGAGTGAATACACCAGATAATGGGACCGAAAGGTTGAAGCCCGCCGTCAGTGAGATTGATGGCATTGATTACAGTGAGACAGTCGGATTCGATGTGAATGGAATCCCAACCGAAATCTTTTGCGAAGTTTAATCCAGCAAGGATGGCGCCTGCAATCTTTTTTTTAATTTTATTTTAAAAAGTAAGAGTTGAATTTGGTATTTAAAATAAACAATATAAAATATTATTTGAACCCTGATAATTGAAATAATATGCATTGGAGAAGAAGATAATATGTGTTAATGAGGGTGATTTTCTTATTAAAGGACATTAGTAAAATCTTAGAGTTAGTAATTCTGCAAATAATCCTTTTCACTAGAATATAAAAATAGAGAATTCAATTTCTCACTATAGAAATTAATGTATTAAGATACTCTATTGGAGAAAAGATGCGCGTACACTTAGAAATTATTCAATCTTATGAACATGGTTAGTTGCACATGAGTTTGGGATATAAACATTACTATAGAGTAAGCTCACCTGTTATCGAATCCATTTTCTATATTCATTCATTATATGTTTGAAATCCATTAAAAAAAATTCTTACCTTTGAGAAAAAGTAGAATATCATTGGAAAATAAAAAATGAGAGATGCCCAGGGTACCATACCTACCTTTTAAGAGAGGTATTTTAACCATTGAGAGAGAAGGTTGAGACTCATACTTAGAGAATATTGGTCCATTACTAATAAGTTGATAGAAATAGGATCACCTTGGCAAATTCCTCATGAATATTTAATGAAACCAAAATTTCTTCCCATCAATGATAACGAGTACTAGGGGGAAGGGAAATGTTGCATGAAAAAATCATAGAACCAATTTAAAAAGATTTTATTCTATATTATTTTGAAAATATAATCTCATTCATTAGTATTGTAATATTTTTCAATATAAACCTTAACAAAAATATTAGAACCATTAAACTTCCTATTTAAATCCTTCTTCATTTCATACTCTAAATCTATAGTCCCCTGGATGTTTTTGTTTTTTTAAAAACCTTATTGTTCATCTAAAACTAGCTGGGGGACAAGGTTATAAAGAATATCATTGATAATTTTATAATTTATTTTATAGGTGAATTTTTACCAAATAATAGGTTTAAAGAGATCCAAATACATAGACTGCTTCACATTTGGAATGAGGACTAGGGTAGTGGAACAAGAGGCTATATGAAGATAACCACCTGAAAAATAATATTTAATTTTTCATAAGAGGTCTTCCTTGATAACATCTCGTGTAGATAGAAATAATGAAATTGGGAATCCATTAAGTCCTTGAGATCTTTCAAAATTAAAGGATCCAATGGATTACATTATTTCTTCTTCTCCATGGAAGTACTCCAGACCATCCTTCATATGTCCATTTATAACTGAATTCATTACAGTAAAGATAATCTTATCATGGTATTTTCTAGAATAATCTTCTCGTACACCCAAACTAGATCCAAATAGGAATTTAGATACGTGGACCACCTCCAATGTACCTAAGATACCATGATCCTTATTAAAGGATCCATCATCCTTTTGTAGAATGTGGTTTTTTATATAACTCTTATATTTTATACAAGAATGAAAATAAGTAATATTTATATCACCATATTACAACCAAAAAACGTTATACCATTCCTAGGAGTTTTTTTGAACTCTATAAAATTATCGAAATGGTACCTCATTTTTTTATGATAGTAATAAAAATTCCATCATTCTAGGATTTTTGGTGACAATTATCAAGTAACGTGATTTCAAAATCCAAATATATAATTTCAAGAATAGCATAATCACATTTTATAATCCCTTTGTTGATAAAATATCTCATGTGTATATGTTTCCTTTGTATGATATACTATGTATATCAATACACCGAACCATCCCATGAAAGATGTACTATTGATAAAAATTCCCATTACTAAGTCTAGGACATGGAATTTCTTTTGAGAGTATTCAGATCTTCCTTCCAAAGAGAGGAGATGAGATTGATCTGAGAGACCTAACCAAGTGGGTAATAGATTTTTTAGGATGAAAGATATTGTAAACAAATCCATCATGTTGTATTTAAATATAATGAATTCCTCATTTATTATTTTGGTTGGTATATTGATCACCTATGTAACCAAATTCAGAAAGGTAATTTGAGTCCAATAATAATTAAAATAATATATGGGCCTTCTCAAATAAAAAAATCAATATATCTTCTATAATTGATCAATAATAGTGTGAAAATACCCACCAAAAACCAATAAAGAAAATCCAAGATAAATAATGGGATTTCATTCCACAAATTTTAATGTTTCATTTTATCAAATTTAGATAATAAAAAAGTAAAAATAAAATTTTGGTTAATACAGGTGAACATTATAATGATATGTTGATAAGATAAAATTACTATCTCTACTTGGATATTATTATTCTAGAATCCATCAACATGTTAATTAGTCATATTTACATGAAAAAAATTCCTTAAATGAAGCCTTAAAAAAAGTTGGGATAGAACTAGAATCATGTTTTGGTTCAAGGGTATCTATCAAAGAGAAAGTTAGGGTTTTTGATAAAAAATAATAATGTATTCACTCTTAACTAGTGAATCATTTCCATTTTAATTATATTTAAATAACCAATAAATTTTTTAATAATGTTTAGCAGTTGTAAAGACCACGATACCCATCCTTTTTGTAGAAGGGATCACCCCTCCAGTTAATTTTTTTACCTTTATTCTGGTGTTCAATATCAAGTATCTCAAGTTTAATCAAGAAATACTTGCCAATATTTTACTCTTAATATCTTTTGAAATGTAATTTGTATCTTTGTTCATTTCAACAACATTAAAGGAGTTTGAAGTAAAAAATTTTAGGAGCTTCCAAATATATAGGACATATCTCAAGGAAGACCACCTCAATTGGGAAATGAGTTTGATCAAGAGAAAAATACTAAGAATGAATATTTACCAAATAATCAATATTAGATAAATCCCAGAGATGAAATTCATGTTTATGGATATGGTTAGGATGCACCACCTCTTTTAATTTTGAGGAAAAAATAACTACCACTATTATCTGAAGAATCAGATTTCAGAGGACCCGGAAGAGATAAAACTACACATCCCAACCAATAGTCTTTTTGATCTATTTTTAACATAGATAAACTAGAACTAGGATACCCAACTAAATTAGTATCCTTAGAAGGACCACATTCATGACATTTAAATAAGGTAGGATAAAGATCCTAGAAAAAAGTTTGATGAGTGAGTTTTTAAATATTAATATAAGAAATTTGATCCTAGTTGAAATATGGTGAGGTGGGAGGAATTAACTTAGTAATATCATTAAAACTATATATAGACTTAATATAAGGATAATGCATAATGGGAGAATATTCTTGGTTCAGATATGAGAATGAAGTGAGAGATTAAATAGTTTGAACCATAACATTCTTCCCAATCTCAAATTGAATATTCCAGCTAACTAATTTCATTTTATTACTAGAATCTATTTTAAGGACTAAATATGAATAGTATTAAAGATTTTAAATAAATAAATATATTACCATGTTAAATAACATAATACTTGTCTAGTTGGTAATAGAGGACATTAGTCAAACCAAAGAATACATGGAAAATAGATTATCAAGATCCATTTCAATGTAAATATGGGTAGAAATCATGCATTCAATGTTCAGGGTGGATGAATAAACTTAAATAATGTGATGAATTGATTCCCAAATAGTTTGAATAATGTATAGATTAAATAAGGGTAGAGCCACCCTTATTATTCTTACCTAAAAAGAAGCATAAAAAAGTCATTCCCCTCATGAATATTCATGGAAAAAGGACATAAGAGAGAACACTTTCACTCATAGGAATGAGATTCCCTCACATAAAATTACAAAAAAATCTTATTTTAATAAAATATGAATAATAAACACTCTATAGTTGAGAATTAAGATCAATGACAGCCTAGATATTTTATATTTTTAAATATTAATACTAGAGAAAATAAGGGTTATTTACTAAAAGAAGAGTTTGTGTGTCTTATTTTAATATTATAAAGAAAATATAGTGTCTGATATATTATCAAGAGTATGTTTAATTTTAGATAAGTCCAAATTTAACAAATAAAGGATTACACTAGTAAAAAATTAAAGTTAATAACAATTTAAAAGGAATTTTTTGATGGAATATGTTCTAAGAAAGATAATGATGATAAATATTGAATGAATTATAAGTATAAAAAAGAAGTTATAAAAATGATTATTTTGGATATTATAATGTTAAAAAGTTTGAGGACTTTTTTGAAGAGTTAAACATTAAAAATATTATTCATAATTATCAACATTATAAAAACTTTCTTCCTTTATAAATGTTACTCAATAAAGGGTTTAGTGGGATATTTTTATAATATAGTCCCATATATATATAGTTAGAATTACATAGAGATGTTATAATTTAAAAAAGACCTAAAATTAATGTAAATGAAAGGATGACCTAGAATCTTGTAATTTGTGATATTATGAGACATGTGTTTATTTATGGTTTTGTAATGTATTCTCAAAGGGTTTAATAATATAACCCTTATCAATTTAAAATAGAACAACGCATCTATATTACCATTATTTATATTTACTATATATATATATATATCATAAAGTTAATTAATAATTGACCTCTCAATGTGCGATTTTGATATATCTATAACTGATGTTTTTCATGGAGTATTTAGGTTTTGACGAAGTTTTAATGTTATTATGAGTTTGATTTTTGTTTTTTGATATGAAATATGTTGATGAGGTGAAAAATGATTTTTGGGTGTTGAATGACCCATAATGTATACCACATAGAGTGTCATACATGTCGGCATTGGTATAACAAGGGTTCATGGGTCATATTGAATCCCCATACCTAAGTTTGTAGAGATACCTAGAGTAAAAAACATCATAATATGATACATTTATTAAGAATTTCATGGAGTCTTAACTAATAATTGGTGGTTGCGTATGTTTTTAATAATGTCATTGGTTGGAGAATAACCAAGATGGTATTTATCCTCTCGTATGATGATTATGACATCTGGTACCTTAATTTAGATTGGATAACGAAATTTATGGCCATAAATATAAGGCACAAATGATGAAATTTTCTTCCAAGATGAGGGGGGATGTGATGTTTTCACCCACTTAGCTTAAGGACATGTGACATATTCATTTAACTTATTAATATATACCTGGAGATTAAAAATTTATGATAATACTATATGAGACTGACATACTTCTTATCCCATGGTGAATCAATGAGTTCGAGAAAAGACGTATTTGATTATAAATGCTTGTATATAATGAAAATGGTGGGAAAAAGTATAACGATACTTGTGTTTAATGGAGATCATGAAGATCCCTTGATAGATTGATTAGAATTTATCCTTTTCTAGAGTGTTATATTTTTAAAATATATTAATTTGAATGTTCCTATTTTTTCCAACAATGAAAAATCCCTTGGTGTCACACATTGTGGTTGACAGAATCAGGATTGTGTTCTCCAAAACTATGAGAACCTCTCCAAAAATGTTTTAGAATTTATCACAAAGGTGTTTTGGATTTTTATTAACATGCAGTTTCATATTATTTAATACATAAGGAATTTGATGATAGTTTTTGAAAAAAAGTTAGAAATTTTTTTAAAGGATTTTCGATATGATTTCACATGTTTTTGAATATATTAAAACATATATTATATTTGAACAAAGTTTATTAGGTTTTAGTGAATTTGGGTTATTGGAAGAGATATGCCCTAAATCCATAAGATCATATGGAGTGTCTTATAAAATATCATATGTCATGATACTATATGTCCTAGAGTATGACATACATATTTCAAGAGGTGTTTTCTATGATTTTGGTATATCATTTCATATGATATTGGGATATTATATTGGTTCTATCATTGAAAATTATTGTTAATGGTAATGGAATGACATGAGATTGACATTTGAAATGATATAATTAATTTTATATCATGAATAAAAGAAAAAATGTTAGAATTAATTCATTTTATGAAGTAATTATGTGATCCAATCATTACTCATGCATTTTGAAAGGCATGATCAAATGATATTATTACACTAGTATGTCTGAAGGGATATACAATTGATGTTTACCTTGAGTTTTGGGTGTTCATTCATTAGGAAACATGTTGGTCAATAATATAACACTCTAGAATATATATTCCTCTTTCCCCATTTACAATATGAGATACTAACATATCATGAAGTAAAGTGTGAATAACCTGACCCAGATGCCCTTTAGAACCAGTACCTGACTCAAACCGCTACAGACCCAAAGGGAAATCAAGATCCACATGAGCTGGAGACTAGCACCCATTCATCCAAAAAAAACTAGAGGGAAACTTTTCACATAAACTAAAGTATAAAAAATGAAAGATATATTCACACAATAGGAATAAACATTAACAGAGTAAAATAAGAAATATACATTGTATCAAAAAAGGAAACAATAGAAGTGATAAAACTCAAAAGTAGTTATAAAATATCCAAGATACAAGTCCAAAAATAAAGGATATCTTAAACCAAAAACAACTACTCCTTGTGATAGCATGGGAAAACTCCCACTATCTCAAAACCAGCTACCTAGAAATGGCAGATAGAAACCTCACCACCTCACTATTGTACCTTTCTTTTACTTGCATAAAAATATGTAACAAGGTATATTAACCACCCTAGGGGTGCACAAGGTGTGAGATAAACATGATCAGTAGGATCCAACCTAGGTGTTCCATATCTAGTCTCTCTACAATTGTCTAAAAAATTGTCAAATTTAAAGTAAACAAGACATGATAATCAATTAAATAGTTTTCATTTCAAAATAATTGTAAAAAAATTCCCCTTTATCCACAATTCTAAATAATATTGGTAAAACAATTAAAAATCATTTCATATATATATATATGTAGTCAAAGAAAATAATGTATCACATATTATATCAAATCCAATGTAGTTCAAACCAGATCTCATGTAGCAATATGCCAAGGATCATAACATGTCATGCTATTTAGGAAACTCATACCCAAACATATACAACCATGCACATCATGTCTATAGATATATGTATTGAATCTAGGGATTAGAAGAAGACCCCTAGAAGTGATCCTCGCAATAGTTCTAGTAAGTCCATAGAATGATAGGCATAGGTAGAGTAGGAATACACCATGAGTGAACCCCTTGAAAGTATCAATGGATGAAGCCCATAAGTACATTTTCAACCAAATTACCTAAAGATTTCAGTGTGCTAAATTTTCCAAACCATTTCATCAAAATGATGATTTGAAAAAATTTCATAAATATATTTTAGAATTCTTCAAAAACACCCCCATTTATTTACCAAAAAAATTGTAATACCATATATTATCAAAATGAAATTTCAACAAACAAAATTAAATCATACCAATTATTTTATAAAACATTCTACAAAAAAATAAATACAGTACATATAAAATAAGACAGATATGGAACCACCTACTTCAAACTCACATTGTACATGCCCAAAATGGGATCCATGAGAACAGAAGAAAAAAAATAAAACAATGGAGTACCTATAATCAATCCATATATCTCATGATAAATTCAATAATAAATGTATTTGGTGAAGAAGAAACACAAAACATTCCTCAATAAACTCACACACTACACCACAACCCACATAAAGGTCAACCACCGAACAAAGATAACACAATGAATCTAGAAAGGATTAAGAGAATAATTGAAACAAGACTAATGGATCTAAAAATATATTGTAATGGTTCTGTTAGGACCAAAAATGGAAATGAAGAAAAAATTTCACTCACTCAGAAAGACGTAACACAAACAAAATAGAGATAAATCACCAAGATAAATGACCCATAAAGAGAAGAGATCCAAAAAATCACACATGAGAGATCCTAGGTCTTAAGAGAGAAGGACAATCCCAAATGAAATTAAAAAACGTTGTGAAGAATATAAAAAACTAAAGGATATGAACATTACATGATGTAAATATTGGGTTCATGATGTGTAATCCATGAAATAAATATATGATGAAAAAGGAATTTACTCAGTTAAAAAAACATCGATTAAACCATTAATGATGTGAAACAGTATCACATGTAAACTTTGAAAACTCTAAACAAGGTGGTAGAATAATATTGGATAAAATTCACATCATGTACCCATTTAACAACATGAAACCATCTAACACATATATTCTATAAGGAAATATAGAAAACACCCTCATTAAACCATACCCCAAATGAGATCCTCCTAATCCTTTTTCACATTTATACATGGAATCTTCTAACTCCAAAAAACATACATCCTCACACAATAGGTTATTTTACAAATAAAAGGATATCTATCCTTGGAATCCCCAAAATTCACCCAGACGAAGAGAGAAAATGGAGATGATAAACACCTAAAAGAGGATAAAAAATGTTACAATCTCCTCACCATAAGACTTTAATTCCCTGAGATGTCATGTGGATGAATTTTGTCTGGGAAGTGGTGAGGATATTGCTCCCTCGCCAGTGACTTTCTGATGAAGCTCAAATTTTCTTATATTTTATACTATAAATCATTGTTTAAAATCCCACCATAGTGTCTTTGTATGGGTAATTGTCAGATTTTTAAGTTATAGTGGTAATTTGAGCATAAATGCAAAAAATGGCTTAATTCTGCAATTTTGACAAATTGTTATCATAGGTGTATTTTGGTCATTTATCATTAAATATATATCCAAATTTTATGATTAAAATTTTGTTCGAATCCTAATTTAATTTCCTTAATATTTTTCTTCTGGAGCACGAGCTGAATCAATCATCTAGTAGTTGTAAAAATTCAATGAAGTTAAATAGTTTCCGGGAGGACAGAATGAGACCCACCAAAGTAACGGAAGCATAACTCAGCGCACACACCTCAAAATGCATTTATTCCATCTGGGAAAGAAAAATGATTCAACAATGCGTTTCCATGATAAATTTAAAGTCAAAATACCCTCATTAATGCATTATGGGAACGCTCACAATATGTGGAAGTCGAAACGTCTCACATGGCAGAAACAATTCAATTAGGTAATTAATTAATATAATCTCGAAACAGCATCCAAAATGGCTCATATTTTGTGAAGAGACGAGAAATTAAATGTTTAACAACTGTTGTGAAAAAAGAAACGTGTAAATAGACGTTCTGGAGGGAAATAATGTCACATGAAGGTGAAGAATTGAAAATTCGGAGAGTCAAATGGACAGATTAAATGTCTTGGATGGAATCAGTCATAACTCCAACATCCGATAGAAAATAAAGCTGAAATTTTGGGAACAAACGGAGGAGATATTATGGCACAACATTTATGAAGACACAAATTACAAATTTGGTTATTTATGGAAGATTCACGTGGAAACCTTCGGATTAAATGTTTTGGGTGTGAATTCTTCACCTCTTCTCCCTATAAATATGTATCTTCACCCCTTCTCAAAGTATTGGCACTTCTGTGTGGCCATTTTCCATTTTTTGTAGTTTATTTCCATTGTAATAATATAATTCATTTTTAATATATTTTTCTATTCTTCTTCTCATTCTCATTTTTTATATTTTGTTCTTCCACCCCATTCTTCTCCACCGTGATCTCTTATACTTGTGATCATGAGTAACTAACCCGTGGAAATTCCCAGGGGATCAATCAAGGTTTGAACCCATGTCTTTGAACATTCATATTAATTGTTTCTTATTTAATTAGAGTTAGGTCTAGGGGGATAATAGTGGTAAAGGCGTCTTTGTGTCTCCACTTGCCACCCGAGACTTAACTTTCTCTTTTATAATATTTTCCCTCGATCGAGGTGTTGGATGTGCGGTCTCTCGGCGATCGTTGAGAGCACTGTATATTCACAACCACATATAAAAGAGGATATTCACACATACGATGGAGTGTGTTTATTAATTAAATTTGAAACTAATAATGAGACAATTAAGGTTTAATTTGGGTGATTCTCTCGGGAATATCTCCTTTCTTTCTAATATCATTTTGTTTGCATTCATTCTATTTGCATTGTATTGCATGTTTAATTTTATTATTTCATTTTCAATTCTAAATATCCATTTCTGTACATTTTATTATATATTTATATAAGTGAATTAGAATTAGTGAGTGATTGACCACGACAGCTCCTCAAGAGATCGACCTAGGTCAGCCCCTGTGCTCCACTTAGCTATAAATATTTTTGAGAGCGTGCACGACAATGCTTCGTCACTTGCTCTCCCAGGTTTCATGAGAATCTGTTCGATGTCTCTATAATTCTCTGACCAATAAAATCAATGAATAATTTTATCTAAGAATCAATGATTCTACAAGTTGCTATGAAATAGAAATTCTTGGCTCCAACTCAAACTAATCCAAACATAGAATGTGAGGGGGAACAAGATGGTACTTCCTAATATATGATATGTGGAAAATATCATGAATACCTGTCAACTGAACTGTAAATTCAAACTGATAAGAAATCGTCCCATGATGATCAGTGGTCTCAAATGGTACCACATATCATAGTGCCAACTTTCCCTATTTTCTAAGATGACAACGACCCAACAGAGGATAAAATTTTAAGATAACCTAGTCACCAATGAAAAAATACAAATGGAAAAACTAATGACCCATATATGATTTCTTCCTACTCAAAGCTAGAAACATACATCAATGTGTATCTAAAATCCTAACAAACATATCCTAAATGAGACTACATCCTACAAGAGAGGGATCAACCAACTCTTCCCAACAAGGGGCTAACCTGCACGTGTGACCACACATATCATATAAAGGAGCCATTGTGATTGATGACTGATTACTATTGTTATAAGAAGAGAAAAATCGTCCCATATAGATATACTTTGATCTGCCAAAATAAGTGACATTTTAATAGAGCATATAATTTAAGATCTTAATAACATGATACTTTGGTCATCTGTCTATGGATGGTAAATTTTAATCAACTTGACCTAATCCAACATAGGTACTTAGAAACTATTATAGAACCATGAGGTAAACCTAGGATCCCTATTTGAAATAATGGGAGTGGGAACCTGTAGAGACCCAAAGCTTGACGTATATAGACATTACATTACATTTTCAGAATACTTAATACATAACAAAAACAGACACCAAAGAACCCTAATAGTTTATTGTCTTTGGAAACTTGGAACATAATCTTCTAATCGTGGTGAAATATCTTCAACATATCCTATAAAGATCTTCCCCTTTTGTTTTATTTCCTAAAACATTTCTTTATATCCTGGGGAAAAGAAAACATAAAAAGGGTGAGATCAAATGCTCACTAAGGGTAAACATAGAGACCATAAAATAATCCATTAACATTTGAATGCAAAAACATGAACATAAAATTTAAACATCAAAATCTTGAGCAAAGACATATATCTTGGAAGTACGTAAGGAATATATAATAATGGAACATAAATCATGATAAAATAACATGGGAAGAAAACATGTAATTGTGGGAAACCATTAAGCACATAATGTGATATCCATATTAGCCAAGGCATTGCTGGCAAGACCATATTAGTGGACAAAGTCTCTTTCTGAATCATGTTCACTCCTCATTCCAGTCCTGTATCACTGAACTAGATTAACTTACCGATCAAGAAATGCCTATCTCATGAGATATAAATCATTACCCAATACATTGGAGGGAGATATAGGTCCCACCCATCTCATAATGAAATCATTCATACTTATTCCACAAAATAAACATAAATCATTCATCATAACCCAAAGAATAAAATGGGTTTCATAAACATCATCCCATCATAACATAATCCATATAAAAAAATGGATATCATTTCATCATAATAATAATAAAACCATTTAAATAATAGAGACATTATACTTTAAACATAAACATACTTAATAATGTCATCTTAGATGGAAAATAGTTTTGATAAAACACTTGAAATGAATTCTTGAGGAAAAAATCCTTTCTTCTTCAAAATCATTTTCTTTTTACAAAATGAAATGAAATTTTAAAAGAAAATGATTTTGTTGAAAATTTTTATGAAATATTTTAGAGTAATATTTATTAAGAAATTTCATTATGAAACTGTAAAAATCCATTCATGCTGTATAAGTTAAAAAAACATTATTCTTGTACTTTTTCCAAAAAAGTCAAAAAGTACCATATATGGTAACCAAAGGAAAGATTCCTTCCATACAATGTGGTAAAAAGTCAAAAAAGGGTAAAAATGACTTTAAAAATACATTGAATAATAGGAAAAAAAAATTAAAAACATTTTTAGAAAACATGTACATAGATGATAAACATTACCCAATAAATACTTATGAATAAGCAATCTCAGATAAAAATGAGATTTGCAAAAGTATCCCTTACCTTATGTTTGATATGCTTCGTATGTATCCGAAACTCATGTATAATGATTTAAATAATGTAATTTAATTATTATAGAATCATATTAATTTTTATGATATCATATATGGTTCACTTATGAATTTATATTACCCGTTCTTTTGTAAATTCCATGTTAAAGCAGCGGTTTGGGTAAAATCATTTCATTTATCATACATGTTTCGATTTGTTGTTCTTGATATTATTACTCATATACGGATTTACTTAATCTCAGAATGTAAAAAATGTTTTATATATAATATAAATTCAGCATATAAATATATATGATAGATCAATAAATGGAATGAAAAACACCGTTCATAGAGATGGTAGGTCGTACGTACGCATGAACGCTGTTTTTGTTTCCTTATTGAATTGAATGGATTTAAGTAAATGAAAAATATATGTACATAAATCTAGTATCATTATTATGTAATATATTTAATGATTATTTATTATATATATACTTTATAATCATTCTTGAATGGTTAACATGGAGAATTAATCTCATCGCGTCGTGGAGACTGTAATTCGTACGTACGCACGAGCGATGATATCGTTCCCATAATTATTGAATTTAATTGGAGTGGATGATATAATATCTGAAAATCATTATTATGTTCTAATAACTTTAAATAGATATAATTTACACCATTTTACTCATCCAAGTAAGGTGGTGGTGGAAAAACATATTACACCACAGTGTAGAGATGATATTCCGTATGTACGCACACACTATGATTTTGTTTTCCGTAGGATGGATAGAAGGTGAAATCGGGTTGTTTAATATTTATAATAACATGTCAGTATATTATTTATACTTATGAAATTACTTTCTAATGAAACAACGAAAGAAGAAGAAGTTGATTAAGAAAGAAACTTGAAAGAATCGGTAGAAGAGATTACCTCTTCTTCGACGCACCTCTTTTAAGATTTCTCTTAAGACACTAGAGTTGGTATCTTGAGGAGACCAAAACATCTATAATGTTTATAGGGAAGTTTAGAAGGGAAATTTTTGGGTTTTGTCCGAGATTAAAGGCTAAAAATTTTGTAAAGAGAAGAGGGATGAGTTTCCCTTTTATAAGGGAGGAGAGGGGCACCTTTGGAAACCTCAAAAATATTAATTTATAATAAATCAAAACCCACTTAAAATCCTCCAGAAATGACTCATATTAAAATATTAGATGATACTGGGTTGTAATATCATCAACCAGTAATATTTAGACATGTTGAAAATCTATTTTAAACCTTATCAACTTGAGTTATCCTTATTTAATCTATTAAATTTTATATGTGGTAATAAGATTCTAAATTATAAATTGTTATAATAATTATTTATGTTTTGTGAATTGTCCATAATTTAATAATTTATGAAATTTTAGACCATATAAATTTTAATTTATAATTTTTACATATTTTTGTGATTTTAAAACAATTTTATATTTTGTTATTTTTAAAAAATAACAATAGTGTCAATTTTGACAATATTCATTTATTTGAATATAAATAAAATCCTGAACAGAAGATATGTTCTAAATAAAAGATTTACTAGATTCATAACATGTTATATGTATCTATAAAATTCGTGGATCTCATTAAATAGATCATCAAATGTTTATTTTAATATTTTTAAAACTATTTATTTGATATTTCAATTAATAAAATAATTT
This sequence comes from Viscum album, assembly GCA_963277665.1. Lineage (NCBI taxonomy): Eukaryota > Viridiplantae > Streptophyta > Magnoliopsida > Santalales > Viscaceae > Viscum > Viscum album. Next base: position 2,649 of record CAUJRU010000326.1, on the reverse strand, counting down.
CAGCATCATTATTGTGTCACCTTTAATGATAATTATTTAATCCCTAAAAATTATAAATAAATTTAAAAGATTTATATAATCTTATTATATTTTTGTAGACTATTAATTATCGATGTTTCATAAAGATTATCACTAAATTAAAATTATTATACTTATAAGATTTAAGAGACCGACATTTGTCACTTTCTTTGGTTTTAATAATTATTAAATACTTTTCAAGGTCAAAAGTCCATAACATGATTCTAATCTGACCCTTCGGTGATATGAATCGACTTCTATTAATGAAATAGAATTTCGTAAGGTGTTAGGATAATTTTATAATCTTATTTTTTCCCTTAATTACCTGATTGACCTTTAACTGCAGTAAATAAAACTTACTGTAGTTACTATTCATAATATCAAAAAAGTAAAAGTAACCTAATTAAATAATTTGGACCCACTTAATTCAAATATGATATCCACTTTTCAAAATTCAAAACACAAAAGTTTCAGTAATTATTTTAAAATTAATCATGTTGTTAAGAAAACGTGTTTTAAAAGTTAAAACATTACCAAAGATTGAAATGTTTTTACTTAAGAATGCAATGTAAAATTAATGGTAATGAAATACATTATATTAAATGGTAAAAATATATTCTATTTATACATTAAAACCATTAAATATTATAATTTAACCATATAAATTATTGCGATGAAAAAAGTTGTTTTTAATTAAAATATAGCATGTTTTTACTAGTCATTAAAATATGAAAGTTTTCAGAATAATATGAAAAAATTATCCAAAGTAAATTCTTATATTCAGATTCCATAGAAGAATTTTATTTTGTCAAATTGTACTTATAAACATGTCAAAAACTAGATTTAATGTGGGTGTGCCATCAAAAGGCGACAAAACTTTACTTTTTTGAAAAATACTTATTTTAACGAAAAATTTATTTTGTTCTCATATATTATTCTAGAAAATATGTAAGATGAATAATAATGTTATAAAATTTAAAATTTAGTTAATAATATTCATAATATCTAGTCCATAATAATAGTATAATAATATACCGTTGTTTAGTGAAACTCGGTATTGTGTACTACACATGCTATCGAGGAATGTTGCTCTGGCATGCAACTCAAGCCCAGAATAGTGTTTGCGTATACTGCAAGCTAATACAATGTTGCGTATATCACAATCCAATCATGTTGTTGCATACAACACAATACATCAAGGAAATTAAAAAGAATATTTCTCATAAAATTTCAGGGTGTTACATTCTAACCCCCTTAAAATGAATTTCACCCTAGAAATTCGTCAGGGTTATAAATCGTTTACTACTAGAAAGTTTCGTTCATAGAACCCCACATTGTAAAAAGGAATACTAAAACATAATTTTAAAAACTAATGAGTGAAATATAAGGGTTAACCAAATTAAATTATCTCTGGGTTTCCACATAGGAAAACATAGGAGAAAATGTGGATATGGAAGAGAAATCTAACCATCAAGTTCTGATGGAGAGTGGTAGAGAACATGGCTATGAAAAAAACATTCACAAATCTATAAATTTGTGATGATATAAGGTACCATCTGATTCATTACATATGAGAGTACTAGGAAAAAAATTTTGGTTTTCAAGATCATTTCCCTAACGTTGATTAACTTTTACATGAGGAGAAATACTTACTTGATTTCGGTGTAAAATCATCGTTGGTCATTCCATGAACAATTTCCACTTCATCTCTATTTAATGAAATGAAGTTGAATTTTTCATTCATGAATTGTTAGAAGATCATGTGATAGAATGATAAGTCATCCCATCTGTTTCTATCATAAAAAGGTTAACATAAGTTATTAAATATACATAAGTCCATCTATGGTGAGATTAATCATATATGATTCCAACAATGAACTTATACTTCATCTATCATACCGCTTAATAAAATAAAACTAGTTTTTGCTAACCAGGGACTTCTTGTAGGCCAGTGGTAGGCAATAAAGGCCTGTCACACTTCAGTTGTGGGTTCGATTCTCGCAACTTTTTCTGACGCGACAGGTCGTCGCCCACCCTACAGGTTGTCCCTTTTTCTAAAACTAAACTATTATAACATTACAAAAATAATATCAATAAAAGTTCTATCATTAAACAATGCTATTTGATTTCCAACATAATCCATTCCAATATTTAGGCTTATCCAAAATACATATGTCCAATCTCATAGTATGAAGGAAATTATTACTTGAAATGTCACATAACAAGCACATGAATTCCATCATTTATCACCCATATATCATAAGATATATCTTTTTGGTCGCATTCAAAAAAATTTAATACCTTAATCATCTATTCTTTTGAAACATGAATTACCATAGAACCTTAGTGAAAACATGATTTCTATCAAAAGTTGACTCATCGCACATACCAAAATCCCAAAAATTATATATACTAAAACCAGGATATCACATAGTACTTATATCAATCATGAGCTCATGAATACTATCAAATAATTTATTTTCTCTTTATCCCTTCATTATGAACATATCATCTGCTTTCAAAAATATTTGAATCACTTTTTCATGGTTATAGGTACCATATTCTTATAGAAAACCACAATGGACCAATACACATATATTTCAATATACTATAAAAGTACCTCAACAACAT